>JAMAKW010000013.1:0-583957 GCA_023628315.1 Neopestalotiopsis sp. M2102B | reverse complement strand
AACCAGAATCGTCTGAACCAGAATCGTCTGAACCAGAATCGTCTGAACCAGAATCGTCTGAACCAGAATCGTCTGAACCAGAATCGTCTGAAGCATCGCTCCAAAAATCGTAGTCGAAACCCCAGGTGCCGGTTATACCCTCACCCTTGCGGGGAGGCGGAATGCGAGCACGACGAGACACTGGGCGGTGTGACTCGGGGCGGAACAACTTAGAATAGGCGAAACAAACGAATTGGTAAAGGAAAACAGAGACCTGACCAACCACAAAAGCGGCGGCCTTGACAATACGGTACACTGTCTCCACGACGCGAGCAATGCGCTCGTAGAGAGGCTGGCCCGGGCAGAGCATCAGAGCCCCGGCGAGTGCATGACACAGCCCGCACAGAACGTAGAGAAGCAGACCCAAAGCACAAAGACCAATGTGAACTCCCAGTTGACACTGGGCACAGTAGATCATGCGGTCAATGCCGTGGCGTGACTCGAACAGATCGTACAAGACCAGCACAGCGGCATAAGCGTAGCCCCAAAACCAGCGCTCACCACGGTACTGACCCACGGCCACACCGCCACTGACCAGAAGGACAGCGACAACAACGGCAGCCAGGGCACCCATGATGACCAGAGGGATCGCAGTCCAAAGGTAAATGGCGCAGGCGCACAAACCGCAGAACCAAACACCACCCATCATGCCAAAGGCTGAACAGGCGGAGATGGCCCAGACGAGCACGAGCCTGAGGTCCAAGTTAGTTCACAATAGTTCATCAGTAGTCCTTGAGTTGCACATGACTATATTGAAAAGAAGCAAATTCTATGGAATGGACAGTGGGGAGTGGAAGTGGTGTTGAAACTTGTTGATCAAGCATGATTATGACTAATGGAATGGATGGAATGGGCGAAGTTGTGTTGAGATGAAGTTGGACTGATGATATATGATGAAGATGGATGATGATGATGATATATGTTGAAGGTATATGATGAACATGTTGGGCAAGTATGATGAAGACGTGTCATGAAGATGTATGTTGAACATGTATCAATAAACGAATGATTGATTGAATGAATAAATGTATAAATGAATGTACAGGTGAATAGAGATGTGGTGGGGGAGGAGGAACTTGAACATCATGAAGGTAGCTGTTTGGAGGGGTAACTGGGCAAAGGTCTGGTGGGATGGAGGGGCAGTCTGAATAGCTGAAAACCAGAGCTTCGTCCCAATGGAAGCATTGGACGGTCAATTGGATGGAAGCATTGACAGTGTAATCAAGAGAAAACTGACGGGCACGTGGATGAGGCTCTGGTCGAGCCATGGAGGGAAGAGATGGAGCAGTGAACCGCGAGCGCATCTCAGAGGACGAGGCTCACGATCATAGACAGAAAACAGACAGGAAGAAGCAGGAAAACAGGCGCAAACTTACCACTTGAGTCCCTCGGACGGGTTGTCGGTGTCCAGCGTGGCCAGGTCGACACCGAAGATGCTCATGAGAGCGTAGAGGATTGCCATAAAGGCGGAAGCGCGAACGACGAAGGTATTCATCGTGATGGATCAAATGATCGAGGGTGCGTAAAGCGAGGGTGACAAAAGTCGGGAATCGGATCGAGAATAAATTCAAGAGGCGAAAAATCGAGACGGCGAGAGCTTTCTGTAGGCACGAGGAGCGGCGTTACGTGGTAACTAGCAGTACGTGATACAATCTGAAAGGTGGACGAATCGACAGAGGAGAAAGGGAAAAAAGAGAAAAGTTTCAAGCTTCAGTTGGGAAGGGGTTTTATAGTAAGAAAATGGGCGGGCAGGCTGGCAGCTGTCGGCTGCGCGCGCAGCCCACGAGTGCTGCGTTGCCCGGTGGGTTGCGAATAGTTGCAAACGACGGCCAGAGGAAATTCTCTCATTGGTCGGTTTCCAGGCTGCCTGGTTTCCAGCGGGCAGCTTAGGTCTTTCGTCCTCTGTAACTTGCTGGTCATTAGCAAGTCGAGCCCTGGAATTCTGCTCGAGTTCGTCCCTCGAAGCAGCCGAGTCTGCTTGATGCCGCGATACATGTTGATGTTCATCATCAACAGCATAGATCACAGCAGTGAAGTCACTTGTATATAGCATCTATCAGTACTCCTCTGGACATTCCTTCGATCCCCTTGCGCGCAGCTTAAGTATTATGGAGAGTTAAATATCAAAACTCTGGACGTGACCTCAACACACGCAATTCATGGACCTTGTGACTCAGAAGCACAAACTACAAGTTGTCATTTGGCATACCAAACATTACGTACATGTGTCTACCACTAGAAAGTCTATGTACACTCGTGACCAGACGGTCAGCTAGCTGTGAGTATTGTCCCCTGTTGATAAATACTCAGCAAGACAGACGACAGACACATATGTAGGCTCATCAGTCCTGATTGGGGCCGTTTGCTTTGATTACAGCCTGCGATCCCTCGCGCCCACCCTGTTGACGAGCTTCCCCTGCATAGCAACCAGTACGTGACGCGTCAAGCTACAGCAGCTTGGCCATTCTGTAGTATGTAGCAGCCAGCCGCGGCCAGTGGACTTGATATCTTGGAATAACGCGCTCTGTTTGGCATCACCACCAGAGACAATATGTCACCACAGAAGACTGCGCGTGCTGTCGAATCACTTGTAGAAACTTGTAAACCATGACTAGACCATTGATCTCGACGAAGAGGTAATTTGCGGCTAAATACTACCTGGACGCACTTGAAAATCAGAGTGATTCCTGCGGACCACCCACAGCGTAGCCGTGGCGACTGCGCCAAGATGCCTAGTTACGATGCTGAATGTACAGTTTGGCGGCTGCTCAACATGTTCGTTGTGATTTATCTCAAGTCTATGCTGCCTATCTGTGGACTCAAGTATTTTTCAGGTTTTCTCTTCCGCGTGCCGCCTGTGGCGTAGATTAAGGCAACATCTGGCCGTGATGGTTGCTTCCACGTGCAATGCGGACTTTTATCAATTTGATTTCAACGCAAACTCGGGGCAAAAGAACTCAGTGTCTAATACTGGTCTCGAGAGCTCAATTTTGCAATAGCTCCACGTTTAACGGGTCAGTGTAAAAATGCATATGGTTTGGCAACGATAGCTTGCTTGGTTTGGCTATTATCGGTAATAATGAGAAGTCAGACTGAGTAGTAAGCTTGATTACATCATCCTTTTCTGAGCTTCTGGCTTCCATGAAAGTATAAAAAGTTTAGAATTGATCTATAGTAGTTAGTCTAATTTCATATTTCCAAGATATAATAGCAAGGCTCGATATAGAATTTGTTCTCTCTCCCTGATGCAAGGCATGAATCATACATGAGAAGGTAAATTAGTTATAGGAATATCAAGGAGACCAATTATTTCACCCTGGAACTCACTGGTATAGTTCCGAATCACCAAGAATTGCCCTAGTTATAACTCAAGGAAATCTTGCCAAAAACATTGCGCAGGTCTCTAACACATATCACTTGCTTCATGGTGATGGACTTCAGAGCGAATTCAAGATGGTAAAAGCAGTAATGAATGCGCACGTGTGCCACAATGATTAGTCATGCAAAAACTAGTCACTGTAGGAATGGTTGATCTGTAGGCTGATCTAGAAAAGACTTTGTAATTCGAACTGCAGAACGCTAAGGTATATTTCTTGACTCCAACCGCCAAAACGCCATCCATGAACAGTCCTACTCAAGTGACTGCAAGACATCAATCATCAACCTCGATCCTGAAGGCCTATTTTCTACCCCTAGCCAAGAGTCTTTCATGTAACTCAACTATGGCATCGCTCCACGAAACCTTGTCTTCAGCCTCGTCTCTTGTTCTGACCACTTCACCCAGGCGCGTAGCCAGATAATCGTAAACGTTATCAATCTTGAAGTGCTCGCCGTACACCACCTTTGCTTGAGGTGAGATGACAATCTCCAGTCCTTGAGGTGTGTCTTGGGCATGCATCCCCACGACAATATCGACCTTGGTTTCCAAAGCTGCAAGGAGCAGGACAACCCTGATCGCGAGGGAGGAGTCGTCGGTCCGGGAGACGTCGGTGGGAAAGGTACAATTTAACATGCGGATGTCGTTGGCCACGGCTCCGGCCTTGTCCCACGCGGCGCCGACGGCCCGGAGGAGAGTGGAGATCTTTGTGTTAGTTTGGTCCAGTCTCCTTACGTAATCACGGATGTTCTGGACAAAAAATTCCTTTTCGGGAGTTGATGGCTGTGGATCGCGCTCCCGATTGGCTGCAACATACCACAGGTCAATGCGCTGGCCACTAGAGGAGCTGCTGGGCTGGTGCGCGCTGCCCTGGAATGAGGCAATGTCAAACACCAGCTCAATATCCCGGCGGTACGACATGGAAATTCTGCTTCCAGAAATGCCACTGATGTTCCAGCCATGCTCCTTTTCAATCGCATCGACTTTTTCTGCACGCACATGTTAGTCTCAACTTGGACATTGCAATTCGTAGCGCACCAACCTTTGAGAGAGCTGATTTCGTGAGAAGTCCAGCCTCTGCATTCCTCGCGAATTTGCTCGGCTTCCGCAATCTCTGCCACGCAGTCTTGCTTTCTCCGTGATAAACCCACCACTGTTGCCTCGGTCTCCTGCAGTGCATGCTGGAACTCCTCAATCTGTCGGGCCATGGCTTCAATGTCGGCGTCGACTGATGTCAGTTCAGCACGGGCAGCCAGCAAGTCCTCGGGGTCACAGTCTGCAATCTCTTGGGCAATAGCCTGCAGGTTTTCGTTCTCGGCTTCGAGGGCTTCTGACTGTGCCGTGAGTTCTGGCAGTATAGATTGTAGCAGTTTTTCTTCCTTTTGCAAGACCCGCTCGTCCTCATCCATCTCCTCGGCTATCTTCAAAAGGCCTTCCTTGAGGCCATCTTGAAGCTTCATGCGCCATTCGTACCACATGGCTTTGCTGAGTAGTCGTGCATGCGTTTTGACGTTCTTGAACTGATTGTCCATCAGGAGCTTGAAGTCCGGCGATGCAGAGATGTACTCCTTGAACAGTGGCGGGTTTTCTTCAAAGGTCTCAGTCTCGATCTCGCGCACAATGCGACGTCCCTCTGAAATGTACTTCTTCAGCTCACGGCACGAGTGCTGATAGAGCTCCAGCATGGGGACTGTACAAGCTCCAGCCACGACGCAACGCTCGAATGACATGTCATCCTCTCTCTGCAAAATGCTATCTCGGAAGGAGTCTGGCGCTTGAGTGTGTCGTCGCTTGGTGGTGGTAAGTTCCATGAATCGGATGCTTGTCATGTTCAGGAAGTCCTGGAGGTGGATGCGCTCCACACCGTCATCGGGAACTTCGATATCGTATAGGCGTGTAGGATCCTCGAAGCTGAAGGTATTTGTAGGCTGATCTTCGACATGCTTGAATTTATTCTTGGCTTGGGGTGACTGTGCGGAAGTAAATTTGGTTGGTGAGTGGGACGATGGCGTACTGGCACTCTCTTCTGTCTCTTCAAGAGCACGTCCGGATGATCTTGTGCGGCGACCCGTTGTCTCAGCTTTAGAGGGAGGTGCATTTAGTCGGACATTTTTGACTGGTGATTCTTGGTGACCCTTGAGCCTCTTGACACCATCTCTTTGCTCATCTTCCTCCTCGTCATCGTCCAGTTCAAAAGGTCGCTTGCCAAGAAGACCCTTGGCACTGCCGACATGCAAACTCTTTCGGCCGCGGAGAGGAACACTCTTCTTCTTTGGCGTCATGCTGGAGATCATGTCCTTCAGAGTCGTTGTCGAGTTCTCGTCATCGCCATCTGCTTCTCTTTCAAGGATTTTCCGGCCACTTTCGCGCTCCTCTTCAACCCGGCGATCTCTGTCAAGTTCTTCCTCAATGGGTCGCGGATCGGCGAATGACACGCCTCGCCCAGGTTTTCCAGGAATGAAATTGTCGGCCGCTTCGCCAATCGAACCACGACGGTCCAAAATCTGAGAAACCTTGGGAGATCCCAAGCCTGGACGATCGACTCCCACCCCGGATAGTGTGCGCTTCTGGGGCGTGAGAATGTGTCGTGGTGTTGAAATGCCCGTCGATGGATCTTGCTGAAAGATGCTGGTTCTGAAAGGGCTTCTGAAAGGGCTCTTGTGGACTGACCGAGGCGTTTCTGAAATCTGAATTACAGGCCGCTGGGGCGAAGCAGTCCTTACCGGTGTTGTGCTTGGCGACTCGGTGGTGGGTGTCTTCTTCGGTGGAGACGGAGCGACCTTGGACTTTGGCGTGAGTGCTTTGAAAGGACTCGAAGACTTTGCGGGCGAAGCGTTACGGATGCGTGTTGAGCTTCGTAGGGATGAGTTCCTGAGAGGCGATGGGTTCGCGATAGGGGATGAGTTTCGCATAGGAGATGACATCCGCATAGGGGACGAGTTTCGCATGGGAGATGACGAATTCTGTATCTGGATCGTACTGTGTCGAAGACCCTTCCCACGGAATGCTGACAGTCCAGGACTTTCAACAACCGGTGATGACGCCTTTTTCTCAGTCAGAGTCAAAGCAGACATGCGTCTCTTGGAAGGAGAGTCGGCCGTGACAGGGGTAGCGTCGTTCCGATCGACCTCTTCTTCCATTAGTTGTTTGGCTGCTGTGCGAGCCTGCTTGGGAGATGGCTGTGTGATGATACCACCAATGGCCTGCGTCATGTCCATGCCCATAGTCGCGTCATCTTCGTCATCCTCGACTTCAGTGACCTGCTGCTCGGGGATGATACGACCAAAGCCCGTTGTCATGTCCATAGTAGCTTCATCGTCGGCGTGTGTGGTTCGGCGTCTGCTAGGCAAAGACTTCCTCGTCTTGGTTGCAGTCTGAGTTGAAGCCAAAACACCCCCTATCACATTGGTGAGCTCCATTGACATGTCCTCGTAACCTGCCTCGCTCTGCAATTCGGTGACGTCGTTTTCTTGATCTTGTGTCTGTCGAATGCCGCCAATCGCCATCGTCATGTCCATGGTTGCATCATCCAAGTAGGAATCTTCATTGGTCTTCTCGGGGCTCATGACACCCTGTCGAGCGAGGATACCTCCTATGACCTTAGTAATGTCCATTGACATTTCCTCCTCTGCTTCGTCATCTTCTGGGCCATTTGACTTGATAATACCGCCGATTGCGTGGGTCATGTCCATGTCCATGTCCATATCCATGTCAGTCTCGCCATTGTCCTCATCTTGGGCACTAGGTGCTGCAGCATGAGATGCCTCAGGCTTTGATTGTGGTGGATCGCGTTGCGCCAAAGCAGGCTTCTTGGCCCAGCCAAAAGAGGGGATGATTTCTTCCTCTTCGTCGATACTTTGAGTCTGTGCTTGTCTCTGTGCCAGTCGTAGAGCGTCGTCCAAAGTATCGTTCTCGAAATCCACGGAACCCTCTGTCCAATTTGATCGGCCAGATGCAATTGACGTGCCCGTCATGTCGTCTATATCCAAACCCATTGTGGTATCATCATTGTCAGAGTCGCTCCCGGAGTCCGACTCGATCTCTTCGTGTGTCTCGATCACTCCGTCCGTGGCGTCGGAATCTGAGCTGTAGACGGTCGAAGCCAACGTGTCATCCTCGCCATCGTGGTAGTTCAGAGTAGACGCGGCTGAGCTTCTTCTGCGCTTCTTCTGGTGCAAGTCTCTCTGGTCGTCAGGCGTGTCCGGCACTAGGTCATCTTGGTCTGGCGGCGTTGAGGGTGGATCCGAGCCATCTGGACTGTCAGGTGCTTGTGGTTCTGGCTGTGCGGCGAGTTCTGAGGCCTGTCGAGCAGCTTCGGACGCGGTCGACGACTCTTGCATGTATTCAACCTCATGAAAGGTGTGTAGCGTAGCTTCTGCGGCAAACGAAACTCTGCGATTGGCCAGGGACTTTCGTCGTGCCTCTCTGCGATCGTTGATCTCCTTCTCCAGGGCCTTTCTCTCTTCCTCTTCGCGTTTTCTTGCAGCAGCCTGCTGCTCCTCCTCTGTGCGCAATGCAATCTTCTTTCCAGAAGAATTGGAATCATCCCTGCCAAAGGGGCTATAAGGCCCGTTGGCGCCCTGAACACTCGACGCAAACAATCGCGGCTTAGGCTTATGTGGTGGAATGTCTGGCAATATGGGAATCGTTGGTTTCAAGATCGATCTCGGTGGTGGTCTGACTGGTGCGGCGAGCGACTGAAGAAATCACGTCAATCTCTGCTACATGGCACGAGGATTGCGAAGACGAGCATAACGTCGGACATGTCAACTTACCACACGTCTGTTCCCAGTGCTTGGTTTGAGGGCATCAAGTCCACCTGGGCCCATGCTCTTGCTTCGCGACTTCTTTCGGCCTCCATTACCGGCCAAAGAGCTAGCCACATCCACGGTGATATTCTCCTTATCCATCTTCTTGCGCACTGGCGACTGGCCAGTGGATTTGCGCGATCGTCGGGTCGAGGGCACGGTTGCATCCATCTTGAGCATATGTAGGTGCGACAGTGATGCAAAAGGTGGCGCGACCCTCGTTCAACTAAAAGAGCATATGTTCAAAGCAATTTGTACTGATCCGGGCCATGAGAATCGCAAGCGCGCATGAACATCACTTTAATTCAGTGTGGATGTAGGCAAGCGCGTCACAGCAGGCGGGTCACTTATGTTTGGCCTTTGCAACGGACTTCCATTGTTTACAGCACTTCCAAATCAAGACTAGTGAGGGACCTCTTAAGAAACTGGGGAATGCTCACAGTGGGTCGGTGCTTCTGAATTTGCAGAGACTCAATTTGGCAGGGGGCTGCACCGCCACCGACAAGCTCACGGGCCAGCCAAGGCCTTAGCCCCACTCTGAGCTTAGTTTCGGCGGCACAAAGCCACACATCAGCCACAGCCCTTTTTGCTTGCCCGCACACATTTGAAATTTCGTGACAAAATTCTTAGGATTGGAGAGACCCGCCTCGAAACTCAAGAACACCCATTCTTTCGCCCAACGCCCAACCTCAAGTCAACCACCAACTCGGCCACCGCACGACCTTTGCGACCATCGACCACCGACAATCGCAAAAATGGCGACCGAGCTTACCGTCCAGTCTGAGCGTGCTTACCAGAAGCAGCCTCACATCTTCCAGAACTCCAAGGTCAAGACCAAGTCTGCTAGACCTGGAAAGGCTGGCCGAAGATGGTACAAGGACGTCGGTCTGGGTTTCCGTACCCCCAAGACCGCCATTGAGGGCAGCTACATTGGTACGTGAGAGAGAGACAGAAAATTGCAGTGGAGGACAAAAAACACAATTGCACCATGGGAAGGGATCGAACCACGAAACTTGAGCCGGATCTGCATCTCGAAAATTTGCGACACGGCGCAGAACCATACAACTCCATTTCGAATCGCGCGACACACTTTTCTTGGATTGGGGGGATTTTTTTCGTAATGACCAGCCGCTGACATGATTCCTACCTACAGACAAGAAGTGCCCCTTCACCGGTCTGGTCTCCATCCGTGGCCGTATCCTGACTGGTACCGTTGTTTCCACCAAGATGCACCGTACCCTGATCATCCGCCGGGAGTACCTCCACTTCATCCCCAAGTACGCCCGTTACGAGAAGCGCCACAAGAACCTTGCCGCCCACGTCTCCCCGGCTTTCCGTGTTGAGGAGGGTGACCAGGTCACCGTTGGACAGTGCAGACCTCTCTCCAAGACTGTATGTGGCATTTTCCACCCTCGACGCGCAGGAGCGATCACTGCGGACACACATGAAGACTGACACTTTGACTCTAGGTCCGATTCAACGTTCTCCGCGTCCTGCCCCGCACCGGCAAGGCCGTCAAGAAGTTCAGCAAGTTCTAAAATGGTTCATCTCTTCTGGGGGGCATTAAGGCGTCAATTGCATGAAAGGGTTCGTCATGTGTTCTGAGAATTAGGACTAGGGCGGTTCAATAGGATGCTGCTCGGCCAAAAGAAGCCATGTTTTGCAGCTAAGAATACAACGATTTCACGCACACCAACTCTACCTCGAACGATTCGCGATTGGTTTCCTGGGACGATAGATACCGAAAAACTTGGGGCATGGGAGATGTATCGATATGACAACGACACGTCTTGACGATCAGGATGACTATTACTCGTTCATGCGCATTTGGAGAGCCTTGCAAGTGAATGTCTCGTTTCTCGACCTCTGATTCTGAGTGCAGGCATCAAAAGGTGCCTGTGGTGCTTGCTTTGCGCGCCATACTGATCCAAGCAGTTTCGATGTCACAATGATGCTACAAAACGGATTTGAGTATGAGCTGCCATTAGTTTTCCAGAACTCATTTATATACCTGTGTTCGACGTTGAATGTCAAGGTCCCAAAACAAGAGCCATAGTGATGCCAACATCAATTTTACATGTCGAATTTTCAGGCGATCTATGAAATAGATGTCTATTTTGAACATACTAGAAAATGAATATAAAGCCGAATTGCGCAAATCATGTGCTATTCACTTACATGGAAAAGTAGAATTCTGTGTCTACAATATGATGCAAGTGTGAGATTGTTAGCACTGTATATACTAGACATCTGAGTATGTATGCACAGTCCCATAATGATGCGGCACCGTAAGCTACGGGTCAGAAGCCAGTAGCTCGGAAGATCCCGAAGCCTATTCTGGAAGCTTCAACTTTTTTCTTGTACTCAGCGATTCGCGACGACAGCAGCTCGAGACACGACGACGCTGATCTAGGTGCGTCAATTTGTCTTTTGATACCTCAATTTCCATATACAGTCTTCGCGATCGGTCACAGGAGACAAAATGGGTTGGTGGCATAGCCTTTGGGGCTCCAACACGACGGACGATCCCCTGCAAAAGCTAGACCCCAAGCTCCGCGAATACCTCGAGAAGGAGTCGCCAGTCAAATATACAACAGCAGAGGCACAGCAACAATCACAATCGCCGTACCCCTCGAAGACGACCGAACATGGTCAGCAACAACAGCACGAGTCCACCGTACCCAAGGAGTCGCAGTTCCAAGACGGCCGCTATGCGCACCTGTGGAAGAACTACCGGCCCCTCGCCGAGATCGAGGCCGAGACCAAGAGCGACCAGGAAAAGATCATGGACGTGCTAGAGGGCTACAAGGAGCGCAAGAGCCAGATTGCCCGGGCGGCGCTGGAGAACTGCGCGCTGGAGCAGGTCGACTGGCGGTCCTGCATGAGCAATCCCAACTTTACGGAGCGCTTCACCATGTGTCGCGCGCAGATCAAAAAGTTCGAGAGGTGCTACAATATGCAGACGGTAGGTTTTCTATTGAGAGTCTGCGATTATAGGGTGTGCATGCATGTAGTGGTGGCTGACAATCTTTGCGCAGAGGTTATTAAAATCGCTTGGTTATCTTTCAACGGCAGACAGGTCGCCCGAGCTCGAAGAGGAGATTCAGATGCATGCCGACTCCATGTACAACAAATTCATGCAGCAAGAAGCCCAGATCGAGGCCGCAAAGGCCGAGGGCAAGCCAGTACCCAAGTTTGAACCATTGGTGCCCAAGAAACCAATCGTGCAGTCGATGGCACCAGAGTTCGAGCTTAGCTTGGAACAGCAGCAGTTACTCAAGACGAGGTTGGAGAAGGTGGACGAGATAGACAGGCCATCCGAGGAGCAGGCGTTCCGGGCAGAGTTGCGGGCCAAGGCCGAGCTCACTGGCCGTATCAGGGGCATCTGGGACCAACAAGCAGAAGAGAGAAAAGCGCGGCAGGAAGCTGGACAGGCTACAACCTGGGATAGAGTCATGAACGTTGTTCGAGGCGACAACGAGAAGAGGTGACATGCGTCTTGAGTGGATATTACGCCTCTCGTGCTCTACCTAGTCGACCATGAGCCGAGACATTTGTTTGTACAACGCATGTATACTAGCCCACGAGCAAATCTGTTTGCTTCTCACAGGACATGATTTACACCATGACGATTGGCATGGTGGATGGGAGCTCGGTCCGGACGAGCGGCGCCCTCATTACGTTGCTCCATGATGTGGCTTCAGTTGTCGCCACTCACACAAGTGTATGCCTCGAGGCCACTACGAAGCCGTCTTGTGATGCAGAGGTCCACGATTGGCAAATCACGCATTGGGACGGAGTTTCAAACTCGATCAACGCGCACTGGGTTGTGACTCTACAGGAGTGATCAATTCATGGAGTCTTCACACAGGAAAACAAAACAAAAACTACGTCTAGCACATTGAGAACCATGCATCGAATACTCGCACTTTAGCGAGACTGTGACGGCAATAAACAAAGTTTCTATCAATTCTGTCATATCAACATACCTGGTCCCCTGCACCTGTCAGAAATGCCTCGAAATAAGCCAATCAGGGTAGTTATCTGCACGAAAACACGAGTAATTGAACCACATTCTATAACCGGCTACTATCATCCGACATAACGCTTTGCAGGTGTTGGATGCATTTGCTGCATCTAGAACCACGATCGCACGCACATCACATTTGTCTTTTTGGGTCTTTGGGAACGGTCCGTGTGGCAGCCAAGAGTTGAAGATGGGGAGGTCTTGGTGTAAGAGCTGGAGGGTTGATGCACCAGACATGTGGCTATCTGAGGTGCGTAAGGTGAGGAAGTATGCAGTCGAACAAAACGTGGTCTCTGGGTGTGGGAAAAAGTCTTATGGTTGTGCCAATCAAGTGGTGGGCTCTGCCAAAAGCTGTAAAGAAACAAAATTATATCTGAAACACTCGCTGCATGTATGGAGTGCCACGCGACATTGAGCTATGCCTCTCCATGCATGGCATAGCAAGCATTTTGGCATGGTATCAGGGAACCCCTCTTTTTGATTTGGTTGTTGTATTTCCAGTTGATCTGTATAGTCGCAAGCAACATTCGCCATCGCGCCATGTAGCGGCAGATCAAAAACAATAGTAAATGACTGACAATATTGTTTAGATAAATAAACAAAGGGGGAAATCAGATAGATTGAGGCAATCAAAGGTATGTTCTATGATCATATGATGTTATTGGCAAGTCTGACTAAGGTATGATCAGCCATCTAGTCTCAGTCACAACCACAACCAGAAAGAACTTTTAAACAAGTGTATGTGCAAGTCAAATTCCCAACAAAAGACAAGTCATACATGTAATGCAGGGGATATGTCACTAGTAAGAAAACAATACGAGGGCGGTTCATAACCTGACACAGAAATTCAGGCTTCAAAGTGCCCTTATGGCCCTCAGACCTCTTCTTTGCCGATCTGCACCTCGCCCAATTCTACTTAGTGGGTGCACCGAGTTGCACCTTTCCCTCTCAGCGGCCCATGCAAGAGTGCACATCCCGTTTGCGACGAGTTTACCACTTTCGAGGGGGCCCTGTCAAACTGTCTGAATTCGTCTTGGCTTTTTCTGATGCTCTGCAAGGGTTTTTCTTCTCTCTATGGCTGTCTGTTTTTCTGAGAGGGGGACCTTTTTTAACCACACACGTTCTTTTCCATTGCCACGGCAGGAAGCGAAACGTCCTCTATCCTTTCATTACCGGCTGCGCTCGTTATCTAGCCACTCTTTTATAATCTTCGACGTCAATTTCTTCAGATGACATTCTAATTTTACCCTCCCAGGGAGGTCCTTGACTGAGTTCCACAAAATCTCAATGCTATATACCAGCTAGCTGTGCTACGTCGCCATAGTTATACGTAGTTGTTAGGTGGAGCACCAGAGTCGCGACTTACAACTCAATCAACGACAGCGAGATCCGAGATCCAAATCGCAACGCAGTCTGGGAAACTGGTAAGTGAATGCTTTTCATGGTTCCCCACAGTTCCAGCCGTATATTGATTAGTCGCAGCTCATTGTAACGTTGTTCAAGTCTGGGGAAGCAGAGAGCATTCGCAAAGATGATGCTACACACAGCTCGCCCGCAAACAACGGGCGGGGACCATCAAGAGGAGGGGACGAAACCCCCTCCAGTGCCCAACTATCACATGGTCATCCATCCAGAGGCACATACCAGGAGGCAGAAGAGAAAAGGCAACGGAGGTTCAAAGTGGTGGACAGAAATGTTTTCATGCCTCAATTGCGCAAGTTGATGTTATCAATTCATCGCACCTGCTGAAAGCTTACCGCGGATCACCGACTCATCGAGTGTTCTTGAGATGAGCAAGGAGCGCACCAGCCTGCATCGGGCTGGAAGAAACAAATCTGCGTTGCTGCGCTTTGCGAATGCGAGCCTAGCCAACAGGTCTCATGGTCGCATCAATCTCTCAAGACTACACGACTTACTACTACACGACCTCCCTCAGAGGAAGAATCACAAAAAAGAAACGGGCAATGTTGCGGGAACTGGAGGCCAAAGGGCTTTGTACTATACTAAATGATTCTGGCGTTGGGTTCAGGATTTACATATAATATCGGGGCAATGAGGAACATTGAGCAAAGGCGTCGCGGCACCACATAGCGAAGGCGTCCGACTTGGAAATCAAATGTTTGTAACGCACGCGTTTTTATATCAGCGTCAATAGATCGTACAGCGAAATGCAGTCCATGACTTTTTTGAACACGGACATCGAATATGAACTCTCGCTCTCAAACACAAAAGTGCAGTATACATAAGCGAGGGGATAATTTATTGTTCTTAATTTGCAACATAGTCTATTGGCACAATATATCCAAATGACCAATGACAGACAAGGGAATAACCTCGCCCGAGCACCAATCAGGCATCACCACTCAATGGGTGTAGACTCTACAGGCTTGTCAAAAAAGGACGGCAGGACAGATTTTGACACCTTTTCGCTCTTGAACAGAGGGTGCTCATCATAGGCCAGGAATCCCGTCCCGTCGTAGCAGCCAATGTACTCGGCGTCAATCTCGTCGGCTTTCAGAATGCCCAAGTCGACCCAGAGCAGCAGGTCGCCGCCCTCCATCTGCCCGCCCGGCCCGTACTCGGCCATGAACTCGCGCCGCAGCTTGACGTGCACCTTGTCGTGGCGACCAATGTGTTCCATGTAGGACAGATCCAGCCAGAACAGGACCTGGGCCTGGCGAATGTAATCGAGTCCAGGAAAAATGCCATGGCCATTCGGAGTGTCACCATTGGAAACTGCTGCTCCATTGCCGTTAGTGGCAGAAGCAACCCCGGGCTGCTTCTCCCCCTCGAACCCGTGACACGCCCTCGCCGACAGCATGCCCTTGCCGGGTCCCGCCGTGACGACGTTGGTCACCCACTGCTTGGTGAGGCCGTCAAAGTTCTCGTTCCAAAACTCGCGCTCCCGCTCGAACATGGCGCTGTAGTCCTGCCCTTCCACCACGAAGCAGATGTTGTCCGGGAACTTGGACATGCGCACCCTCCCGGGGCGGATCTCCCTGCTCGGCGCCCGGCCTTGTATGCCGCCGCCATTGCCCTCCCCCTTCGACCCCGCCGGCGAGGCGAACTTGTCGTCGGGCCCGTCGGGCGTCATGCGCGAGCGGTAGGCGCCCCAGTACCCGCTCTTGGCCGTCAGGGGGATGTGGTGGCCGCAGTGGCCGAAGCCAGAGGGCTGCGGCTTGTTGGACTCGTACATGGCCCGCGTCGCGGGCAGGTTGACCGTCTCGCGCCAGAAGCCGGCGTTGTCTTCGGGCAGGGAGGACCAAAAGCTCGACGTCTCGGGGCTCTCCCACCACGACTTGAAGGCCTGTGGCGACGGCCAGTAGCTCATCCAGATCTTGGAGGGCAGGTCATTCTGTTCTAGCTCCTCCACGTGGATGGCAGCTGGCTTGATGAGGGCGTTGAACTTTTGTATGGCTTCTTGCTTGGCCACGTCTGGCTTCTCGCCTTGGTATTGGCAGCCAAAGATGGAGACGGTGAAGTGATGGGCGGTTGGGAACTTTGCTCGAAGCATATCTGCTAGCAAGTATGGAACTGATGAGAAGAAGGTATCTTTAACAATATGGAAAGGGATACTAGAACCTCAGTTGAGACGATATTAATCTTCAAGGAAATGGGTATATATGTGAATAAAGAGGAAAGTTGACAAGACATCAGAGGCCCGACCTTGCAATGGCATGGCCACTATTTATCATTGCAGACCAATCAAGCTGACACAGTGACAGCTTCGAGGTCGCATTATGCTCCCTCTCGACGCCGATCTGATCCAGCTCGTCAGGTGGAGCGTAGCATTTACCTCGTGTGACACTCTTGTACTGTACCCCAATACGCCCAGCTCCTCTTTATTCCGCAAGCCAAGATCGTCGGAGGTTCCTAGCTTGGTGATATCTTTGAGATCCTTTCTTGGGTGTTATCTGAGTGAATTGCAGCAGCAAGTGCCGGTGGATCGCCGGCGTCATTCAGAAACCGGAGGGTCAATAGCACTAAAAACATGTTGAAAGGCCTTATCATTGTCCTCGAATAGTCACGTTTGAGGCCGTGGTCAACTTCGAGTATAGCTACTTGCTAGTCGACAATGAATATCTGGGGTAAGTATCCACCATGAGGTGCCCCGGGTAAGGACTATCCTATCCGCGAAGCCAACTTTTGGTCGTAATTCTCTTTGTCGCGATTGGGTGGCCTGGTTGACGGGAGCGGACGTGCAACGCCCGCAAACTCTATCCCGCTTGCCAAACGCATCACTTCATTGGAGCCAAGAGTATTATCGCATGCACTTGACCCGCAATTTTGGGGTAGCGGGTTATGTCAAGTTAACCAAGGCTCGTAGACTCTCTTTTCAGAAGTCCGGTGTATTACGCCTCAATTGCTAGTAGTGGCTTTGCCAAGGACCGATACCCGGCTTTCTGCGGAGGTAAAGAGACTATCGAGAAGTTTACGAAAAATAGGTATGGTGAAGACCTGACTCGAGCATTATTCGGGTTATATAAATCCAACAGCCAAAGAGCTTGTCTCCTGGAATTACTCCAGAGAACTTTTCGGAAAACTGTTGACAGTCACCAAAGCATCAGTGTCAATGAACCAGGAGAAGTATAATAATCGGCTAGAATGCCATCTCGTGACAGCGTTCGGGATAACAACTACAGCCTGGCAACTAATCCATATGATCCAGCCACGGAAACGCATAAGTACAAATGACTGTGGCTCATCTGAAGTCATGTTTTTAAGATTCCTCTCGTCACAGGAACTTTCCTGAAACAGTCACATTTCCTCCAATATCAGTGTAAGTCTAACGTCAGCATTGATCTTGTGACATCTACTTGATTGTCTGCTTACACAGGAGTATCATGGGCTCGAATCCTGCGAATTGCTCGAGGATAGTCGCCATGGATTTATTAGCGGCAAGCCTGCCAAGAGACCAGCAGATATCCTCGACCATGGGCAGCTTCTCTCAACTTGGCGTATCCGTTAATTGACCATCGCGAGCAGCATTGACATCCAAGACGGTTGACCACAGAGTATGGATCCTGAGAACAATGTTTTCCATGTTCTGTGATTGGTTCCTGTGTCAAAATGAACGTCGAGTGGCGGTAACTTTTGGAACACTCATAGTAGCCATATGTCATGCCACGATATTTTTATAACAGGAGGCATAGTATATTAAGTAATGTTACGTCGAGCTCTAGGTCTTATCGATCCTGCTTCACGGGAACATAAATTGGAATTGCGAGACATTATAATGACTGACTGTTGATGCGTAGTGACATAATGGCATTACCACGTGACAGATAGTGGTGGGAACAGCTGGGCCGACCGGGTTGAGTTGGTAATGGCCAATCAGCTGGACTGAGACAGTCATGCCCTTCGTGAGTGTTAAAATTGCAGTGAATTTTTTCTCAGAGGCCGCCCATCTAATTATAGCTATAATTGTGATAATGCGACCAATGCATCCATCCGGTTTTGGAGCATTCCATGGGCAGTGTTCAGATAAGAGTGCACTGCGTGAACCATCTTAATACCAGTATCCAGGTAGTATCTAGACAACTTATGCGTGAAAACATGTAACATAAAAATCATGATTCTTTTTTCTTCCATAGTACTTACAATAACTGTACATTTGAGTACCCAATAGGCAACTTACTTGGATCGTAACCCCCGTCCCGGGCTATGTTAACTGCCGGGGTTTTTTGTTGCAACTGCATAGTCGCAGTGACACCGTACAAATAAATGCATTTAATAAGTGACTCGCAAGATGTGGTACTCACATTTTCGGGGACTACGACTGTATACCCTTCGCGGGAACTAAAGTTGCTGTGAAGCATGCACAACTAGGCAGAGATCCAGCCAGGGCACGGCTTCCCTGATGTAACTTCATCTTCGCGCGGGGCGTATCCAAGAACATATTATGCTTCATTCGAGACATAGGTCCATATATTGTAGAAAATTGGCTTCATCTTCTTGATTATCGTCGACCTTTCTAATGGCAAAAGTCATATGTCAATATTACCAAGTACAGCTCGTGTAAGATAGTCGGCCGCAAAGACACAATGCCAAGCACGTCGGGGCGGCTGTCTTGTTTAACATTCAACCTTCCGTGGTCTTTACTCCAGTGTACGCAACTCGAAGTAATGTCAATCATGGACGCGCTCACTCAATGCGAGGCGCATCGCCAGCACTTACGTGACAATACGACGAGACAACCCGCCGACATCCAGATTCAATGTCAAATCTCATGACCGTGATGGATTCGAAGCGAGAAAAGCCAGATAAAATATGCGGTGTCGCACAGGCTCGGCAGAAAAGAACTTATCGAGCCTGCGATCACATGACGAGAGCGTCGCTCATGGCCAGCGGGCCGACTTGTGCGATGCATAGACACAGCGATACAACACTCTTCACATCCAGGCAGGCACCACAGGCCTCAAGCCGGAAGGGGTCCTGTTGGCCTGAATCGTGTTGGTGAGTCAAGTCAATTAGCCTCGAGCAGATCATCCCCAAGATCGACCATGTGGACCACATGCGTCAGAAGTTGCGCGCTTTCCGCTTGCAGGTCGCATTCCTTCCTGCCTACCTACCCAAAGCTCGCCTTTATCCTCGGTGATTGACTACGCAAACGTCAAGAAACATCAGGTGATGATGAAAACGGGAATACAACACACTCGACCGACGTTTTGCGATTCATATACGGACAAACGTTGGTGGTTGAGCTAAAATGTTACGTTAGCGGTTAATAGGGGGGGGTCCTCGACTGCGGCCGCACTGGGTCCTGCACATTGGGCTTTTGTCGCAGTGCGTCCCACCGAACAAGAGTTGAATTGCATCTGCAGCAATGCGCGCGAGGACAGAGGATGCGAGACAGCTGCAGGGAAGGATATAGCGGATGATGCAAACAATCTCAAAACTAATTTCAAGTGACGAAAAGAAAAAGCAAAGGGCTGAAGCTTGCACGTTTATGGACCGTGGATTGAGAAATACAATACTACTGATCGGCCCTGCTGTGCCAAGCCGGAAACCAGATCGCCAAGACGGCCTTGGCTCAGCACGTCAGAAATGCTTAAATCGACCAGTTCGCAGGTTTCTCAACGGCTCGAGTAGCACTTGTAGGATCTTGTGTAGCTCCTTGGCAAACATTATATCAGTTCAAAATTGGTGAAATAAGCGATTGTATCGATTGCGAAGTGCCCGCCACCTGTTGACATCATTATTCATTAGACTGTATGAAGCGTGCACTTTCACGGGCCAAGGGGAGACGGAGAGATTGCTGGCTGCGCAATGTGGTGGGAATCATTTCATTTAATTGATATCGCTGTACGTAACAGGCCTGTAGCTAGACCTTTGTTTGTTGAAGTGTTCATCTTTCCCTTCAGATTGTTTCCATCTCCACCATCATGCTCCTGTCTGCTTCACAGGGCTTCATCAAAAGCGTGAATTCGCTTTGGGGTGTTCTTTTGTCGTGAAAAGGGAATGTTTGTTGGCTTGGATTGGTTGATGAGGGCAAGGCGCTTAGCAGCAACCCTCCTGGCAGGCGCAGAGACCGCAGCAGATCTCGCAACCGGCCTCCTCACCACCGCGAAGCTCCATGTCGGGCTGGGGCTCCATGGGCTATCGCAAGTCATGTTAGTTTCATGTGATCTCAAGTCGACGACACAATAAGATAGAAGAGGGAAAGCACGTACGGGCTGCTGGCTGACAACACCGGGGCCACCAGGGCCGGGACCCATCTCCATGGGAGGCTGCTGCTGGAAGTCGGGGCCAGGCATCTTGAGTGGATGGATGTGGTTGTTTTGGGTGGTGTTCGTGGTGTTGTTTGAATGAGTGTTAAGGTTGTCTTGACAGGTGGACAAGCTCGCGAGGAGAGATGGGGGGAGGGGAGAGATTTAAAAAGAAAGAGGTCAGAGGAAGCGGGTAGACCACTTAAAACCGGCTGCAGGGGACTGACTGGATATGGAGCATGAGAGCAGACGAGACAGAAAGAGGGAACCCTTTCTCCTCTCACCTGCTTAGGTACCTAGACTAATAAATTGGAGGAGTAGAGAGCGGCCCTGGTCAAAGGAATACATACAGTACTCAGCCCATTGAACAAAGTACATACCTACCTTGGACCTATCAAGCATGAGATGGGCATGGACCCTTACCCTTCCTTTCGAGACGCCAACAAACATAGCCATCAGCCATACAGGACAGACTAGACCGCTGATATGAGATCAGATCCTTGGGAACCCCGGGACCTCCTTTGGCCAATGAGTTCATACTCGAAGGGTCTAGCTCTTGCTGCCATCCCAAACCTTGATTTGCAGTGCTGACTGTGGTATGTAACATCACCTGCCGGGGCCCAGTGCAAAAGTATGGGGGAGGGATGATGGGATATGATAGCCACTTCTGGTTGGACCACACACAGGAAGTAACCTTGCAAGCCTTGAAACGCAGCGGAATAGGGCACATTCGTTAGTTGGCTAACGGGATTGGGCGGTCTAGGTCGTGCAGAGAACATTTGAACACTGGCGGTACCGTGAAAGAGTACATGCGTAGTGTAGGTACTTGGTTGACTACTAACAGCGACAAACAACTCATAGGTACATACGTAGGTGCGATGTGCGATGTGCGTCCCCAATTGGCAAACCGGGGATCAATCGGATGACAGGTCACAGCGAGAAACATGGGTGGCGGGACTAGATAACGGTAATAATCATCTGCATAATGGTGGTCCTGGCTGGTAAGAAAAAAAAAAAGCTGTCAAGCGCCCAGTCTTCAGTTGTCGTGGATCATCTAGAGCCAATCCAACTCGGGTATTCCGCAAAATGATGTGTTCAACTGAGGATCATTCCGAACCAAGTACCCAAAAACGTGCGACTGCGCCTCGATGCTGGCGGAGAAACTCGGTAGGTAGTTGCCGTTTAGAATGGGCTCGAATAACGAACCAACTGGGAATGCGGACGGAAATCCGGCATCTTGAGCGCGGTCAGCGAGGCGCAAGTAGCCAAAATACTACTGCGCCAAAAACAGTTGTCATGGGCCGAGTACATGACAATTAGCGAAAAAAGAGAGAGCTCCAGGGCGCTACTAGGTAATATAAGCGTGCGGGACCCCAATATCAAAGAAACTCCAACCAGGCGACTACAAAAAATAGACTTGGCATCAATTACCAGGTAACAGAGAAAACCGGCATCACGCGGGTTCAACCAATTGATTTTTAGTTGCCATTCAAAAATGCCTCTGTTCTGGTGACGTTGCTTGCCTAAAGAGCAAGTTTTGAAGTTGCATCGGCTATTACCTAGAATGATGCACAACTCCCAAATCGAGTCAGCGCATTGCATGATGTTTTCTTCTTGGAATGGGGCCTTTGAATGGGCAAGGGACTACTGGAAAGCTTGGACGGCTTCGTAACGCGATGGCGCGTTCTTAAAACGAGCCGGGTGGATCTTAAGCTTTTGGCTCTGGGCCCTGCACATCGAATGGCAACAATGGCTTCTGAGCTCGTCTCCCGACTGCCGAATTCCATACACTCCGTGTACCCGAAATAGCCCTGAATACGGGTACCTACACCAGTCCGACTCTATATACTACTACATGCTGTCATGGGCAGCTTCTTCGTTACTCATATCCGTCATTATGGTTATATTTACAACCCTGCGACTCCATCTCAAGGCAAGAGGGCTGCCTCGATTTGAGGAGCACGGGCGACGTGGAGAGAAGGCATCGTCATGCATCTATCTCAACACGGATAGGTGATAAGCAGCTGGGGTCGATAGCTGCCCCATGTGCTTCAAAGCTTTGCTAAGCCATCTGACGACGCGACAGTCGGACAACGCCTCCAATCCGCAGGCGACGCAACCGCGTCAATAAACGACAATCGATGAATGGTTTGATGCACCGTGGCAGAACTGCTTCATCTAGCTTCCAGGACAGCGGCTGCACGCTCCAAAAACGTGTTGAACTCTTGGATCAGCTTCAAATTGCCGATACCTGACTGGGTTGCGACTTGACCAGCAACTCGCGATACAATCAACTCGAGATTGGCCAGCTCAGCAGTCTTTTGTTCTCGGGGCCCTAATTCAGGAGCCTGCCGACCGTTCTCAATGGCCAGCTCAACATCATGCATGGTGGCCGAAAGGTTGAGTTGATCCTATCATCATGAGCTTTTGGTCCTCTGCATACTCGAGAATAATGTCACTTACCAGAGACTGTCTGCTTTCCTTTTCATGTTGAACTCGAACAGCATCGATCTTCAATGCCACCTGCTCCTTTTCTGCACGGATATTGATAATCTCGTTTCTGAGGGAAAGCTTTTCCTTTTGGATCGACCGTACACGCTTCTTCAAGGCGTGCAGACTATCTAGAGCAATGGTATGTTCCAGTAGTCGGGTTCCCAGCTCTTGTTGGAATGCCTCGAGTGCTCGTAGTTTTGTCCTGTATTCTTTCCTTGTGGCCGCATCCTCTGTCTTATTGGCTGCCTCGTGTAAGATTGCCAGATTCGTGTCAATGACATCTTCGCAAATTTGCGCCAGTACATCAATAATATTGACGCCGCTGCGATTTGCAAATGGTATATCCGCGTTGAGCTCATCCGCATCTGTGTCGCTCTCATTGTGTTGCCGACGCTGTGTATACCTCTGAACGGTAATGGGCACCTGCTCGTCTGTTCCGCTATGTCTCTTTCGATTCTGTTTCTCCCTCGGCTTTGGCTTTAGCTGAGGTTTAGATTTATTTTGCTCAATGCTCACTTTTCTGCCAACTGCTGCCTTTGGCTGTGACTGAATTGCTGGACTTTGTTGTGCTCGTTTCTGCCGTCGTCGCTTTGGCGGTGGAGTAGGCTCATCCCTCTGAGCATCAAGTTCTGGTGACTCCTCTCGAGGCGGACTGGTACGAGGTCGCTTGCGGCCGATCACGCGGGCCGCTTCCTGGGCCTCGATCTCCTCTGCGCCATCCTCATCTGGCGATGCGCCTTGATCTGCTTCTTCGACGGGAGCTTCTTCCTCCTCACGTGCCGTCAAATCCGGACTAGGCTGTTTGCTCTTTTTCGCCCTTGTCCTTGCTTGAGCCCTGCGCCGACTTTCAACTAGTGGAACTGGCGAGGAGAGCTCGTCACGTTCAGTCTGGATGGGAGCCCCAGTGGTTGGGCGAGTTGAGCTTCTAGTAGACCGGGCAGAACTGCTGCCCATAACATCGTCATTGCTTTTCGGTTGTAGCGGGATTGGTGATAATTCATCTATCTCGGCAGTACCAAAAGACTGAGCCAATGTGCTCGGTCGTGTAGCCCGCCGCGATCTGGCGGAAGCTGCGCTTGGCGTAACACCACTCAATCGCGTCTTGCGCGCCAGTGGTGACGAAGCCCCAGGCTCACTTGAAAAGGCAGTCTCCTGATCGATGACCATCCTCTGTAGCTCTGCACTTTGTGTGGTGACGTTGCTCATCCTCACTCGTCTCCTGTGACCACTACCAGGAGCGCCGACTGGACTCTCGGTGACCTCTTCGGAGACATGAGCTCCTGCAGATATCCTCGAGGACATCGATTCCCGCGAGCCAGGTCGTGCCGCTGGTTTCGGTAACTCTTCAGGACCGTTTGCTTCATTTCCGTCCTCATTTTCTTGGTGTTGTGGTCCTGCTATTGGCGAAGTATCTGTCCGGCCGAGCTGTGGCGACGAGCCAGCGGCAGGTTCATCCTCAAGTTCTACTGTTGGTTCTCGCACTGGTTCCTCTACTTCTTCTTCTTCGCGTGGTTCATCCTCTGGTATATCGTAGGGGTTGGTCTTGGAAGCGCTGTCCTGAGCCTGCGCCTGAAGCGGCTCCTCCGGGATGGGCTCAGGATCTGGAACAGCGGCTGTGTCGTCGACGGGACGTCTCTTGGCAGAGGTGTTCGACGCGGAATGGACTACGGAATCCGGAGCTGGCGACTGCGACGGCGACGACGTCGATTCGGATCCGGCGGCTTCAGAAGACTCTTCGGCGGGCATCTCAAAGCCAAAGCCGAAGGACTCGTCTGCGACTTCATGACGACCGGCCCCACGCATGCGTTCGAGCATGCGCTCTCCGCGATCTGGCGGCAGGTGTTAGCTGAGCACGAGACCTTTGACGAATTCTTTTATTATCTCCTTACTTGTGGCCATCTTTGAAGAAAGCCTCGGGGCTGCTCATTGATTGTTTCGTGATATCACTCTGATCAATCTCGCATCGAAAACATCTTCGGCGCTGTTCATTAAAGGTATAGAGACGCGTCGAGTTACGCGACTGCGCAGTGGTTGTTGTGGCTGCTCATTTAAGACACAGGTGCGCTAAAGATGGGGGCTGCGCCACAGATTGGAGGGGAACAGAAGACTGGCCTGGCCGCCTGGGGCTCTCGTTGCTGCAGCCATCAGCGATCAAGGTGTAAGAGATAGGTGAGTGACCCCACGCACGTAGTCCACGAGTCTGGTCGTTCCTGCATTTGCAACTTTATTTACAAGCAGGTCTGAATCTTAATCTTGTGTCTCTGCTGTCTTTGGCCATTTTTACGATTCGGCATGACTTCTAGAACTGTTTTTCCATGACCAGGACTCGATGATGAAGAGGCCGATGCGGCTCAAACTGCCGAGTACCGACGACACTCTAAACGGTCAAATGTCCAGACGTCGAACACGACCACCCCAGTTGAGCTCACCACCTGGGGCGTGATCACAATACGGCCGTTTGTCATGGCGCCGCGCTGAATCTTGCCCGTCTCACGCTGACCGCCGAGGAGGAAGGATTCTTTTATTCGGCTCTCATCCAATATGCTTGTGATGCCCGGCTCCTAGATCAGCACGCCTGACTCTCCCCGCTGGAAAGAATCAAGCAGCAGCGTCATTCTTACCCCGCAATGTCCCTTGGCGGGGTGATCCTCGTGCCAGTGCCGCAAAACGACTTCTAGTGCGGTCAGATCCCTGCGAACGTGCTGCTTGAGGCCCTAAGCAAGCATTCGCAAGCCCGCCCAGCCCAGGAAACAGGGCGCTGGGCTGCTGGATCAGCTCGGCTGAGGCACAAGGAGCTGGTGTGCGACGCATGCAAGTCTCCGCAAGACGTCCTGTCATCCCGATCTTTTCTTCCAACTACTTGACTCGTGCATTTCCCGTTTACATTTTGCTGTTCCTGCATTTCCGCCTTTTGTCCTGGAACTCTATCTTCAATGCGGCTCTCCCATATCTGTCGTGATCCATCGCATTGCTTATATGTTTCCGTATAGATCCATTGCATCTAGACATGCCATAGTGTCCATCATTTTTGGGTGCTGAGTTTTCAAACGCATTTCAATGCCGCGTACCTAGAGGCTGGTATTGATATCGTCTTTCAAATCTATTTCTTTCTTGGAGCATGCTCTGAAATCTCTTTTCTATTAACATCGCAATGGCTTTGTGCAGGGGCCTCTCATCGCTCCGTCTCGCGGCTGCGTCATTGTTTTTCTATAACCTACTTCCTCTCGGTGCTAGCGCTGTTATAAGGGAACCAGAATGCACAGTCTCATCTATAGCGGATGGTTCTTGCAACCCATCAACGCCCCAAGGCTTTATCCCAGAAAGTGTTGGGAAGAAATCATGGAAAGAAGCATCTGACGAACCGGACTTGGATGTCCTTTCGGAACTTCTCCAGAGCATCGGTGTGATGCAGGATGACTATTTCGCTCCGTGGCTAGGGACATGGCCCACCTCCATAGACTGGACAGGTGCAGTTATGGGAACGCATGTCTCGGGAACCCTACGAAGCTTCACGGCGGCTCTGGACGCTGTGCGATCGAGCGCCAATCCGGTAGAAGACTGGAAGCTCAAAGAGAATCTGATGGAAAACTACTTTACCCAAGTGGTATCCTACTACTTTGGAGAGAATGATCTCGATATCAGGATGGAGGCCTACGATGATATACTCTGGGTTGTCTTGGGCTGGCTCGAGGCGGTACGCTTCGTCAATGAGCACACTGCACTTCACTACCAATTGGAAACCCAGCGTGGTGGGCCGGGTAGCCAAAACACTGGCGACGTTGGCGAAATCCTCCGTAACCAGACATGGCATGGCAACTTGTGGATTCCTGCCTTTTCCCACCGGGCCAGAGTGTTTTGGGATCTGGCCTCCAAAGGCTGGGATACAGAATTGTGTGGTGGCGGTATGACCTGGAATCCACGACTCTTGCCCTACAAGAACGCCATTACGAACGAGCTGTTCATTGCCGGTTCTATTTCCATGTATCTGTACTTCCCCGGCGACGCCAATACAGCTCCGTTTAGTCAGACAGAAACTCAAAGGGAGGTCGAGCAACAGACCGCGCGCGACCCCAAGTACCTCAAGGCAGCAGTGGACGGATACAAATGGCTCGTCAATTCCAACATGACGGATACGCAGGGCCTCTTCACAGACGGCTTCCACATCAGCGGGTACGCCAACCCAGCTAGCAACAATACCAGATGCGATGAGCGCAACGACATGGTCTTTACCTACAACCAAGGCGTAGTCCTCACAGGCCAGCGCGGTCTGTGGGAGGCAACGGGCGCGCTGTCGTATCTCCTCGAGGGCCACCTGCTCATCCAAAACGTCATCAACGCCACGGGCTACGACCTGGCGCGCAACCAACCGCGCGACGACTACGCCTCCCTGGCGCCCGACACGGTGCCCAAGTGGTACGGCCTGGGCCGCCTCGGCGTCATCGAGGACAACTGCGACGCCAGCGGCTCCTGCAGCCAGGACGGCCAGACCTTCAAGGGCATTTTCTTCCACCACCTGACGTATTTTTGCGCGCCGCTGAGCCTGCCCCCGCCCGAGGTCGACCGCGACGCCTTTGACGCCGCCTCAAAGTCCCACGCCGAAGCGTGTCGAAGCTACACGGGCTGGCTCAAGTGGAACGCCGAGGCGGCCCTCAACACGCGTGACGCCGCCGGCAAGTTTGGCATGTGGTTCACCGCCGGCCTCTTGACCAACCTGACCGCCGCGGCCTGGCCCACCGTGGACGACCAGCACGTCGCCGGCGTCGACTACCGCAACTACGGCGTCCCCAACGACACGACGTGGCAGCGCCCCGGCGGCGACGGCATCTTGGACCCCGGCAAGAAGATGCCCGTCGGCATCCCCATCATGATTCCCACCGCCGAGGACGACTCTCGACAACAGCAGCCCATTGACGGCGGCGCAACCGCGCTGGGGCAAGTCCTTGCGAGGGAAGAACAGACCGAGAAGGGATCGCTGGCCGATGATCCAAACAACAGAGGCCGAGGCCGCACGGTAGAGACTCAGGGCAGCGGGCTGGCGTTGATTCGGGCGTACTGGAGTATCTTGCAGTTGCAAAACTGAAGACTTTGATGCTTGCTTAAGATTTGTTTGATGCATTTATTTGACTTCTTTCTACTCACAGTTTCTCTTTTTCCACGTCTGGGTTTTCCAGAAACGCATGATCATGATGGATATACGAGGGATAGCCAGAAGCTGCATAGCGAGCACATCCTTCAAGTTTTTGCATATAGCATGATGAGATGCATAACCACTTGCATTCTACGTAAATGAAATGATTTCTCAGTATCACAGTATATGAAAGGTTTATTCAGGTATGATTGAGCCACTCTGGTCACTCCAGGATAACGCTATGCAATTGTCTCTGTTATTACACACGTAGCGGTACATTTAAAGATTGGGAATCTTCGAGTCGTTTTCCTCCCCCAAGACACCGTTGGGTATATCAAGTAAATCAGGAAACCCAAAAACCTCAACAAGCCCACTTCCCAGATGTATTCGTAGTCTCGTATCCTATGTCGTCCATCATGCGACCTTCCATGATGAAAATCGAGACGTTCCAGCAGACTCGTACTCAATAATGAGTCGCAACCCGCTTGTCCTCAATTTGATACATGGAGCGTTGATCCTCTAGTCTCGCCACTCGCTTCCGTTGCTCACGCCGTTGGAGGCACCAGCAGCTCCACGCGAAGAAGCAGAAGAGGTGGCTGGCGTGTGCTCATCATCGTCGTCGTCATCCAGGGCGCGCGCCAGCTCATCTGGGTCCTGCATCTTGGCGTCGGGGTCCGCGCTAAAGTCCTCGTTGCCGTCGCCACGGCTGGCCTCGTGCTCGTGGGTGTCCTCGTCGGCGCTGACGGAGATGCCGCGGGCACCCCACTTGGACCTGCGGGCGCCATTGTTGGAGGCGCCATTGCCGTTGCCGCTTCCTCCCAGAGCCGGAGCGCTCTCCTCGTCGTCGTGGTTGGCATCGAAACGCTTGATACCAAAGATTCTGTCGAGGAGCCAGCCCCGTCTCATGTCATCGGCGTCCACAATGCCGCCATTTCGGAGCTTGACGCGCTGGCGGGTGTAGTAGACCCAGGCAAAGTCAATATAGAATGCTGTCTGGACGATACCGAAGATGACCGACACGGTGTATGGTTTATCATGGTGGGCATAACGCCAAATCCAGTTGGGAATGTACAGCGCGCGGTAGGAGCCAAGTGTCAGGATATAGCCCGAGTTGATGACGGTAGGTACAGTCGTCTGTCGAAGGAGAAGCAGCTGGGGGAGAACGGCAACAGATTCGAGGATTTCGGAGAAGTTCCAGAGCCACTAGACGTGAATAAGTCAGACATGAGGCTTCCAGCACCAGTTTAGCAGCGTGCTATCTCACCTTCAAAAAGCCGTTCATCGGAGGTCCGTCGAATATGAGCGTAGTAAAAGGCGAGAGCACCAGGGCACCAGCCGCGGCGGCACCGCCCAGTTTCCAAGCAATCTCTCTTTCCCGAGTCCTAGGATATTTGTAGCGCATAATGGCAATGATGTAAAATGACGAGAAAATGTAAAAGATCATGAAGAAGACGTTCCACGTAGAGGACTCGGAAAAGAGGTTGGTATATCTGGTGCAGAAGACGACGGCGTAGAGCGCTTGGGTGATCATGGAAACACCTGTGCGTATTCAATGTTTAGCTTGGGCAATCGAGCACAGCTACAGGAGGGCACTGTAGGTGAGGCTGTCACTTACCCTCGCTACTCCGGTTCTGATGGATGGCGAAGATCAAGATACATTTCGATGTGATATGGGAAAGATCCCCCAATATCCTAAACAACTGTGACGACGAGTGTCAGCTCCCTCCCCCATCTCTTCATAATCTGATGCGCAGGGCAGGGCAAGACCTACATTCATGTTGGAAGCTGTATCTCTTTGCGAGACCAGGTAGCTCGTATTCGTCAGGCAGTTGTATCCAGGTAGAAAGCCGTGATATAGGCCGGACGTAAGTAAATCGACCCTGAACCGACTCCGTCTCGATGGCTCTGGGTTGAAATAGATGGGAGCAGAAAGCAGCTGCCTAGCCGTTGTTGTGAAGATAAGGTGATGGGAAAGGCGAGGTAAAGATAGGTGTGTGGTCAGTCGCATTACGTGGACCCTGAGGTAGGTGATGCAAGCTCCCAGCTCCACGTAGTAGGTCATATGCTAAGGTATTCTCCCACTGTCCCCTCGGCGGCCACTGGAGGAAGCTCCGCTAAAGGCGCACTGGCTGCATGAAGGTCCGGTCGACGCTACACCAAGCCTCATTGAGCTTAGTGCGCCCCAGATCCCCAAGAGCTGGCAATTTATTTAGCGCACTTTCTGGGCTTGGCGGCTTTTCAAGAGTCAATACTGTTGTTGTTGACTTGTGTTAGCTGTTGGTGAAGAAGGGATGGTTCCGTCTTGACTCGACCTCTGGCACCTGATTTTATAATATTCACACATTTCTTCCACCTCAATTACACAATGATGTTTGTATATAACATGGTACAGTATATCAATTACTCGTTGCCGCACTCGCAGATATCAAACTTCAAGGATCCTGAGACACTGGATACCGACTTCAGGTGCTGGGTCTCCAATAACTCGGTTAACGTGTCACCTGCTCATGGAACGTGACCCGTCTGTTATAGGAAACATGAGGATCGAAACCATTGGATCAGCCAGTCGTGAGAGACAGTTGCATTCCAGACATATTCAATACTGATATACACTAACCGGTCATAAGTCTCCGCACGGTTGCCAATTCTCACCAAAACTCACCATCTTTACGTAGCTATAACTACCACAGAAAAAATATTAAAATTCACAAGACTCTTTGGATATATCAATAATCTCTGACTATTGCTGTTAGTCATTAATTATATCAGTTATATACGTTGTATCGTCAATCGTATCTGTTTGTATCCATGCATGTCGTACTCTCCGCCAAATTCCTAAGTAGCGCCCGTGCGCAGACTTATGAGTGGGAAGTATACCTCCTTCTCGGGGCATCAACAACGTCTCGCTATAAGACAAAGCTACTTTGCTGCCAATGCCCTCATAGTCCTCAGTCAATCACATCATCGTGAACTTCGTATGTGTCCCATTTCGCCTGTATGAGTAAGTGGTCATCAGAAAGCGTGTGATTTGGTACCAAATGCTTCTCATTGATTGCTATTCTGACTGCTAGCCAGGGTATCTAAAACAGACAAACAAGCTTTACGCTGCATGAATGGGAGATCATCTCGAGAAAGTAATCCAACATCTGTGAAAACAAAAACAGAACTCACGGTTCTGTGTCCCCTATGCCTTGTCCCTTGGTTGTCACCCCGCGTTTGTCAACCAACCTCATTCTCAATCCTCAAAACATACGGTATCAAGTCAGATCGTCGTGTCCATGACACTGCTGTCTTCGTGCTTTTGTTGCGGCACAAGTAGACAGATCGATATCATGGGCCGTCTGTACATTTGCCTCCGCATCGCAATCAATGGCCCTCATTCTCGAAGTCGGTGGAAGACCAACCAATAGGAAGGTAAAAAAGTCCGCCCGTGATCGGGGTCGTCTTTCCAGCTTCGAGCAGGTGAGCATGTCCCAGCTCGCACTCTACGACGGCGTTCTCATCATCTTCCAGCTCGAGCTGCTCATACTCGTCATCCTCTTGCACATTGTTGTCGCTTCCGACGTACTCCCAATCTTCGCCTTCCAAGTTGTCACCAAAGATGTCATCATCATCGATCTCAATATCTTCGAGGTTCTGGAAATGGACCTTCTTTCGGTTTGGGAGATCGTCTTCGGTGCCCTCAGCGATAGGCGAGAGAAGAAAGTCTGAGCGAGAAGTCGCCTTCTTTTGAAGTTGCTGGGTAGGGGTCTTCTCGCGCCGGCTCTTCCCTGAAAAAGTGCCTCTGTTTCCTCCATGATCCTTCGGGTTCTTCTTCTTTTTGACGTGAACCGCAGCTCCGCCAATTGCCTCTTCGCCCTCAAGCTCGACTGGTTTTGGGCCATCGTCGAGTCGGAAAGAGCCCGGCAGAGCACGCTCATCTCCGTCAGCGAGAAGACCAAGCAATGCCGAAAGGGCCTGATCCATTCCTTCCGTTGACAGGCCCGACTCGATTCCCATTGCCCTCATGTATGCCGGGTTGTCCTTGAGCTTTGCCACAACACGCGAGGACTGAGCATAACTTTTGGTCTTGTCTACGCGGCTCGTATTGAGTGTGATGACTAAGCTTCTTTGCGGTCCTTTACCTGTTTGGACAACCTTGCTTCTCGGACGCGCACTTCTCTCGGTAGGCGCCGCCGCTTCCATCTCTTCCATCTGAAGACTGGGGAGAGTGTGTCGAAGCTCCAATGGAGTCATGCGCCGCCATCGGGGCAACTGAGAAAGATTGACTAGAGGGCGCTCGTGCATGGTGATCGGCAGCGGGCATGGCGCAGGGCTGTATGACGGCGGCTCAATGTCATTAACATTGTGCCAAGCTACGCCAGTCATTCGCTTCCAGGTTGCAGACATGAGACTCATCATTTCTTTCAGGGCAGGCGGCTGTGTGTTTGGGTAACCAAAGCTGATTGCTGCATGGTCGAACATGGGAATGTTGCCGACGCCTCGAGTCATCAACCAGTTGAAAATCATCCAGCCTTGCCAGTTGGATTCACTCTTCCCCACAAAGTCGCACACCTGCTTGCGACACTGGAATTCCTTCTCAATACACATCTTGCAAGGCTTGGACATGAAGCCAGTCTTGATGTGAATCTGAATTGATTCCTGGCGCTGGACGAAGCCCGATTCCTGAATATATACCTTGGCGTTGTCCTTACTGAGCCACGCCATCCATTTCCAGAGAGTGCTGTTCGGCTCAAACTCAACATCAGAGACCCAAATGTTGTCGATCTCGTCGTCAGACACTGTGTCATCTGAAGCATCGTCCCGTTGTCCTCGGATGATGTCGGCTCTTTGCAAATTTTCCCTTTGAATGACGAGCAGTTCATCGCACAAACTACACTTTGGGATCAACACGGTAAGATAACGATGAGTAGCCTCTCCAGCGCGCAGCAACCAGGTATTATCGATGGCGTTGTTGAGACTCTCCATTGTGATTTTGCCCTTCATACCCGAAGGATGGCCATAAGTATCTTGCATGGCCTCGTACAGACGCTCTCTCTTACTCGGACTCAGATACCGATGAGCGACATCGAGATGCGGCCGTTTTTGAATCGAGGGGCGCGTGAAGTTGTCATCATCATCGTCGTCGTCATCCGAACTTCTCTGAGATCTCGTCTTGAGCGCCTCGGTGACTTCGCCAGCCCATTCCTGGCGACATGCTGCGAGACATTTCTCACAGACAAACTGATGCTCAGGGCTTTCCGTAGGAGGCCATTGGAGATCCGGGCAATGGAACCGACCAGAAAGATGAGGAGGCTCCGCTGGAGTCCAGCCAGCGTCATGCTTCAGACGGGAGAGGATCTCCGTCAGATGCTGACATTGCTTGAGAACATACTTTTCGGGCCGGTATTGTTCGTTCGAGGCGGAATCAATCTCCGCGCTTCGGTGGCTGCATATCATGCAGCTCTGTCGCTGAATGACACACATCTTGGCGTTTGTGCAAAACACCGGATGCTTCTTTGCTCACTGCGGTCGATAGGGAACGGATGAATTCTGAGCAAAAGATGGTCAGCCTTCGCTGGGAAACACAACGCCTGCGGCGGAACGAGATCTTGGTGCGTATTGATTATTATAGCTGCATGCTCAAAATCTGCGTAGTGCAAAGAGCCTCGCCAACCAGTGTCGTTGCCGGTTGAAATGTGGGCAGAGGAGCGGTCTCTTAAGCATCTTTTTTTCTTCACTTACAGACGCCGCGAAACGGAATACCGCGTGATATTGATTTTTTCGTTGCTGCTTTTGTTTATAGATGGCACAGAGCAGAAGTCGCAGAGCTCAGCACGAAGACGGGTTTGGCCAAGTTTGGGCAAGCTGTGCAGGCACGTCGAAGGATGTGACCAGAGAGAAGTTGAACCTGATCAGTTCCAGTCGGTGGTTTGCACGGGCAGTTCAGAAGAGCTGTATGCCAAATGAGTGCATTAGGGCAATAGTAATTGCCCACCGCTGCTGAGAAGTCGAAAAGTTAGCCACTGCGTTACTGTTCTTAGCAACAACAAGCTGGGCAAGCTGACGACTGGATTGGCCCAGGAGAAAAATGACAAGACAAAGCGAAGACGAGGCAGACGTACCTGGTGTGCGCGGAAAATCATGCGACGGCGATGGCGCCTCAGTGGTGAGGATTCTGGATGGGCGTGATGAATGGAAGGTAGAGGGGAAAGTGAAATGGAATAACGTCGCCAAAAGCAGCTGGGAAGCCTTTGAATTCTCAGCGTTTTTTGTCACCCCCAAAGAGAAAAAAAAAGCTGAGGCAATGTTTTTGATCCTAAGCTGCCGCAGGAGCACTGTTTGTTGACGTGAAGCAGGGTGAGGGGTCGACTGCCGATTGTCCAAGCTGCCAAAGCCAGGGCTTGATTGTTGTTGGGTGCCAGTAAGTTCTGATTCCAGCGTGTGTTTCGGTTGACCGGCGACAGTTGCGGACAAGGCAATCACTGCTGGGTGTCTGGAAAACTCTGAGGGTGAGGGCGCGTTGTCCCAGAGATGAACTTGCCACGGACGGTTGCTGAAAGGCATGAAATTCCAAGTGCTACTCGACAAAGTCAGTGTGCACTGGAGCCCTGATGGGGCAAAGATGCCATTTAGCAGTCAATCTCGTCGAGGAAGAATTTTGTACCGTATCTGTGTCCAACGCTGTGCTTTCTGTTTTTAGCCTTACAACCTCAACCTCTGCCCGCCGGCGCTCCATGGCGATCACGAAGAGCATGAGACCATCCTGGACGAAGAACTGGCGTCCAAGGCCAATGGTCAACACCACACTCCAGGTAATAACAGCGAGGATCGTAAACAAATTCATTTGTTATCGATCACTACAAGTGAGCGTTTGGATGATGCCAAAGTAGAAACGTGTATGTCCAAATAGAATGCTACTGTTGCAAGATATTTTCAGCAAGGAGAGCCGATGGTGTTGATGATGATGAGAGCTAGTGTAGGTCCGAGTCAATTGTTGTCCTCCAGAAGTTCATTCTCCAAGGAGTCCCTAGGTAGTCGTTAAAACAGAAGGCACGATCAAAGGGGATCAACAGAATGACCTGGGAAGGAACACTCGAGTGTGTTTGGAGCAACATTTCAATGTTGTTCGTGAAGTTGCTCGTTTTTATGTCAGGTACGAGTGAGCTACGTCGGCGCCACAAGATGATTTTGATACTACTCTGCAGATTCTCCTAGTGATTACTATGTAACTCTGATACTTCTCTTCCAATGCACATTTCGGCCATCTCAAGTATTTCCTGACGACGGCTCCACGAGATGAACGTCATCTGACGATATGCTTCACTCAGATGATGTAATATAAATTCGACGTCACACTCGACATGCCCCATTCAGCAGCCCTTCTACATTTGCACCAACTACCATTATATTCTTGTTGTCTAACCACATTGTATCGAGTTGCCTCTGCCGAGAACAAAGTTTCTGACTACCAGCAATTCTCATACCAGTGCAACTTTGGAAGCCTGCCACCGATTGCATGAAGAACAATTGGGCCAATCACCAACGCACATGCGCATCCCTGTCCGAGTATGAGCACTGGTTGGTTATACAGAACCATGATAAGTAGCCCCGCCGACTATCGCTGCACATGTATGTTATACGAAGCCAACATACGCAATGTCTTGGAGTGGCAAGTCTTTTGGAGGACATTGCAAGTATATAAGAACAATCTGATTACACTTCTAAAGTTTTCAAAAATCTTGCAATCAGAAATAGGAAATTATCGAGTCTTGTCCGAAATGTCTCAATCACCAGATAACTCCCACGAAACTCAATATGTATACTACCACGAAGGCGGCGTGCCGGGCAAGCGCCCCATCCTCACGGGATCGGCAGCCAAGCCAACCTTTACCGAACTGCCACGCATCGACATTTCCCGGGCGTACTCGTCCGATGCGCAAGACCGGCGGCAACTGGCCGCCGAGGTCAATGACGCCTTTACCAACGTGGGCTTCTTCTATGCCGTGAACCACGGCGTCGAGCCGGAAATCGTGGAGGATATTTTCGCCGCCATGCGCCGGTACTTTGCCCTGCCCGAAGACGTCAAGATGGAGGCGCACTCGCGCCAGAACCACAAGTTTCGCGGCTACGAACCCATGTTTTCTACGCGCCTGGACCCGACCACGCGCGGAGATCTCAAGGAAGGGTTTCTCATGGGCGAGGACGCTTTGGATCCGGAGCAAGGCGCTCCACCGAGTGTGATCGAGAGACAGAAGGCCGAGGGTCCGAGAAACCAGTGGCCTTCCTTGCCTGGGGCAGCCTTTTGGAGGCCGGCTGTGTACCGCTACCACCAGGCTTTGCGGTCATTGTCAGAGCGGTTGCTCAGGATCTTCTCGTGTAAGTCTAGTATAACTTTCCTAGGAGCGTGAAATGTGCTTTCCTCAACATTGCCCTGGTCCAGGCAGTCTTGGCCTTGGAACTTTACTGGGGAATCATTTTTGAACCAGTACTCGATATCTTCATGCAGACTTTGGTAAGACTCGCTAAACATTCCTGCAGTGGCCCTAGGCCTCCCCGAAGACCACTTTGACGCCATCACAAGATTCCCCCTGACCAACATCCGGGCCCTGCACTACCCGCCGCAGGAGCGCGACGACGACGTGGGCATTGGCGCGCACACGGACTTTGTCTTCTTCACGCTGCTCTGCCAGCAGGAGACGGCCCGGCCCGCGCTCGAGGTCCTCAACGGCAACGGCGTCTGGGTGCCCGCGGAGCCCGACCAGAGCGCCTTTGTCGTCAACGTGGGCGACTTTCTCAAATTCTTTACCGGCGGCTTGTGGCAGAGCACGGTGCATCGGGTGCGGAATGTTACGGGCGAGGAGAGGTACTCTATCCCGTTCTTTTATAGTCCAGATGAGGACGGTGTGGTGGATGTCCTGGAACGGTTTAGAGAGCCGGGTAAAACGTACGATACTTTTACCGCTGGGGAGTATTTTGAGAAGAGATTGCAGATCGATCGGAGGACAGCTGATGATGGGGATGGGAAGCCTGTCGCAGTATATTGAGCTTTGATTGTCACATGAGTCTCATGAGCTGTATCATATCTCATTCAAGCAATGGTCTCTCGAAAGTAGATAATGTTTGATCTTGTCGCGTCAATACGTTCAATAGTAGAAATAAATAAGTATGTGAATAGGGATCGTGAGCCATATCAATACTAGTAAAAAAGTTCAGCCGAGCATCATGCTCCAGGCCTCTGGGGATATATATTCCGAGTGATTCTTCGTACACGGCTTCTCCGAGCCTCATCTGGTCATTCCGAAACTCCGTTGAGCGATGGAAATCATCCACGCACTCCAAAAGTCTTTCCCGAGCTGTCCAACCAGCCTGCCTTTTCCATTGTTGAACCCAAAGACTTTATACACGTATAGTCGTTTGAAGAAAGGAAAATTAGTACAAGTCTCGGCCCTTACGCGAACCGCCTCTCGAATTCGGCGTACAGCTTGGGGCTGATTTCGTCGCTGCTCATGCCCTCAACCTCCCAGAGAACGCCCTTCTTGGCATAGTGCTCCAACAAAGGCTCGCTGGTCTCCTGGAACTTCTTGAAGCGAGCGCGGTAGATTTCCTCGTTGTCATCAGAACGCTGGACTAGGGGCTCTCCGGTGATATCGTCAAAGCCGGGGACCTTGGGCGCGTGAAAGGTCGTGTTGTAGACCCGACCAGAGGGCTCGTGGACCCAACGGGACGATATCCGCTGCATAATGACATCAAATGGAGTCTTGAGGGACACGGCCCAGTTGATGGGGACAATGTCGTCGAGCTTTCCGGCCTGAGATGCTGTGCGCGGGAAGCCGTCAAGCAGGAAGGATGCTGCGGGGTCATCGGACGCGTGCGCAGACAGACTGGCGCCGGCGGCGGGATTTCTGTCAATGGCCGAGATGAAAGGGTCTAGGTCCTCGTAGGCCTCGGCAGCACCGATGGCGGAGGAGGCCAAGGTCATGACGTTGGCGCGGCCTCCGGATAGCCAGCCTCGCTGGCCAAGCTCGTTTGTAATTAATCTGAGAATCATGTCGTCGGGGACAAGGCCGCCCGTCTTCATGGTGCTCTCGACCTTGATGCCGAGGGGAGTCCGGTTCTTGACATTGTTGCGAAGGAGGTCGCCCGAGGAGATGGCGGTCAACTGAGGGAAGCGGTCGAGTAAACGTTCAGACTGTGTGCCCTTGCCTACGCCGGGTGCGCCGACAAGAATCACGCGTGCTGCTCTTCGCAGGCGCATAGTATGTGGTCTGTGAGATGTGTGGGTTGGTGCCGGTGTCGAGCGACAGAGGCGAATTGAACGGGCGAGAGAATTGAAAGCTCTCCAGTAATTCGATAGACGATGGAACGACAAGCGCGATGTGTGTCCTCTGGTGTGTGAATTCTCCGCTGGATGGGAGAATCGCCGTTTCGGGGTCCGTAAAAGACCGGAGTTTGGGGGGATGAGGTAAGAAGGTTGGCGATGATAGGCAGGCAGCAGATATGTCAGCCAATGTGGGTGCGAGCGCGATTAGGTTATCGGCAGCGCGGGGAATACGTAGGTGGTATTCGTTCGAGAAGAGCTGCAGGTTCAGGAAACGTTCAGAGCGTCGTGGAGATCAAATGGACAAAGCTCCAAAGTCTGTGCGACGATTGTATACCTCCTGGTAGTGGTACACAAGATGAACGAGATATGAGGGACAAGAGGAGGAACAAGAGAGGAAAAAGTAGCACGTAGCGAGACAGACAAAAAGTGGTGGAGCTCCAATATTGAAAGATGATAAAAACTAAACCCAAGAGCACATTCAACGTTCTGATTGCAGCGGCATTTGCATTACCTATTCAGTTGCGTGGTAGGTACCCGTAATACAGAGTAGTGAAGGGTCTCGCACCTACATACCCAGCGAAGTTCGGTGGGGAAGACGCCCTATCGGTCCTCGTCTGTGTGTCTTGGTGGGCTGTGGAGGAGACGCAGAGACAAAGAGATTGGCGCTGACCAGACGGTTGGCGCATCGTCACTGGCTGGATGCTACTGGTCGCTAGAGCCAAACTGTTGAGGGATTCGCTCATCGTCGACATCGGGCCAGGGGTCACAGGAGCTAGAGCCAGCATACGGAACAAGTGTCTAGGATTACCTATGCACTCCACAAACCATGCCAAGTTACATTTGAACCTTGCCGAATCTCCTCCGGCCTTCGGTTCCCGAGTCAAGCTTGTCAAGTCAACTTTTCTGCAGCAGCTTTGTTTGGAGAGAATGGGATACATTCCCGAGGACCCACACGATGCTATACTGCACTATTCTGTTACACACACCTCGGTTTGCTCGGTTGCTTGATTAATAAAGTCAGTCAACATGAGTCCGGGGTAGAGGACAGGAGATCGACATATTGTCCATACTTGTACTTTCAAATGACTTGCTGAGGCTTCGGGTATAACCACTAACATAATACAAATGACATGCATAGGATTCACCACCAAAGCCTTTCCTAAAACCCAAAAGTTTATTATCTCATCTCAACGGCATGTAGCTGATCGTCAAACTATTTCAACAATAAATGAGCCCTGCGCACACTCAAACATTTCACACTTGTTTGTATGCTTCTAAGGTTAGATTCCTGTCGGCCGACCATATTGTCCTCCTTTTCCCCGCATTGTCCGCGCTGCCTAGGCACAACCAACCGGTACGCTATACCCGGACGACCTTGTGAAGGTGCATGAGAATGATATGTGCCGACAATTCCCGGCACATGTGATGACTCGTTGGAGGTTGATACACCCCCTTCAACCACTCATGGTGCAACGCCAACAACACTTTTGAGTTGTTGTGCACCCTTTTTGCCAACTAGGCAGGTACAATGTATGAACGAAAGCACTCTTTGATTCAAAGGCTTATGCAGGTGGTTCCAGTGAAGAATGGTCTTGTCCCAATGAAGGCGAGCTGATGCGCGGCGTGTTCTCACTAGAACAAAGCACCAGAGAAAAACGTGGGCTTCAGATGCGTATCTTGTCCCAGTTGCAGTGGCTTTTTGCGCTTCTATTAACATTGATGGCCGGCCGTTAGTTGCATAATGCATCTCCAATAACCCCGGCTCGTTTCCTGACAGTATCACGATAGTCACTGAAAGCGCTGGCAATCGTACAAGTATATCTGGCGATGATTGCAATAATCATTTCACGCACGGTCTGCCTTGGCCATATCAAATAACTGTGACAATTACCCTGGACTGCTCGCTGGCTACATTGTACGAAGCAATCGGTCCTGCATCCGGTTGAAAATTACGTGTTGGGCCAAGTACAAGTCACCAACACAAGAACATGGAATGTCCCCTGATAGTGTTATCTTCAGTACTGATAAAAGGCCTGAATTCCTGCCGAAGTCAGACGTCTGATTTGGTACCAGTTTCGAGCTCAGTGTGCCGTCATCGATACTTGGGGTTGCCATGTTGAGCATGGGCCTTCGCTTTTCATGAGGGGAATCATCATCGTATTGAAGCAGCCAAGTCCGATGGCTATATGCCCAATGTGCTACCATCGCCAATATATATAGCGACTCTAATGCTTGCCGTCCGTGACAGCCGAGTTCGTACATGTTCTTTTTTGAAATACACGTTCCCAGGAGTGTAATGGCCGTGCTCCTGGGCAATTCTCCCCATATCGTACAGAATCCTTTTCATACTCCGTCCTCCAGGTCCGGCATATTAGTTGCCCAGGTTGAAGCCGCCACCAGCGCCTCCTGCCTGTGCTTGTTGTTGCATCATCTCGGAGACCTTCATGTGGACGTCGAAGAACTTGGCGGCGCATCGGTCGAGGCAAACGCTCTCGCCCTTGTTAAGCTCGCCCTCGCGGTAGTCGTTGGGGACGCACTTCTTTGCGCAGACTCTGGTAAGGCTGTAGATGTTCAAGCATTAGCAAAATAGATACGAGACAGGTTCAGCAATGGCTGGCTCAGTCGTACCGGGTGTGCATCTCAGCCAGAAGCTTCATCTCAGCCTCGACAGCACCAATCTTCTCCTCCGAAGTGGGCTGGGGACGTCCGAAACCGAGAAACGACATTTTGATGGCTTGATATTGTTTGAACTGGGTTGTGTTCGGTTTGATGTGTCGAAGTTGGTGGCTGATAAGAAATGCGACTTTGAAATGCTGCAAATGCAATTGATCCAGCAAAGAAAGTCGAGCCCAGCAGCTACGCAACATGCATGGATGAGGATTTGACGTCAGCTTTCGGCAGGCGGTGAGACTAACAAAGCTAGGAAACAGCGACTGGACAAATGTTCGGCCCGCAGAATTTATGGGCAAGAAAATAAAATTTCCCGAGGCCGTCAGCTAGAAAGAGCCAATTTGATTTGGTAGCTTTGAGAGCTCTAGCTAGCTCACCACGCACAAAAAGAGAGAAGAGGAGGATCTGCTTTTTTCCTTTCTGCGTTTGGCCATGACATTTGCCAATGCGTGAAACCTTGTTGGTTGTCTCTTAACTATAACTGTAAGTTTGATTTCTTCATCTTTTACGTCGCCAGTCGATTGCCCCTCGAAGTGATGATATTGCTTAGATTAGAACCGTTGCGACTGACACTACCTCGGTGGTGCTTGATCACAATTTGCCAGCATTATCTGATCAAATTCACCCATCATTCTCTTGCTATCAGTACTGCAATTAGATGAGCCAATAGCTGACTTGAGATAAAGTGTAAAATGAACAGCTTGTCGCTCTCGCAAATGTTGCGTCCCTACGCGACTAGGCCCATGACAGCGAAGGGCGCTGTATATGGTCGTTTCTACACAATCACGCGCCGAAGATGTGCTCGCGAATATTCCACTGAACCACCCATCGAAAATAGTCATGACGGTGTGAAGAGTAAAAAGACGCGCCCGCCCGAACCCAGTGCGGCCAAAAAGGCAGAAAGGCTCGCAAAGCAGCAATGGGAAGAACAGGCTCGTGAAACAGAGAAACGTGTTCAGAAGCTCAAGGAACTCAATGCGCTAGAATGGCCTCGTATCCAGAATCAGACCAATGCTACGCGCATGAGCGTCCCTGAGTTCAGGGGCAAGTATAGAGACCTTGCTGCCGGATCGTCCGCGACCGATGAAGTCCAGCTCCGGGGCAGAGTCTTGGCCACCAGAAAACATAGTTCCAAACTGGCCTTCTTGGACATTCAAGGAGATTTCCACATGGTCCAGGTCATGCTCGACTTTGGCCACATCCAAGCTGCATCCGGCATCACTGTAGAGCAATTCAGAGAAAAGCGCTTGACCTTGCTTCGTGGTGACTTTGTCTCAGTAGAAGGTACAGCTAATGTGACACCACAAGGCGAACTCACCCTCAAGGTGAACAAGCTGCCCGACCTGTTGAGCCCAAGTATTGCCCCCGTTCCGACCAAACTCGTCGATGAAGAGACCATGGTTCAGAGCCGCCATCTCAGCCTCCTAGTCAACCAACAAGTCTCTAGATCCTTGCGCTTCCGCTCAGAGCTCATCTGGTGGTTCAGAAACTACTTTGTCAAGCGCAAGTTCTTGGAAGTCCAGACACCCATTCTCGCCGATTACGCAGGTGGCGCCACGGCACGCCCCTTTCTCACTTCGGCCACTGCCTTTTCGCACAAGGACTTGGCTCTGCGGATTGCTCCCGAGCTATGGCTCAAGCGCATGGTCGTCGGAGGATTTGACCGCATCTTTGAGATTGGACCTTCTTTCCGCAACGAAGGCCTGGACGCAACGCACAATCCTGAATTCACCATGTGCGAATTTTACCAAGCCTATGCCGACTTGCCATCTCTAATCGCCCTGACTACGGATCTTGTGCAAGGTCTCGCTTCGTGGTCCCGAGAAGTTTTGGAAAAGTCCAAATCCTTGTCAGCGGGCACAATCGATCCTGCCTATTTCTCTCGCTTCGAGCAGGTCGAGTTCATCCCAGCACTTGAGGAGGCTTTAAAGATCAAGTTGCCCGACTTGACTGATGAGAATGCTCTTGCATCTCTTCGTGAAGTCTTGCGCACCGAACTTGGCCGTGAAGTTGAATCAGACATCTCCCTGAACAAGCTTCTCGACGACTTGGCCAGCGAACATCTCGAACCCAAGTCAGAGGCCAGCCCTCTGTACATCACCCACCACCCATCCTGCATGTCCCCTCTGTCCAAGTCCTTCACATGCCCCAAGACCGGTCAGCTGGTATCTGCCCGGGCTGAGCTCTTCATCAAGGGACGCGAGATTGCCAACATGTATGAGGAGGAGAACAACCCCTTTGAGCAGCGCCGCAAATTTGAGCTCCAGGTCCAAGCTCGCAACGCAAACGACCCCGACGAGGGCGAGGCTGTTGTTGACGAGAGCTATATCCAGGCCCTCGAACACGGTCTGCCACCAACCGGCGGATGGGGCTGTGGTATTGACCGGCTCGTCATGCTCTTTTCTGGAGCAACCAGGATCAGCGACACGCTCAGCTTTGGAAGCTTGCGGAATGTCGTGGCTGCTACCAACGTGTCGAGGCGCTCGTAATGAAGCGACTTGGCTTATGGCTGTGTAATAATAACAATGTATATGATGTATATTAGCGAAACAATCAACGATACCCTCTGCTTTGCACACACTTTACTTACTGGAAGTCGCTTCGTAAGTGAAAGTTTGTCGCCTCGTCATGATCTGCGTTTCGTTCAGTAACTGGTTCTGCCCCGTGCTTGTATCAAATAAGATACACAACTTGCCTGCTCATCTCTCCCAGTTCGTTTCCTTTGCGTCAGTATCAAACATAATCACTACATGTCACATTCGCCGACAAGACAACCAAACGTATGTAATGCGGCTGTATTGTCTGTTCACTAGTGCTGCTGGTGAAATCAAATGCCATCTGAAAATGTACATGAACCAACGCCACATGATGGCCTTTGGCCCAAAAACAGAAACGCCAATCCATATTTCGGATATGCAGTACCAATGTACAATATGTCTGGTATCAATGCATTCCGTTCCCTCTCTCGAACAAAAGAAATCCATCCACAAAGGAGATGTCAGGTAGCCGATCTACCAAAAGAAGGCAGATGTGAATAACGTCTTTGCCGGGTCCTGAACGCCTGAATCGGAAAGAAGAACCAATCAGATGCTGAAATATCATGAACTGAAAAGCTGGATCATCCAGCTGTCAAAGGGTATCGATATGGCCAGTGATGCATATTGACAAGTCGTTGAACTTCTGAAAAGCTCTGCTGTAAGTGTCGCGTCCATGAGAACTGAGAAAATCGGAAACCAAAGCGTGGAATAATTGCGAGGCATAAAAACATAGTGAGAAGGGCAGAAGTTGTTATGAATTGTAGTGGTCTAGATGGTCGAGAGGTTGGTGACATGGTATATTCGCGCCATCGTGCTGTTGATGAAGTATTCTTCAGAGCAGCTTTCACGTACGAGAGAGAGCAATGGTCGATCAGTGCCTCATGTTGAAGGTCTTCTCAAGTTCGAGCATGGATATGTTGTCATATGGTGCTCCGTGGACGTAATCTCCGTGCTCACACATGCCTCGCCAGTGGTAGGCCGCGCGGCGATAGTCCCAATCGTACATGGTCTCGCAGCCACTCATTGGCTTTCTCTGGAAGCCAGCACGGACTCGGAGCTCCTCAATCTCAGTATCGAGATTCTCCAGTTGGATTTTAAGGTCATCCTTGGATCGAAAGTCGAATATAAGATGCATTTGTTGGATGACTTCCTGGCGCTCCTGGTTGAGGACCTCGACCTCGGCGAGGCAGGCCTTTGGCGTCTTGAGCTGCGCCGTTGCTTTGAGGAACTGCGCATTGTTGTGCAGCGCAGTCTTGGAAACGCCCAGAATCCACTCGAGGTCTGGCTTGTCGCCAGGAGCATTGCGCCACAGGTAGTTGGCAATCTGGCACTTCTCGAGATGGTTGTTTCCAAGCTCGTAGCGAAGCTGGCTGTGTAGCTCACAACCCTCGCAGATCATCTGCGTAGCCTGGCGATGTCTGACTGTATTCCGGAATAGGGCTTCAGGCAAGCGTTCTTTACACTTCGTGCACGTCAGACTGGACTCGCGGAGAAATCGCCGTGTTACTGGGCTGGCTTCAGCCGCAATCGCCAGATCGATTTTAACGGTTAAGTCGAACTGCTGCGTCAGCCACTCGCGACAGTGCTCATCCTCAGCATTTGGACACGCCTCTTTTGCATAAGCCTCTCGTGTGTCTGCGTTTGAGACAAAATTGGCTGCTGCCACACAGAGATTGTAGGTCTGATTGACAGCCAGCGGCAGCCTATCGAGCCAGCGTCGGAACGCTTTGCCGGGCTGGCATAGCTCGATTTCGGCCTTTTTAGCCGCACGAAGCAAGGAGACCAGGTTTGCGGCCAGAGCCTTGCCAATGTCAGTTCCCCAACTATTGAAGATGCGCGGGTCTGAGTGCGTGACGCCGTAGGATCCCATACGGTCGACGATAGGCCCCTGCCGATACTGAGGTGCGATGTCGAGGTCCAAGAGAGGCTTTCCGTCTGCGCGGCGCTTCTCGTTGGTGCGTCCCACAATCTCGATGACATCCTTGACTGCGCTCAAGTCGATCAAAGGACAGCTGTAAATGCAGAGGCACTTCAGATTGACCAAGCTATCGACGATAGCCTCGATCGTCTTGGTACACATGAAATCAATATGCACCAATGCGAGGTAGTTGTAATTCTTGCGGTGCTCACTGAATGCAACCACTAAAACCCTGTTAGCATCATGAAGTACTGACAGACGAAGGTGTACTTACAAGACCTTTGCACAATACCGCACTGTTTCATGTACTTCAACTCCTTCTGATTATGGCTGTAACCGCTGACCATGCGGAAACCACGCTCGTTGAAAAGATGCTCGTAGGGCAGAGGCTCCTCGGCATCTTCTGGCTGGACCTGCGGGGGCCAGAATACAGCAGGATCGCCAGTGTAGCCTGCTGCCATGGTCTGGGCCTTTCTGCAAGGACCGACAACGAGAAACTTTGGCACGTGAATCTTGTCAACATCCTGTTGAGTGATCTTGCCACGCTTGATCATGGACTCCAGGTCTTCCGGGAATCTGTCGCACAGGCCAAAGTCGAGATTGTTCGTGTTGAAATATCCCTATGGCCAGTGAGTTGAAAGTCTGCAAGTTTTTAGAACAAAATCTACTTACCATTAGATCGTTGACATCTCTTCGAAGTCTTTGACAGCTGCGCGTAAAATTTGACAGGGCCTCTGCATGGCCAAATAGTTTCTCGACGATGAGGTCGCGAATGTCTCGGTTGTTCCAAATGACCTGAAAGAAGAGACTGTTCTGTTCGGTCTCCTTCTGTGCGAATGGAACGCCGCTCGCCTTGTAAAGTGCCTTGAGACTTTCCATTAGTCACATTGTTCATCGTCATTTGTTCACATGGACTTACCGAAGTGACCAGACCGCCAACGTTTGGGAAAAGAGCGAAGCTCCCTGCCTTCATATCGTCCTCGGTGCGAGTATGTTGCCTGTCCTGATGACTGTAGTTTCCAACGCGATTCATGTGCGGATTGAGGCGCTGGTTAAACTTGGCAGACTCGAACTCGCCCTTATCCTCAGAGCGGGCCATGCCATGATCGTCGCCCTTGTCATATCGGAGATAGTAATTTCCATTCTCAGGATGAGGATGGGCGAGAACACCAAACTTCTGAGGAATCTTTTGGACCAGGGGGCCTCCGTCGATCATGTAAAAGCGGTTGCCCTCAATTTCCGTTTCCTCATAATGCTTGGTGAATGGGTTGTATGGCTTGGGCATCTTCTCGAGTGTCTCTCTGACACTCCAATCGTCTAGACGGTGGAGCGAGAGAGGCTGCTGGTCGTTCAGGTAGTTGTAATCCATTATTGCGGAATACAGTTGCTCTGTAGCTGAATCTAGCAGATCTTGGTTCGAAGTAGATGCTGTTAATGATCTGGGCACTGTGAAAAGATAATTAGATGTGACAAAGGCAATTGACTGACAACGGCAGGAGCGTGGCGAGCGCGTAGGTCATGAAGATGTAATGAGCGTCAATCATGAAGCTGGCAGTGAAGCCGCAATATCATAAGGTTCTTTCTTTTCAGGAGACAACACACTTGTGAGTCAACGAATACAAGAGCTGGAAGGAACTCTTGCTTTGGTTGTGGTAAAGGCAGAGATGCGACATACAGACTTGGTGATGTTGAGCTAGAGTTGGAGATGAAAATAAGGAAAGCTTGATTGTATAGAGTAGTGGGTTCCAGAATCATGTGCTTGTGCAACTGGTACTTGAAAAGTAGTGGGATGTTTCGGGTAGCAGAGATAATAATGGATGTAGACATTGAGATGGAAGTTGATTGCAATGGGGTGGACAGACGGAAGGAACGGTAGAAGAGGTAAAAGGAAAGAAGACAGATCGGATGCCGTAATGATCGAGGAATACCAAACAGACATACCTTCTGGCTCGAGATGATTTGTGTCGTGAGTAGACAGGGTCAGTGATTCGCAAGCAAGAGCCTTTTATGAGTATTGCGCAAGTACTGCAATACAGCGTGTAAGTAGTTTGTAGCTCCCAGAGCGCAATGTGAGATATCTGTGTCGAAGTAGGAGTCCCTGCTTCCCACTGAGTCGAGTAGAATGGCTCCAGCGTCAGAGGCTGGCAGTGTGGATAAAGATCAGAAGTGCGCTCGGCAGCTGGATTGCGAGTGAAATTGGAGTGATGGAAATATCGGGAGTGAGCTAATGCTCGGACTGCAAGATGATACGATGATGACCGAAGCAGCGACAGGTCAAAGCGAACTTGTGCGTAGAGGGTCTCTCTTTGTCACGAAGTTGGAAAGTATGTTTGCGAAGTCGACGGCGACGGCAACTAATCACGCGCGACGTCCTTGTCAAGGTTAACAGGAGGCGCTCATTGAAGTCGTGGAAATTATAGAAGCGAAAGGGTTTGTCAAGGTTGTAGACGTGAATGTTTGAAGAGTCGTAGTGTTGAAAGGGTGTTGTAGTGGTCGAAGGAATAGGAGGATTGGAGAAGAAGAGGTGTCTGGAGAATGTGGTAGATGATCAAGAGGTGGAAGAAAGCAGCGAGTAGAAGAAGCTGTCTATCAAACATCTGCGGGTCTAAGTAGCAACCACGCGAGGCTTGGTGTTGTTGTTGTTGAAGATGGGCAGGTGCTCCAACAGCGAGAGAAAAGGGGAAGTCACCAGAACGCAGTCTAGCGAGGACTGGCGTGTTGCTCAGGGACGCGCTTCGGTCAGGGACCGTGGCAACAGCGGCTGAATTTGGGCAACAATGGGAAGAATTTTCGTCGAACTGGGCAGGGTTCGCGACGCGTCTTCGGGGAAAGGGTAGATGCTGGACAGTGATGTAGCCAGAAGGGGGGCAGGCGCTCAGGTATTGCTCAAGATCATGGTGTTGATGATGCGAGAGGCGGGTTTCCACTTCAATCAAAACACAGACAGCAAGTAAAGGCAACTTACGAGTGAAATTGAGGCTTCGAACACGAACCTCGAAGACTTGGCTTGTTGAGGAATGGAGTTGGAGTTGGAGTTGGAGTTGGAGTTGGCGTTGGATCGGTCAAGAAGAAGTAGAAGATGAGCGCAGGAAAATTGTGTTGCTGGTTGACGAAACGAAAGTGTTTGGTCAGGGAGCAACACACTATCTATAGGTTTTCACGCAGCGGGCTCTACAGAAGGTTTTCCTGTTGCTATGGTAAAGAGGAGAGCAGCCAGACTGTGTGATTTATTTGTTAACCTAGTCGCCGGAGAGGTTTATTTGGACCCAGGTTGGTTCACAGACTGCTCGTTGACTTCTTCGGCCCAGTTCTTGCCAAGTGGCGACTTAGGTTCGATCCTACAGGGGAAAAACGACAAGGCCAAGATGCCTGAAGTCTATCCATAACTTTGCAAGTTATTCAGAAGAGTCCTCTGAAGAAGTAAAAAGGGTAGCTCGTTCAAGGACTGCTGTATATTGAGGGCAATATTATCCGTCGATAAGATGCCCCTATTCATGAAACTGCTATAATAGATGTTCCAGTATCAAGTGGCCAACGATAACACTCCACGATGAAGACGAAAGCACGGAAAGGCTCTCGAAATCGTAACGTGGATGCCTGTGTTATTGGAGGCGCAGCCGTATTGGAAGCACGAGTCCCAAAAAAATAAAAAGGTTTTGCGTGGCATATGCAACTATGATAGAAAGGGGTATTGGTTGTTGGTATGGTAACAATAAATTCTAATTTGAACGCAAGGCTTCTCCGATCAAGGTGGCAAAAGTCCCTTTTGACTGCATGGCACGATTGCCTCGTCTATGGACAAGTTGACTTTATGAGCTGGCCTAGAAAGTCTACGTCAGGCTCGTCAACCTCTCCCACAAGCCGTTGTCATCTCTCCATTGCTTGTAGGTATCATCGTGGCTATTCTGTGGCGCTGTTTTAACAGCCTACCGAGTCTCCGCCAAAATGTTATTAGTAAAGTGTTGGGAATATCATTGGGCATCCCCCACCTGAAAGACCACCGGAAAATGCAATATTTTCGCCTGGACATGCAATATAGATTATGTTGGTCGCAATTGTACTTGGTACAGCTTGCCTCAATTGAAAATGGGCGGGAGAACAGCATTAAGTAGATCGATGGTAGATATTTAGCCAGAAGAGAAAAGAAAATAGCATGACAACTTAAGTATAGGGCAAGTCTCTATTACTCTAATTGAACGCAAAAACTTAGAAGGGAGCTTGCTTGTATGTGTGCTGATCGTTTGAGGGAAGGCAGTGGAATATTGTCAAGCTGTAGTCCATGAAACGTTCAAGAAAACCTACTTGCGCGATGAGGCTGCAAGATCTCGATGCAATGGGGCAGAGTGAATGCCGAAAATTTGTTCAAATCATGATATCAACCCATGCCTCACGATGCCTAGACGACTTGAGCTACCGTGTAGCTCAACCCTCCAGATATGATCGAATTAGGTTCAAGAGGACTTGGTCAAAAGACCTCACTGACAAGGAAGGAATGCAAAATCGTGATGTATCTTATATAGTCAACTGGGCCCTAGATCGATGATATACGGGTGATGGCTTGGCCAGATGTGTATGAACAAGGAGACAGATACCCACCGCACCTGCCCAGGAGAAGGTATAATATGTGTGAAGACTTACTTAATACCTGGCACCAACTCGATTTGAATCCAGATGCCAACTTCCATGTAACGATAGGATCCGACGTGGTACATTCCGGTATACATATATAGTCAACTATCTGACTCACACTGATGCTGTTCTTCAATCCCATACGATTATATAATCTAGTGTGCGGGCACAAACACAAAGCTTACGAACGGTCCGTGCCATGGAGACATGAACCATATGATTTCCCCGGATCGAAGGCGCGATGGGAGAGGATTTTGATGATTGTTATTTCGAGGTGTCTCAGCACTGGCTCATTTACGCCATATATAATGTTTCAGCTGCTCGACAAAAGTTCTGATATGGTAGACTCTTTTCATATACTCTTAGATATATCAATTCCCAGGTCAAAGGCTTTGAGGCCATCAAGATGCTTCGGTGATCGCTGTATTATCAAAGGCACAAGTCCGTAGACCATGGACAAACTACAGGATGCCAACATATAGACCACAGAGCACAAAACATCAACTACCGTCCAGCGCAAAGCAATGATATAAATGATCGCAGCAATCAACGAAGACTAATAAATATGGGATTGCTTGATTGCTCCTGCACATGGCGTGCCAACACTACTTGACCTCACAAACTACTCGTTGCAAGCACACGCCACTTAGTCACGTACGAAGTAGAATCAAGTCTGAGCATTACAAACTGAGCCATGTTCACACCAACTCCGACTTGACCAACGACGTATATCGATCACTTCTGAATATACTCGCTTGTAGTCCAACGACGAGCACGAGACATCCCAAACCGAGGTTCATCCGGACACAATGCAAGCTGACTAATTATATCGGAACATTTTCCAATTCTGACCGCCAATCGCGACGTGATGATTGCGTACTTACCATTGAGGAATAATGGGTTGCAGGCAAGTATAGTCGAAGTGACCACAAACAGAGCCGACGCTTGAGCCTAATGAGGGCTAGAAGGGGGAAGAGAGCATGTAGGTTATGTAGTATCGAAACTCGCCCAGGCCCCAATACCTGCATAGTGACCTACTTTGCCATCCACACCCACCACCCAAAAACCGATCATATGTACGTGCCCCCATCCATCCCGGGGGACGGGACTTGTAATAAAATGTTTTAGTGGGTTTTCGTGCGGTAGTTTGGAGATTTCACCACGGACCGGCTCTTGAAAAGTATATCTCAGTCATGGAACAGCACAAGACACAGCTTTCGAAGCAACAGCGACAGGTGACAAGTGCACCTTAGTCCAGCCCAGCCCAGTTCAGCGGGGTGTGAAGGCGGGGGAGGGTCCTTTGGAGAAAAAAAAAAAAGGTTGTCACTTAACGGTTTGTTCGTGTCCCCCTCGCTACTAATAGCTTCCCTCGTTGATGGTGTCCTCGCACGACAGTAGATCGGAATCTGCATATTTCCTCCCCCATGGATGGAGAGGTGGGGTTTTGTGTGTGTGCACGAGAGAGGGAGAGTGTGTGTGTGCGTGCGTGCGTGCGTCCGTGGTGGCAGTTCACCGATTTTGGTCTTCTTTCCACTTTATCCGTAGTCAACAAATCAAAGCTTGTGTACCTGGCGAAAGTCCTTTGGGGGGCGCGTGATCATCTTTCTTGGGGGAACCATCTTTTGGGGGGATCATCATCTTTTTTTCAAAGCGGACAAGCCAAGATAAACTCATCGGCTTGTTTTCGCCCTCAAAGGCCATAGGATGATGAGAAGATCTCTCCAAGTTGTCTTGAACATGATTAATTTGTAAGCTTCCGCTCGAGAACTTGCCAAGTCCCTTGCTTGTGCCTATTGCGGCAGCTCTTGATCAAGAGGTTCGCGGCTTTTCGAATCACCAGGAATTATACGTATTCTCATCGGCAGACGCTGCCCCGGCTATAATGGGGCACGATGCGATCATAACCGGCAGGCGGGCGGGCGAGAGTGGGATCGCATTGGGGGTGACAGGCCGGAAATAGTCTAGAGCGTATGAGTGGGTTTTTGTACTACATAGTATGGTTTTGGGGGGTGGGACACCCGAATATCGGACGTGAGTACCAACTTTTTTTTTTTCTCTGTCACCCAGGTGAGCATCCATTGTTTTCCTCACTATCGTCTTTTCATCTCGCCTATTCACATGGTTCAACGGCTCTCGTCGTTACTGCTGCCGGTCGTGGGAAAATGACGGCCAAGTATAGATAGACATTGACAAGTGTAACTTTACGGGCCATTGCCGTGGGCCGCTTGGGAAGCTCCCGGGACGTCAAAGCTTTATTATAGAGATCGTTTCCATCAAAGAATGATGTTGCGTCGACCGGCACTAAAGAAAAGAACGGCCCATGACCCGGCATTACTTGAAGTCAATATATGCGAGCAGGGCGAGTCAGCCAGGTCTTTGTAAAGAAAATACAAAATAAAAAAGTTGGTCGTAAAATCAGAACCCTGGCGATCCACCCAAAAAGTATTCGAAACTGGTCCCCCCTGGTCTTGTTGCTGTAAGTAGGCCATGTTAATAATACGTATCCCAGCACAGCCAGCCCAGGCTAATAAGCGCTGCTTGGTGTCGGCATAAAGTCCAACCCTTCAACAACAAAATATTTGTTTCAACTTCTTTTCCCTCTATTGCCGAAACCTGCCCAACTAAGACCGATGACCCCCTCCCTAGAATCCATGATCCCAGATCCTTACCCGCTTATCCTAGGTAATTAACAGGTGTATGATAATGCGTTCCCGTCGCTAATCGAAATCGGGGGGAGACATTGGTGGGCAGTCGACTGACTTTTTCTTTCAGTCCACTGTCGTGGACACACGCACATAACGTCATACCTCAGGCGTGCGACATGGTTCGATGCCGTATCTAACTAACCTACATACGTATCGTCCAATGTAGTACGTGGTCGCATGAAAAAAGTTTGTGATGGTAGGTGGGGGGATTTGATGGTGAGAGTACACAAAACAGTCGCAAATTGATAGCTGGTCTCCATCCAAGGCTGACAAAAGTCTCAATGTGGATATGAAAAATAAGCAATGCCCGTCTTTGTCGCGCGCCAAAAGATGGGACGGCCGATTCTTGATACCAGTTTTTCAGATGACGCGTGTGTAAGTCAGCTCCTGTAACTCGAGTTTGAAAGAAACATTGAAGACATGCAATCATGCTTTGCAGAGTTTGCAAGTTGCGATGACTGTATACTATGTATAAAGCATCGTTTAGGAAGAAACATTCGGGTCATATGCGACATGTTGGCTGTTATTGAAACAATGACCTTGGCTATAAATATATGCGGGCAAAGATTATGCTAAAATGGTTGTAGTCAGAGAGTTTACCTGGCAGGCTGGTTTGATAGTCACAGACGACTATGTACTGGTCAGTGGAGTCTAGCTGCAAATAGTGACCCTGGCGAGCAAAGTGTGTTTTCGTGTGTAGTGGCATGTCTTTTTTTCTTGGTCACGGACCTCAATCTTACGATGAACCAATTGCTCACACAAGGTCACAGTTTGAGGCTTGGACCGTCTACACCGCCGGCATCGTGCAAGATAAGAGGAGGCATGGAGGATAGGGTGGAAAGCGACGTTTCTAGGCATTGCCACAGAGCAAGCAGGGCAGACTGTTTCTAGCCAACGATCAACCAGGTTTCATGGGCAGAGCAGCGCGCAGTGGGCAGTCCAGCAGCCCAGATAGATAGGCCAGACGGGCAAGACCCACACCCACCAGAAGATGAAAGACGCAGATTTGCATCATGTGTGTCCGAACTACCCTATAGACGGCCATGAACTGCAGGATGCGACTCAAGATAGGTGCATGTGAAGTCAGGGCAGAAGTCGCAAAATGGGGGGTTGTGTACGAATCGGATGGGTACCCCGTACTACAGCGACAACGGCGCCAAACCTAGCCAAGCAACTGTTGGCAGAAACGCATGCCGGAGCTCTAACGCACAAGGCTGGCATGAAGGAACAACTGAAAGCGGATTCGGCAGCACATGAACAAATTGCATCATGACGATCTCGCCAAATCCCGCCCTGCGGCAACTATTGTTGCTTGCTGACATTTCTGCGGCCGCTGCTGTTGTCGAGCACATGAAAATGTGCATCAAATGGCATGAATGGTACGGAGCACTTGCTGATTCGCTTAGGCACAGTCTGAAGTGAGCTTGCAGCAACTGTATCAAATACGAACCGGTGGCTGAGGATATCCGGCAGAGGTTAAATTGTGCTGGGTGGGAGGTAACAATTCAGCCAGCCATTGTGTAGAGCTCTGGCACCAAAGTGGGCGCGATAGGTATCATGTCCAGACTGTAGGATCCGCGCGGATTGGCAGCGCATGAAGAAATAAACTGTATCATCAGTCCGCTCTTATTTTTCGTTTCATACAATCCTACCTGACCTGGCTAGATGGAAAGAAGAGGTGCTGTCTTTGTTGTATCGAGATCCATGCTGTTGTGTTTTCATGTCTGCTCCTTGGCTCCGTTGTGGGAAAAGTTGTTGGGTCAGGCAGACTTTGGGATTTTCTTGCTTTTGCTTTTCTTGGTTTAGGTCGTCTAATATATGCCGATCAACAGGGTCGCCAAATAGCTACTCCGAGGACAGCAGCCAGGTTGTTCGTCGATCAGGGTAGAAGTCATGTCTCTGTCCGCTGACAGCAGGACAATGAACAGGCAGGAAGATGTCGAGTCTCTGAATAGCATCCCGTGCTGTCGTCTGATGCGCCACGAGATAAAAAAAAATGTGTGTAGTCATCGTGTGCAGTCGCGACGGCGGACGCGCGCGCAGTGGAAGAGGTGGGATGGGATAAAGTACCCATTCTGACCTAATGCGTGTCAGTAGCGCCCGCAATCTAAAAAGTTGTGGGAGCTGGAGCTCCAGTTGTCAGCTCCAAGCTCCAAGAAAGCCACAGCCTAATTGCTCAAAGCTCCAGTCCCTGTGCTTCTCTAGGTACAGCAGCTAGCTGCCACCAAAATATATGGAATGTAGGTACTTGTTGATAACGCGATACGGATGTGGGGAGCCTTTGTGCTGACGGGGACCAGGCTTCAAGTAGAGCGCGGCGCAAGGGACGGCGTGGTTTGTCTGGCTTGCTGCTTGGTGCACGTATACAATATTGTGTTGCTGACTGCCAGCTCGCTGGATGACAGACGTTCAATATCGGTCGAGAGGATGAGTGTAGGATAGGTAATAAGGCCGGCTTTGGGGATGGCAGCTTGTCAGCAAGAGGCGAGGAAAACCTCGAAAGAGTCCGGGCCATCGAGCATCCAGCTGGATGCGTGGACTTGGTCTCGATATTAAAGCTTCAGTTGGCCAGCAGCAGCATGGGTCGGTCGTCTTCCAAGGAGGACTGATAATTCGATAAAAGCTCAAAAGTATATTGGTACGTGGTGTACCAGTTCAAAGTACCATATGTCGACAGGCAATAAGGTAAATAGTATGTAAGGTAGGTATGATGCACTGACACATCCTTGTCGAGTCTGGACTGTGCTCGATGGAGCTAATTTCCTTTCAATGCGCCGGGCAAGCTGCCGGCGAACCAATTATCGAGGACGAGCGGTGACGGCGCAAAGAATATTCACCTGAAGCGAAGATTCTGTTGCCGTGATGTTTTTCTGCTTCTTGCCTGTTTTGTTGAGGTTATGGAATCTCGAATTTCTGGAAGCGCCGCCAAAGAGTGGCCGGTCGGGTCGGGTCAAGGCTTATGTCGCGCTGGCGCCCATCAATGTTAATGTCCACATTGTTCTATGTCTCTGTCCACTATGTGGTGTACGAGGTAAATCAGGAACCAAATAGCCTCCCTACCAGGTAGCGTTAGATACGGGGGATCCGCCCAGCGACCCCAGGCAGTGATCTGTGTTTCTTCCAAACGATCCTCAGAGTGGTCTGTGGATACGTCGAGATTGATGAAGATGGGGGACCCGTTATTTGCTTCTTGTGTCTTTGGCCTTCTCCTGCGCGATGCGGTGGCATCTGATCGGCGCTTTCCAAGGACCAAGGAGCAAGTAAAAAAGAGGCAGACATACCGAAAGCAGGTTCGATGAATCCATCCATCACATCCATCCATTCCGTATGGCCAGGGCTGGGCTTGCCTATCAGAATTTTCCTGCACATCAAAAAGGTCCATTGGAAAACCGTGTTCAGGCTTGCGAAAGTCGACCCTTCATCTCAAAGAGTACATATGTAGCTTTGATCGACACGAAAGGCTCAAGAAGGTTGACCCACCACAATTTTAGCACCAAATTTCGTAGTCACATGGCGCGCATATCGCAAAGGCTAGAGGTCCAGTTATAGCGTCCAAAATAAACGTGTTTCGGCGGCCAACGGGCCACTAATGTAGGTTAGGGAACACTGCTCTTCAACCTGCATATCGGTACTTCAACCCTGAGTCACCGCTACGGAAACTTCTGCCCTTCGTGCGTCTGGTCTAGCATTCAATGACTGGCTTTGGCTGGCTCACATGCATTCACTTTCACCTGGGCTGGGCGGCATTCATTCGATTTCCATGGATCAACTCAACTGAAAACTTAACCCCCCAAGATCCCTCCCACCCCCTGGACACCCTTCCCAGCCCCCAGCGAAACCAGCGCCAGGGCATATTCACCCGACTGTCTGCTTGCTTGCTTCGCTGTAACCTGTGCTCGATACGGAACACCTACAGCAATGCCATGAAAATGCAGAATGCAACTCCATGACCAAATGGCGCAGGAGAGGTGCAGAAACCACTGCAATGAGTCCTGCATACACAGAATATCGGTACATGCATATGGAACGGCGAGCGCCCGCGGGTTTGTGCTTCCCCCATTTTCATATGTCGAGCGCAGGTCTTGCCAGAGGGAAGGGGTCAAGAAGATCATACATAGAATACATCGCGTCTAAGACCTAGGTAGGTAAGAAGAAGTGGGTATGTTGGCAACGTAGGTTTACGTCCTAGTATTCAAGTCGTCGACGAGAAGGACCGTTTGCTGCGTAAACATATGAAGATCTATCTGCGAAACCAGTCCAGGGTAGGAGGTCAAGTTTTTCAAAGCGATATGTAAAAACATGAGATCCATGACAAACAATATTTTCAACTCACACAGTCTCAGGATGCCGTGCCGAGGAGACCAGGAAGGACGCACATTGACTGCTCACGCGCGCGTCAAGACAAGGAACAAAAAAAAAAAAAAGTTGACTACCACACACACCCACGCACTTACACACACATACGTAGGTACAACATACACGCATACGTCGTACGTACATCCTGTGCTCTCTCGCCGGTTCAAAAGAAGGAATATATTCCGTACTACTGTAGATAACAACAGCAGGGACAGACGGGGACAGATCTAGATTGAACCGTCAACAACTCGGGAAATCGTCCATCCAATGCGCCCTATTCAAGCATGCATCTTTCTGACCGCACTTCATGCCCTAATGTCAAAATGAGGATGGCCGTTGAGAAGAATGTCGATCCTCCAGCATCTAGCCCACCAGAGAGCCACATGTCACGGAAGACGGATAGAAATGTTACGGAAATAGTGAAACACATTCAATTATCACAAAAAGGCAATCATCAAATCATTGGGCATGATCAAATTCTGTTACAGTACTCGCTTGAGTGAGAGGGGGTACCTTACCTAGGGCAGATAATAGTAATACCTTTGTGACCCTCTTTCATCTGTCGGTCTCGTCCGCTCATACATATGGTTCAGCCCAAACTACATTGCTTACGGTCGACCAGCCAATGTTGGGCTGTTTGGGTGGTGACTGATTATATTTGGGGATGAAGTGATTGATTAGGGTATTATGGTCGAAATTTCGAATACAGTGCTTGGACCCCCGGACGATCAAGCGAAGAACGTGGATCGCGGTATTCCGTAGCGCCAGGGCGCTCCCTTTTGCTCAAAGAAGGATCGCAATGGTGCCCCTTGTTGTTGCCGGTGCACTGCTAACGACAATGTAATTTCTCTTCTTCATTTAAAGACATGGTGGTGAGCACAGACCACAGGGGGTGGGAAGGACACGAACGGAGTACATGCATGCGAGCGATGCAATGCAATGGATGGCCCAGCAACAAGAGAGGAATAGATATTGAGACCTTTAGGGCCCAGAAGCACAGCAGAAACAAGTAAAAAAAGAAACCCGGGAAACAAGGAAAAAAGAAAGGAAAATTATCTGGCTGGTTTTCCCCCTGGTACCATAGTAAAGGGAACAGGCATTTCGAGTGTCGTCGAATCATGAATATGGAGCCGTGAACGAACTGCACGTTGGTGGCCAGACGAAAATGTACGTATGGAAATTCAATCAGACGACCCTGGGGGCATCAGTGGAGGCCGTGGTGGGCATGATTCTAGCGCTAGTAGCCTGTAGAGAGCGCTAGATGGAAGCCCCAGAAGGAGCTCAGAGCAGGAGAGATGGGAAAACAAGGAGTAAGGGAAAAAAAAATATTAGGGAAGAAAAAAAAAAAGGACCCTACAAACCAGACAGGTACCTTGACAAGCTCCAGTCTCCAGTCAATCAATCATACCAAGTCATATCTTCTCTGGGTGACTGACCCATGGCGGTCCTTAGGTGGTCCTTGGTGGCATTTGAGGCGACCCGCCCGGGCCCCACACACCCCTGTAGCTTCCCTGCTGGCGTCCCTTGTCTTTGCGGCCAGGAGCGCCGGCGGCATTGATTGGACTGCGCGAGAGAACAGAGATCCAATGTACCACTCACTGCTGCTTGCTGCCCTCCCTATTATTTTTCCCAAGGCCCATGAAAGCGAGACAGACAAGACAAGCAGCAAGGAAATTAAATAAGAAGCGGCAGCACGAGTTTTCTCTGCCCTCCCTCCTTCTCCCCTTCTCTTGTTCTGTGTACTCGACGCCTCTCATTCCTCCAACAAAGCAACTCTGCTTAATCCCTTTTTTCTAAAAGAGGTGTATTACTCCCCCTCCATCTCAAACTCTCAAGCAACTACACGGCAGCAACTAGTACTTTTACTTGTTGCTCGTTGTTAATTTTTCTCTATTTCTTTTCAGTGATACCCACAAAAGAGCTGTCTTTTTTGATACCCATTTTCTCTTCTCACCAAATAATACACAATGGCCGACGTACAGAAGCCCGTTGAGGTCCCTGAGGCCGCCCCCGTTGCCGCTGCTGAGCCCGTTGTCCCCGAGACCACTCCTGCCGTTGAGGCTGCCCCCGTGGCCGAGGCTCCTGCCACCGAGACCAAGACCGAGGAGACTCCCGCTGCCGAGGCCGCTGCTACTGAGGCCCCCGTCGAGGAGGCCAAGAAGGAGGTCAAGCCCATTGAGAAGGGCCGTCTCGAGCACAAGGCTTCCCCCGCCAGCTTCCCCAAGTAAGTTACATTTAGAAAGCTTGAGCGATCCAATACTCTCAAGTCCAGAGCTAACTTGCTGCGAAAAGGAACCTCGTCTACTCCAGCCAGGAGTTCTGGTTCGGCTCTGAGCCCGTCACCTCCGAGAAGCTTACCGCCTACCTGAAGGCTGAGAAGGCTACCGAGACTGCCCACCACGTTGCCGCCTGGGCTTCCGAGACCGGAAAGGGTCTCCTGTTCTACGGCAAGGAGTCTGGCAACCCCACTGGTGTCATCCAGCTTGTAAGTTGAAATAAGTCCTGCGCCACTCCTTTACCCAGCTTCTAACAACAATACCAGGCTGAGGCAAGCGAGCCCACCGTCGATGGAAACCAGAAGTTCACTGTCCAGGCCAAGGGCCACAAGCACGTGTTCAAGGCCCCCACTGCCGCTGACCGCGACAACTGGGTTGAGCAGCTGAAGCTCAAGATTGCTGAGGCCAAGGAGCTCGCCACCACCGTTACCGAGACTGAGACTTACAAGTCGACCCTCGAGACCCTGAAGCCCACTCCCGCCAAGAAGGAGGAGAAGCCCGTTGAGGCCGCTGCCGCCACCGAGGCTCCTGCCGCCACTGAGGAGACTCCCGCTGTTGAGGGTGCTGCCGCCACTGAGGCTGCCGCCACCGAGGCTCCTGTCGAGGAGGCCAAGAAGGAGGAGGCCAAGCCCCGCTCCGCCAGCAAGAAGCGCACCAGCATCTTCGGCAACCTGCTGAACAAGAAGGAGGAGAAGAAGGAAGAGAAGAAGGAGGAGAAGGTCGCTGAGGAGACCGAGGCTGCTGCTGCTGAGCCCGCCGCCGAGACCGCTGCTGAGGCTACTGAGGCTCCCGCCACTGAGGCCCCTGTCGCTGAGGCTGCTACTGAGGCTACTCCCGCCAACACTGAGGAGAAGGCTGCTGAGCCCGTCAAGCCCACCGTCAACAAGCGTGCCAGGTTAGTACCAACTATGACAGTGTCCTTGATCTCTACTAACAAGACTCTAGCATCTTCTCTTCCCTGTCTTTCGGCAAGAAGAAGGTCGAGCCTGAGGCTGCCCCTGCCGTCCCCGCCAAGGAGACCGAGACCGCTGCTGAGGCTGCTCCCGTGACTGAGACTGCCCCCGTCATCCCGGCCGTCGAGACCACTGAGCCCCTCTCTGCTGAGGTCGCCTCTCCCGCCACTGTCCCCACTGAGACCACCGAGGTTGCCCCCGCTACCAACGGTGAGACCAAGAAGGACCTGAAGGCTGAGAAGCGCAAGTCCAGCCTGCCCTTCGCTTTCGGCAAGAAGGAGAAGTCTCCCGCTTCCGACGAGGAGGGTGAGAAGAAGGAGAAGGCTTCTCCTTTCTCCAAGCTCCGCCAGACCATCAAGGGCAAGGGCAAGGCTGAGAAGCCTGCCGCTGCCCCTGCTGAGACTGAGGCTACCGCTGAGGAGACCCCTGCCGAGACTGAGGCCGCTGCCCCCGTTGAGGCCGAGGCCGCCAAGGTCGAGGAGGCCCCCGTTGCCACTGAGGCTGCTACTGAGGAGAAGCCCGCCGAGGCCGCCGCCGCCCCCGCTGTCACTGCCACCGCATAAGCGTTGACGACCAGTAACGAGGAGATCGACAAGCATCGTGGCTTGCCACGGTGTTAGTTAAGGTCGTTCCACATTTTCACGACTTTCATACATTGGTCGGGATCGGATTTGCATTTCCATGATACCCAGTCAAGCGGAAGAGGAAACAAGCGGCGCACAATGTCTTGTACCTGAGGCTGGTTCTCTTTTCGAATCACATCTGGCTACTGCATTGCGTGTTTGTTTGCTGGAAGAGCACAAGAGTTGCGATACACGAATTGGTTTTCCTTGACGCTTTTTGCATTGTCACTGTCTATTTCCTTTTGCTGATACCCAGTATACCCAAAGACAGTCGTTTTGGAATTTACTCGATAGTCAACCGCACCAGCGATACCACAATTTTCATAAAAACCCCAAATCATGAAAGGGATGGAGAAGCGTCTGGTGGGCGGATCATGTTCAGAATGGTGGTAGCCTGCATCTCTCACCACGTACCGGTGTAGGTTGCGGCTGCTGATGGGTCATTCGATTAATATTTAATAAAAGTAAATGTTTTTAGCGCTGCTGAAATACCTCTCTTGTCTTGGGTTGTCGCAAAGTGATTGATTAAGTCCGTGATACAAAATGATTAATGTGTGACTAAGCCATGTGATCCCAACTCTATACTCTTATGTTCGTACCATCATGGCACCTGGGGTATATTGTCTCAATTGTCGATGCTGTGAAGTCCGTGTGCTTTGACATTATCTGACTGCGAAGAAATCTGCCAATCCACTTTTCTTCCTCATATGAACGTACACAATCGAGGAACGATATACTCTCATGAGTAAGTCTTGAGACTGCATCATCATTCGTATACGATACACATTCCCTGTATATACTCAGTTAATGACCTTCAGTCAGTCCCAAACATGAACACCAAATCAGATTCCACGGCGCATATTCGTCAACGAGGCTTCCAGAGCTCTTGAAGATACTCGGAAACATGACTCCTTTTTATTTTTTTTTCCCCCTCAAGCGCAAAGCGCAATTCGTGCAACGGCGAGAAGCAATACCGGTCTGACGGTCTTTCGACGAGCGAGCAAGGATTATTAGGAATGTCTGAGAAAACCCGGAATGCAGCCTCTTTTTCGTCCGTAAGTCATGGAGATTCTTCATCCTCGACATCCTATTCAATATATAAATATACTGTGTTGTATCGTCAGCGTGCTGAATTCCTAAATGGCATCGCCTCAGCTCCAGAAGCGAATACGTTGTTCTTCGTCATCTTGATGAGTCCTTTCGAGACAAATACGGAAAAGCAGCGCCATGCTCAGCTGTAAGTACGTACATGTTGGCCGCTGTACTGATACCCGGCTCTCGAATCATGTGAGAGAAATATACCACGTTGAAATGATGCATTGAGGGCCTAGTGGGTGACGCCCGTACTTTCAAGGCAGGCTCGAGAAGGACAAGCTTATTTCCCCGTAGCTACGACCAAAACAGGGACCTGTCGCATTGACAAACATCATGGCTGTTTTGTAGAAAGGAAAGGCCATGCTATTAGGATGCAGTGGAACCCACATGTCAAGATCAGGGATGAACAAAACGACGAGATCTACAGGCCTGTTGCTCTCAGCAAGGCCGAAAACTATGTATTTATTCACAATATCGAGTTTTCTAAGTAACTGAATAGGTCATCGGCACATTTGATGCCTGACTATTTCAAGTGAATTTTGCCCGAACGCCGACCCATGCAAACTGAATTCCCTCATTGCCTTCAGCAGGCCGGGGCTAGCATGAACGTCATTCCAGCGTCTATCGCATTTCTTCTCAACTGTTCTGTATATTTCGAGGGTCGAGGACAAAACCCATCATTATTGGAAACGTATATGCTTTTCGACTTGGTTGGGGTATGTTGAATATCTTATATGAACGTATGGTCTGGAGGATCCAGCTTAAGCAGCGGTGTCGAGAAGAGTGATGATGGGGTAGTCGCCCAACTTCTCGCGGCCCTTGAGAGGCGAGATCTCAATCATGAAGAGATATCCAGCCAGAGTTCCTCCGAGCTGGTTGATAAGAGAGGCTGCGGCAGCAGCAGAACCTCCTACATATATGTGTTAGTTGGTCGTCCAAGGACGCTAGACATGCCGCGGAAAAACAATGGCAGCGAAGACATCGCGTGGTGCTAGAGACGAAGGAATGCAGTTTTGTAAACCGTGATCTCGAATGCGAAGATCCTCTGGGATACAACGAATACGCGGGATTCCAAAATCGGCAAAGAGGCATGCCTCGAAACATGCAAAGACTTGGCAGGCTCAGCAGCACATTTCCTGGCACGAAACCGGGCACTTGTCCCAAATTACTCCAGGATGATCCTGACTGCCAAACCGAAGATGTCGAAACTTGCTTGCGACTGGACTAGCCGATCATGTAAAAGAAAGCCCAGCTTCTTCATTGATAGCAGATTTTCAGGCATGTCGGGAGAAGTCTGTCGCATAGTCCTCCACAAACATTATACTGGTAGTGTACCAGATGCAAAGAAGCAAATAACGCAACAAGGGCCCATAATCAGGCTGGTACCAACTTACCAGTAGCGATGATGTCGTCGACAACCAGGACCTTCTGGCCCGGCTTGATAGCATCCGACTGCATCTGGAAGTAGTCTGTGCCGTATTCCTTCTCGTATGCGGCAGTCACGGTGGGACCAGGAACCTTGCCCTTCTTGCGGACAGTGACGAAGGAGCAGTTCAATCGCAGGGCCAGAGTCGGGCCAAAGAGGAAACCGCGGGCATCGAGGCCGACAATGACATCGGGAACGTAGCCCAGGGTCTCCCTGATCTGCAGCTCGAGGACCTGGAGCAGAGCATCAAAGGTCTTGGGGTCCTGGAAGATGGGCAGGATGTCGATGAAGTCGATGCCGGGGATGGGGAAGTCGGGGAAGTTGCGCAGAGCAGCCAGGACGCGCTTCTTGGTAGCCTCGCGATCCGAGGTTAGCGGTTGACCGGGGAGTTGGGGGGCACCGGCGGCGGCGGCGGCGGGCTCTCGTCGCGGGGCATCGAGGACGGTGGAGGAGGTGATTCCTGGCTGGTAAGGGTTGGTGGCGACGGAGTCTGCTGTGGCGCTGCCGGAAGAGGTGGGCGCACTCATTGTGAAGGTAGAAGGGGGGGAAAGAGGAGGGGAGGAGGAGCGAGGAGAAGGGATGTATGTATAATAGTAGTATCTGTATCAATCAGCGAGGGAGAAATTTTTGCGACCTGAGCGAGTGCAGTGCGTGCTTGGTGTCTGTCCGTGGCCTGGTCTCGGGAAATCGGGCGGGCTGGCAAGTGCTTGTCTTGGTCCTTGCCTGCTTTGGTGCCAAATGCTTGCTGGGCCTGGCACCTGGTCCGTCTGGGGTGTGGCACGGAGGAAATAAAGAAATAAAATAAAAAATAAAAATAAAAATAAGGCACAGACAGCAGTACCTAGCACCTAACCTAGACGCTGGACGGGGCTCTCTGAGGGGACGTACAGTAGGTACGTGAGAGGAGGAGGAGGGGCTGCTGGGCTGCTGGGCTGCTCTTTGGGGTCTGTGTCTGGGATGGAAAAGCAACGCAGATCTGGAAGAGGAAGGCCGGACAGGGTTCTAGGTGAGACAAACAGGGCAAGGTTTGTTCTGACAACGCAGAGGAGGTCGGCCTAGTGAATGAGCGATCGGACGGGTTGGGATTGGTGTTGGATTTTGGATTGCAGCAAGGACGCAGTTCGGGAATTGCGACGGGATGCGGATGGGGATGGAATCACAACGGTGCCAATGAATGTATGTACTCAAGCTAGCCTGTTGGCCTGGGCTAAAATAAGCAAAAGATAGATAAAATAAACAAGTAAGTACCTTGGGTAGCAGCTGGAGCGACTGAGTAGTAAGCGGACGAGTATTAGTAGCAAGCGAGTTCCTGCTTTTTTCCAAGACTGTGAGAAATTGCGTGCGAGGAGTGTGTGAAGAGAGAGAAAAATCTAGTTTCGAAACGAAGGCGAGGGCCGACTCGGATAAGGGCCAAAAGTGACTTACAAATTGTGTAAAACCAGGATTAGAATTGCCTACGTGTTGACTACCAAAAACCTCATCAGAGTACGGCACCTACCATACTAATAAACTCGATCACACTCTGGAAGACATGGACTGCCCAGGTACAGACGTACGGTACGCCACAAGAATCTCAGTGTTGGATACAAGACAGGTTATAATTACCGCGCATACTATGTAGGGTGACCGACGGTGCGACCAGACAGTTGCTCAACTAGAATGTGGTATTCACTTTTAATTCGCTACATGGTATCAGTGCTAAAAGCTAGGCATTGCACTTTAACGTGCCGCTTCTTGTTCTTCTCGTGTTTCATATCATGTCGACCTGTCTGTTATTTCGCTCTTCTTCCCAATTGCCGTCTTCGTTTGGTGGCGGCTCTGACTGACAGACAATAGAGGGGTAATTAAAATGTCCAGGGTCTTGCGTTCGCTGACGATGTCGTGAAGCATTTGGCGGGGCAAGTCAAGAAAATCTTCACGTATCTGCTATCAGGTCTCCGCCTATCTGGAAAAAAGTTCCTTATCCGCGCGCGAGCGCCAAGTATTCCGCTCCCCGGCCCTGCCTATATAGGTTAATCTCAGTCCGCTCTATGTATATGCCGTAGCTATCTTTGGTAAGCCAAAGTATGGGATCTTCATACGTTTCATTACCACTGAAAGTCCAGACTCTCATACTGCTGCCCGAAATGCAAGCAAGCCGGTTTTTTTGTGGCCGAATAAGTCATTGCTATTCTTAGTTAGAAACAGGTTGCCGACATGTTTCCGGTCTCTGAGATCCCCGTACCCATATATGCCTTATGGCTTTATGCGAACTCTCAGACTGACTGACTGACTCCATTGCTTGTACGGATGTACGCAGATGCTTTCTTTCATTCATTCTACAAGAAATCGGATGGACTTTGACTTTCCCGGATGCCGTCCGTAATGAGTCAGTCTCCAGTCCTATCGAAACATCCTCACACAGAACACGATGCTGACGAGACGTCTTGTCTTCAACTCAGGCGATACTGTACGCAAATGACGAGCCCTCGTGGGATAGGTTGGTGGGCGTTGCAGGGGTGCAAGGGGTGTAAGAGGCACAAACAACTCCACTGTCTGGCGATGCCACCATACCCAACAAGGGCTAAGACTCATGCAGCCACTTTCTGGTCCAAGAGCCTGACTTTGGGGTCTGTTCTGGGCCGAATTGGCCTGGACCTCACTGCACGTTAGATGATTCAATCGCTCAATGAAGTCATTTGCAGGAAGCAGCTAGAGCGGTAAGACGCCATAGATGTAGATAGAAAAAGAGAGAGGCATGTTATGAATTAGAAAAGCAACCAAACCTCCCCCAAAAGAATGATCCGCGCCTATAGATGGATGCAAAAAGGAAGAAGAAGAAGAAGACATATGCTACCACTGCTACCTTACCTGCCTGCTGCCTGCATGTGCGTGCGGCTGGTGAGTAAGTACATTACACACAGATAGCCAGACATACATACATCATGCTGCAATGTTAATGTACGTGATCTGAACCAATGCGGGCGCGCGGAGCATTTCAATGCTGCGCTGCCAACCAAGGATTTTGTCGTTGAAACGGCTTTCCACGAAAAAGACATGCTGATTTGACGCAGCGCCAGAGGACCACACTGACGTTGCAGGGCGATGTGATACACAAGCTGAATGGAGCCTATCATGGAACTGGTCAACATGGACTTAGAACGCTTTTGCCATCCAAAGTTCGAGACATGCTCCGAACATGGCCCGCGGCTGAATGAGTCGTATTCACATTTCGCAAAGGCAGCGGTGGTTGCGGTGGGTGCCTGGCGATCCCATCCATTTCATCCCATCCAGGCCGTCCCATTACATGATCCCGTATGCCCCTCAGGGTTGCTCCGGCTGCACTCCGACCTATGTGTCTATCTTAGAGTTGCATCCACCACATCATGGCATTCACCGGTGACCAATACTTTGCACCCTGTGCAAATTTGTGTGAACTGAGCCTCAACACTTCAACTTCATGTCTCGAACCGATGTGTCAGGGTCTATACTTGGCGGCTATCAGAAATGATAAGAAGCAATGTGAAGATTCAAGGTGCCTCAGCGAATCGCGAGCCATATTGGCCCCTTTGAGTTTGCACTATTGCCACGACTGCCTACAAGGTAGGAAGAGATCAATGCCATCTATCAAGCTTGCAGCGCTATGTCGTGCTTTGAACTGCATTATGCAGAACCACTATAAGATGCATAATTGATACAGTGGAGACTATATTGATTGTTCTCATATATCGCCAAAAGACTTCAGAAAAGAAATACACCATCAAATACGAACGCTATATTCAATAGTCAGAAAAACGCATGGAATACATAATGCTGTTTGTTATATTTTGAATCCAACTGCCTCGCACTTGCCCTTTGCGGGATGAACAGTTGTACTTTTTCACGGGTGGTAGTTTCCCTACCCCACGCCAACACTGATCAGCAACCGCGATTTGCCATGTGTACCCATGAAATTCAGAGAGACCGACAGGCTTCAATTTCACAGCCTCCCAACTGTTCCCACGTACATGAGCCTCTGTCGAAACGTAGAGCTTTCTTTGGAAGAAGCCTTCCTGCCCCCAAGGCTACGATGACTAGTCTTCTTCTACTCTCACTTATCACCCAATCCTTGCTTGCTTGGATATAGGTCAGGGTCGGTGACAGCACGGCGCGCATTGATTCGATCAGTCAACCGTGGGGTGTTCATCGACCGATAATTGTTTCAATCTAGTGCCCCCACAGATTCCAGCACCCCCAAGAGCTCCATCTCCATCTCCATGAATGGTATCGCGACACAACATGGTAGTACGTAGCCAGCTAGTACGGTAGGTCGACCATAGGACTTCGGGCACGAAACTGCACACCCACGCGTTTGGAGCTCGAGCAAAAGTGATAACAGGCCACAGGAGAGCCTAGCTTGTTGCCTGGATCACCGTCCAAGCAAAGGCTCTGCCTCTTTGCGCACCAACCGCGCGTCGAATCATCTCGCCAAACATCAAATTCCGTTCGATTCCGTCGGCACAGGTCGGCACCACTACATGTGACTTACATCACCTTTCCACCATCCCTCCATGACGCAGCCTTCAACAAAAGCGAGATACGGCCACATACTCTGCGGCCACCAGCCACTGTATGTAACCCCACCTTATACTGGCGGTCTGGACTATGAGCGAAAGAAAACACGGTCGGAACGCTCTTTTCAAAGAGGCGTGAGGTGCATCTTCCACGAGGAGCATACTTATATAGTTCTCCGATTCTCCAGCGAAGGCCCCGGAGACCCTACCCGAAGGTGGGTAAGGTCCAGCGAACCGGAAATTCCCCATCCTCGTGTTATTCTACTTGCCGCGATAATAGGACACCAACCGTGTGCCCTGCAGCCGCATACTTTTACAGTACGTTTTACGGCCTTTGTTTTCCTCAAAAACATCTGCAAGTCATGGAGGCTATCATCGTGTTCTCGGTGTGAACTGGGCATGCAAACGAGCGAGCGAACCCAGCCAGCCAGCCGCGGCTCTAACAACCCCAGAAGCCGCCATTGCTACCGAACATACAGAGTACATAGTATATTGGCCCTGGCTAGGGCGAACTTATTTTGTCATCCCTGCGCTTCTATAGACGGCCGTCGACTAGAGCAAACAAAACCAGCGTAAGCGTGAGTCGATAATGATTCTCGAAGCTGTTGAGCAATTCCAATTGCACCGCGGCCGGCAAACACCGGTATCTCATGTGTCAGGAATCCATCTCCTGGTCCAAGCTGTTGCGATAGTTACCGGCGCAATCGGCCAGGCCGAGTTCCGAGCGATCTGGAGACTGACACAAGATTCCGACTGACATTTGACTTCTAGCATATGATCTCAGTCCAATACTGGTAATGGAAGAGCTTTCAGCCAGTAAGTCAATTAAATCGGCGTTCTCTTTCATGCATTTGTCTCGGTTGAGGCAAGCTTAGAGTTGGTTGTGGGGAAGAGACCGAGCCGTTGCCAGAAGCAAATAACCCATATGCGATATGGTTTATTTCATTGCAAAAGCAATATCCAAGCGGCTTGCTTGCTCAAGTTCACTGCACCAAGGCATTCAACGCGAGTCAGGATCTCGGCTCACCGCCAGTCCAGCTTTTACTAGGCACTTTTCATGCGATCGTCGCTTACATCATGACTTCGAATACGGTAAGACGCCCAGATTACCAGCCTCCTGTCGGGCCAATGCAAAGCATACACGAGGCTGCAATACACGCGGCACATGTATCAAGTGGAAAATGGGAGCATGATATCCCATATATTCAGCCTTGCCTTATAGCGGACGTATGTCCTCAGCGTCATCGGCGCTGGCCTCGCGTTGGTATGGCACTGATATCGCCATAATGGTCCGCCGCGGAGACCTGATCGCATTGATGGATGACATCTTACACATGTACATGCTTATCGTCTTCTAGGTCACTCTCTGACCATTCCACATAAAGAATTTGTGCCACAGGCATACGTCTAGACCGTGTCTGACACCTCGGGCCACATTTCATTGGAGTACAACTCATTCCCGCTGGTACACCCAATCACCGGGGAATAATATTTGGCTCAAGTTATGAACGCCCAACAAGCTTCTTGATTGGGCGTCCTTTCATGTCTCGAATAGGGTCGACTTTGGGGAAATTTCGAGCGATCAAAAGATGATAGTGCCCAATCGCCTATTTTGACCTCGGACCATACCCAATAACGCACTCTAGTCAGCAGTAGTCGGACCGCCATCCTGTAGTACTCGTATCGCAGACATGTCCGTCTATATTGATCTTTTCTCCACATATTGTCGGCAATATTCTGGCCTCTCAGCTTGACGAACGTGAAAAGACTTTCTTGATTGACAGGTACATGAACATCATATCACAGTCTTTGATTCTTGCAAGTGCGTGATCACCGACTTTCGCGGATTATATTGTAGCGCAAGAGTAGAAGAGGCTGCTGCACAAATCGAATGCTTTCAGGTTGAAGCGTAAACACGAGGGGTGTTCATACTGCTCGTCCCTCGTCTTCCGCGCCGCGAATATGCCGTGCTACAGGCCAAGTAGCTTTGGCTCGAACAAGAGCGGGCAAGAAGCATCATGTTTGATTCACATTCGAGAGTTGTACGACCCGCGACGTCCAAGTGCTACTCGTTTTCTGTAATAGCGGTTCAGACTGTGGAAGACTGAGCATTTATTTAGCACTTGGTTCATGAAGGTAACCTATGATGATTAATAGACATCACGCGCAATTGATACGGACGGTATAATGGAAAAATTCTATAACCAAAAGGATTATGACTAGTCTAGTGAAAGGGGGGTATCATTCATACTGTCGTCTAGTTCTCATCTTCGCATTATAAAAACAAGAGAAACCCGCCGAGAAACCCATGAATACGTCGACTGGTGCAAGCTTCTCTCTTTCTCTTTCTCTACATTGTCGAAACGGGACTTTCTATAGTCTATGTGAAACCGAGGCGCTTTAAGAAAGAAAGCTCTCATCCATTAATGGAAATGGAGCCGGATAATAGAAAAGAGCATATTCTGCAGCACGTGCAACATGACGGCCACGCTCGTGGGCAGCAGCTCGGGCCAGACGGCGAGGTCGAGCTTGCCCTCAATGCTGGCATTGACGCCGTAGATCCAGCCAATCAGGCCGCGCAGCACGATGCCCGCGACGAGCTCGCACGCCCAGGTGATGCTCGAGGCGTAAAAGGTGAGGTCAAAGTCGTAGCCCTCGTCGCGGGTGGGGTCGTCAAAGGTGAAGTAGGGGTACACCTCCTTGTTGGGGCCAAAGTGCAGCACCAGGATGCTGCCCAGAAAGGTGAGCATGCTCACGTTCTCGGCCAGGAAGCGGATAAAGACGTCGCGGATGCGGATCTTCTGGTACGAGGCATACGACTGCGTCGTCAGGCCGAGGAATCCCATGACCCGGTGGTACGTCGCCGACATGGTGATGGGCGTTATAATGATGAGCAAGCTGGATGATAGGATTTGCAGCAATACGAACTGGGACGGCGAGCGGAGCCGCGCGTACAGAGCTCGGACGTAGGTCTGGTATGTAAGCATAAAGTATCTAGATTCAAGAGTCAGCTCATGAAAGGACGTCCTTCAAAGGCGCAGCGGCATGTTTCTTACAGCTTGAAGATCCAGCTCAGGGGGTAGCTTCCCACTCGCTCCCCTTCGCTGGCACCCAAAATCCATCCAGTCAAGGCGTCCAAAAGATGGACCGTTACGATCCAGCTGTAGACATATACAACAGTTTCAAAGTTGTTGTGAGGCAAAGTTCGCAGGTAGATCTCGGCATAGGCCTCTCCTATGAGGTACGCCAGCAGACCGACCAAGAGCGCGAGACAGAACCATACGAAACGCACAAAACTCGCGGGAAGCCAATTTCGGCGCAGCGATGCCGGTATCCGACCTCGGGCACGTGTTGGCGTCTCTCCCAGCATGGAGTTTGGATTAAAGGTATCATTCCTCAAACCTGGACGTCGGCGGTTGTTACGCGTCGATGTGGTGGTCTGGTCGGGCTCACCCGTCCACCAAGAAGAGGTAAAGATGCGCTGCGTTTCTGAGAGAGACTGCCTTAGCCCCAGATGCCGCTCGTTGAGCATCATAATGCAAAACGCTATTCCTACGGGCATTGCCATGATGATGAATGTCCACGATATCCAAGCCGTGTTGTGTATGGTCAAAAAGTTCAGTTCCGGCACAAGATAGACCGGAATGGGGGCAGCGATGCTCAGGATAGCAATCATGGAGATTGTGAGCGGGAAACCCAAGGTCGAGGGCCACCAGTTTAGACTGTACAAGTTGAATACCTTGGTGATCCAGATGAGGGCCGTGAGGTTGTAAAAGCCGTAATATACAAACAGAAAGAACCAAAAGTTGACCTGTACGCGCGCCGCTCCGTGACCAGGTACCCGGTGATCGTTCCCGATGCCAGGGTACAAGTCCGAGTCGTCTGGATCCAGAGGATACTTTGGGAAGGGTATGGCGCACCAAATAACCGCCTATAAGTTTGGCAATCAGCTTTTCTCTCCTTCCTCTGCTTGTGTCAACCTCTGTTACAAAGCCGAGGCTACTCACCAGTCCAGCCGGCAGGAAAATCAGCATGCCCCATCTCCTCCACCAGCTCTCAACGACCCTCTTGACGGCATTCTGCTGAGGCGCGACCCAGAGGTCCTGCACGTTGCGCGCCACTGTCCTGCCCGCCCTCTCGAACCAGCCCACCGGCTCATCGTCACTGTCGTAGTAGTCCTCGTCCGAGTCGTCATTGTTACCCGACTGGAGCGCGGCCGTGACGAGGGCGCCGTAGCCAATGTGCACGCTGCCCCGGTTGCCCGCCGAGAGCAGGGCGGCCAGGTGCGAGGCCGACGAGGAGCGGTGCCGGCGGGGGCCGGCAGGGCGCGCGTGCCAGTGGTGCTGCCCGGCCGGGTGCTGCGAGGAGCGCGGTACGGCGCGGAAGCGGCCCAGCAGGGGCGACGCGTCCGAGGCGTGCTGGCGTGCGGTGCGCGAGGTCTCGGTGCCCGGGATGAAGGGAAAGAAGTTGGGCATCCTTGAAGGGAAGAGGAAGAGGAGGCGCGTTGTGCAACGGGCGGGTTTTCGGTTTTTCGTGGTCGTTATTACATGCCTGTTAGTTTGTTGTCATGTCCATGTGAATGTACGATGACAATATGTTGTTTACCCTCACTCTCGACTCGACCAGAGAAGCAAAAAGCAGAACACGTAGATGCTAGGTGAAAATTACGAGGTTTAGAGAAAGTTTGTAGTGACCGACTGTGTCTTTGGCGGCATATGACAAAGCGCGGGTCTCTCAAGTTTGTCGTTGTTCAAACGTGATTAATGAAACGCTCGTCGTGTCTCGGCCGGCTACGGAAGCTGCGAGACTTTGGAATTTCCCCAGCGTTGACAGGGTCCTCGCAGGGATCAGAGCTTGGTGGTTCCGCTGAAAGCTCCCCAAGTTTCCAGTTCTTAGGCGCATTATGACGCTATTGGCATATGATGCACTGTAGCTAGGTGGACCCCTGGGCTGGAAACATGCAGCGGGTTTTAGCGGTTGGGTTGTGTAAGTTGACTTCAAGTTTAGACCCATTAATAAGTTACAGTCACTTTTCATGTTGTATTCTAGAACGTAGGTGCAGCATTCAAAGTAGATAGGCACCTATAGAATTCAAAGCGAATTCAGTGACAGTACAATAGCTTTTACTTGGACATATGGGAATAGTTCTTGCATCTTGATGCTCCTCAGTTCCTATATGTCATACTCGTAATCGAAACCAGTGCATTGGGCAGATACTAAACAGGCTTGGGCACAAATATCAACGAAGCCGATGGCTGGTATGCATTAGTTAGTAGTCACTGCCTCCACGTCTGAACCACCAGCCTGCAGCAAGACTTACAGGCCTATGTTAGGACTTCGTACATCCATAATCGGATAGTGCGGGCTGGCTGTTCCCCAACGCGGTTATAGAACTCGAACTAAGACCGCACATGTCCAAGACTCCAAGTGCCTTGGGGTAAAGCACCTACACCGCTCATCATCTCGAGGTAACGTATTGTTAGCACAGTCGTGATGAGAACATCTTGTCGGAGATTCATATGGGAGGAAACTTGGCAACGTGCTTACCTGCTCGGATGAATATAGTTCCATCATCATCATAATGATCATGTATTCGTAGTAATTGCAATAGTATATTGGATTTATTGGGTTGATCGACTTGGAAACACTCTATAGGCATGATTGCATCAGGAATTACTAACCCGAGATCTCTCTCGCATAATTGATCTCTTGCTAAACAGATGCTGTTGGAATACAAAGTATATTCGGCCGCTTTAATTTCCGCCGTTATTTTGATGAGGCTGAGGAGTGGTGTTTCATCTGCCTCGCCGCCGCTGCGCAGCCGCGTTATCCTTACACAGGTCCCCCCCTTGCAATGGTGATGGCGCAGCATGGGCGCTTCAGCTCATCGCCTTACGAGCCCTGCCGACGCATACTGACATTCTTTGCTGTGGCCTTGGGCTTGACCTTGTCCGATTGTCCATGCCTGTAGATGAACCAAACAGGTTGTGAGCCAAGGCCGGGAGGTAGCATGGCATAGGCTATCTGGGGTCCTCGCCCAGCAATCTAGCACTATGGTGTACTAATTTGGAAGTGAACGATAAAAACGGACTGTAAAGACATTTGTGCGAATTGTATATTGCGAAAGGTGGCAGGGTCCGTCGCCCGACGTTGGAATCCTCTTGAATGCAGGAGTTTCGTAGGAGGTGCCCCAGACCCTTCCTCAGCATCATCATTACGCTGACATAGGTGCCACTGTTCGTCGTGCGTTTGTCATGTTAGGACAGCTCCTTCCCTGTCGATGCGACAGATCACAAGCTTGCAGCATGAAATTCCGACGGCTCGCAGGTCTGCCAAGCACAACATCAATCTTTAGACATGAAGCATGCATGGCTAACGGGCGTGTTCAACTTGAAGTCGACTCGGAACCGAGGCTGGCCACAAGAAAGTCTTAGATGCAGCCGTTCGCCATAAGCGGAAACTCCGCGCCGCGTTCGCACATACTGGCATCACAGGACCATCATGGACCAATAGATTAGTCGCTGTAGTCTGCTTCGCCGTCTTCTTCCTCTTCGTAGATTTCAGAATCTGTATGTTCGGGGTCATCAAAAGTGTCTACCTCGTCTTGGCCATTTTGATGATTATCGATGAATTGTATTGAGTCATCAATATGGTCCCCTGCAACAGAAGATGCCGATTTTACATCATCGGCGAATCCGACCCGTTTCGGGGACGAAGTTGGTGATCTGGGGGTTTCCTGCAGGACATCGCCATTCCAGGGTTGACACTGCTTGACCAAGTCACCGCAGCGCAGACAGGTCCATCCCTCGCCTTCCTCGCGCTCTAGCCGCTTTGCAAGACAAACGAAACAGTAGATGCACCCACAGGGTACCGTCTCATACGGGTTTGTGATATCAGTTTGGGCAGATCCCACCACACCACCCGATGCGGCGGCAGCAAGGACTTCAGTCTCCGACGTGGCGGAATTCTGGTCCTGATAGCAAATCGCGCAGGTTCTTTCCGGCAGAAAAGCAAATTCGCCCTGCTTGCCGTCGTTTGCGTCGTCGTTGCTGCTGATGTGGACAATTTCCTTGGTCTTTCGCCAGGTCCTACTCAGCCATCGGCGCCAGCGGTTTATACCAACAAGCGGTAAGACGAACAGTAGAAATTCAGTAAAGGCGTGCCATACTAGCTGGCGATTGAGATACTCGAAAGACACCTCGCGGCTGACCTGGCTTGTTGGCGGGACCAGGCGTAGGCGCAAGACCCTGTCTAATAATGTCCGGTACCGGCCGTGCAGGAGGAAGACCAAGAAAGAAGCAAATGCCGCCACCGAATGGACTGTCGTCAAGCGCTCATTGATGGTACGAAGTCTCTTCACGAGAGGTTTAGGCTCATCATAGCCATTGTCCTGGTTGGCCAGCCAGTCCTCATATTTCGTCCAGCCATATTTGCCTCCCACTGTGATTATGCCGTAGAGAACCTTCTGCCATCTACTCGGTGCTACCAAGACCAACCCATCCCGGCGCGCATCGGTGTATTTCAGATTTTGCAGTGCGGCGCCGTAGGTTGCGTCGTGGTCCCATATGGTGAGCTTGAAGAGCACCGCTCGGAGCGCAAAGGTGATCTCGGACGACCAATCATCCTTGAGGTTGCCGGAAAAGTATTTGAGGGCATCGCCAACCTGGCTCCGGAGAAGGTCGACCAGCTCTTCATCGAGCAACTCGGCGTCTACTTGACCGACGCGGAATGCCGGCCTTGTGCCCTCCCTCGATGATACGAGCTCCCATAGTGACAGAGAGGAGCTTCCCACGCGATTGAGGGGGTAAGGCAGTTGCGACACTTGCGACCATGCGCGCGAAGCTTCTCGTCGGGCATTGAGACGTGCTTGCGTCTCTCGTTCTCGAGCTTGTCGTCGGGCGGCCAGACGCTCTTGGGCCTGGACAAAATTGGTGGAGCTCATCGGAAAAGCATAGCTCCCTGGCAGCAGAGGAAGCTTATCGGTAGGGCAACTGGATGGATGCTATTACATGGGAATAGCGGGATGAATACCACTGGCAACCGGCGTCGTGTCGTATTGGCCTGGGTACTTAGGCTTGAAAATCCACGGGAATCACAAGTTGGAAGCAAGTGAGGATGGATGGACGCGGGTTCGGCTGCCAAGGAAGGGGGCCGAGGTACGGATTGCGCTCAGAGGGCAGTCGGCACTCAGAGCTGGGGCAGCTGGGGGCCAGGGCAGGCACCTACTACTAGCGCCATCCTCTCCAAAGCACTTCCCCCGAACCTTTCTTTACGTACTATGGAGTAAGTACATGTCTGCTGTTGAGAGAAAGACAATATGAGTCGACATAGTTCCAGTGTCATTCACTCGGATACGTTTGAATCTAGTCACGCTTTCTTGCTTTACGTGAATTCTTATTGTATCTCCTGGGTCAAGGAGGCAAGATAATTCCTTGTTCTCGATCAAGTGTTACACACCCGCAATACAGAATAGGTACATGATAGCATACTCCACAAGCATGTATACTCAGCCATATGCTCTATCTTTGGTGGCAGTTCCCCAATTCATCACACTCATTGACCAAGACCCGACCCTTAGCTCAGTCAGAATATACCAAGTCTCATTGATCTAATAACGGTGTATTTAAATTCCCAGATACTTGATATTCAAGATCTGCAGCCAGCTGATGTAATCGGCTCCCTCTTTGCCGTATATGAGTCCACAGTATCTGACGGGCAAGATAAGATAGATGCAAGTAAGCACTCAATATCACAGTCCCGGCCTGGGTGATCACATATGAGCAAGCATACTCTTGAGTCTCAAGTTGTTGAAGCAAAGGCATGGGTGTTCTCAAGAGGGTTCAATCTAACCTAGTGCTGTCGGCTGTCTAGCAAGCAACAACCATTCCCGCGTTGTGGCTTGATCCCATCCCACTCGAGATTTGCCAACATGCGGAATGCTGCGGTTGCGGATTGCTGCGGTAAGCGATCATCAGCTCGTCGGAAGTCATCTCAAATGCAGTGACAAGGCCCTCGCTTATGCACAACCACAAGTCCTTGTAACTTTAGTCTCGAGTGCTGTTTTGCGCTCCAGAATAATAAGCCCCCCTCTTCATGGCTGCAATTGTGCTACCATGCAAATGAATTTTATTCACCTTCTAGCAGATGTAACCTGCGGCTTCTACTGTAATAGTAAACTCTCCGATTCGGAGTATCGAGCTAATATTAGAGCCAATAATAGTCTTCCCGTGCAATTGGCCTCATTCGAGAACCACGTTTGCCACGCATATAGTCTTTCCGGCAAACCCATCATCCAAGACATCATATTCAGATTACACTAAATCGAGAACATGCTTGTTTTGCACTTGACACAGCCATGTCAAAGACCGTCGGCTTCCGCAAAGCCACTATACCATGGTCTCATGCCAATGTTGATAGATCTCGTTAATCGCGGTGAGCAGTGAAATGACGCTGCCAGAAATGGCAGGGTCTATCGGGGACTCCAGCTCGACTCCAGCTATTGGAAGATGCAGCGTGCAAGCTGAGTGGTGCTTTGTACATGCCCATGCAATGCAACCAAGCAAAAGGCCGCACGTTACCTCATCCTTCCAATGCTCAGATGCTGTCAGCAACGACTGATCCATGCAGATATGGCCCTTGCCAAGCCTTCCCGTCAGCAAAAAGCTTGAGCGACCGCCAAGGGTCGAACGTCGGGGTAACCTCATGGCTTCTCTTTCCGCGAGCAAGAAACGGCGGCGTCTGTGGTGATACATTGATTGAAGCAACTCCAAGGACCAGAGAAGAAGCCTCCGCCCCGCCTCTATGGCGGCATCACTGACGACTAGGGTCGCGCGCTTCCTGTGTCGTCGGCGCTTGTTCTGACCCTCCCGTTCTTGGCGGCCATCTATATATGTCATTCTCGGAATCCTCCTCTTCAGGCACTCCGCGAATATGGATCATCCATGCACCGATGATAACCTCAAAATGACCGAGGCACCAAAGCAGAAACCGCCTCGGGCTAGCCAGGCTATTCAGACGGCGTCAATAAGAGCTGCACAAACAAGGGCCAACAGTCGCTCTACCGCATCGATCCGTGTCTCACGGGCCTGTGTACAATGCCGTTCAAAGTGCGTCCCTCGCCGCCCAGGGGAATCGAGTGCTACTACTAACCCACTGCTTCCAGGCATGTGAGATGTGATGGCACGATGCCAGCATGCAAGCGTTGCTCGGAAGAGAACAAGCCCTGCTTCTATGTCAAGTCGCGACGAGGAATCCGGGATGCCAAAGAACGAAGCCTGATATCAGACAAGCCTCCGTCGCAGACCACAAACACGACGAGTCTATATCAGATCCCGAGTAGTGGGACACACACCGAAAGCTCAAGCACCTACGGCAGCGATATATTCAGTAATAGCTTGGCCGGTGAAGCTTCCTCTTCCTTCTCGCCGACGAACAACGAAGACACCTTCCTCGAAGCATACTATACCTATTTTCACCCCAGTCATTCCATGATGCTCCCAAAACATCACTTCCTCAGGCACATGGCACTGCATCCCGACACGGCAAACTTCCTACTACCTGTGGTCCGGTATATAGGATCTCACTACTGCGTCCAAAGAGCTCCCGACGATTTGGAAGAGGCCGTATTCGCAGGAGCTTGCGGTCAACTACCAATGACTCCCCAATCAGTATTAGGCCTTTTGCTTCTTAGCATAGCAGCGTTGGGGAACTTGAAGTTTGCATACCAGAACGGCTGGACAAGTAGAGCCATCTCAATGGCCTTTGCGATCGGCATGCAACACAAGGCATTCGCGGACAATGTCCATGATGCGGTCCTGGCCGAATGTCACCGACGAGTCTTCTGGGGTCTTTATCTTGTAGACTCGATGAGGGTCATTCGGGATCCCGCAGAGAAATTATCATTCCATGAAACGATAGGAAGTGTTGATCTTCCATGTGAGGAATGGGAATATGAGGCCGGGGTGAGTCTTTCCCTTGCTAGTAACTCTGTTTACACAAGCCGTCAAAAAGAGTCGCGTACTTCAGCGTGACGCCCATTCAATGATAATTGCGTAACTAATTTCTGTTGTAGCAAATACCAAGACCGATATCGCTGGCAAAATATGACGAGCAGAACGTCTTTGGGACCGCTGACTTCTCGTCATGGGCATATCTTATCGATATGTGCCGAATATCCAATGAACTTGTGTTACCCTACCACGACAGTATGGAAGACAAGAAAATGGGACTCTTTGATCGCGCTGATTCCCGGATCTGCGACTGGTTGATCAAGGTCCCGCAATGGAAGACAGAAGTCGTGGACGCCAATGGCCTGGGTGATATGATCCTTCTACATGCAACCGCGCTTGCCCAACAGTACGTTCTTGCCCTTTCAGCTGATCTTGTCTGTTTTCCTAATCACGAGGGGTAGAAATCGATTAAGAATACGGCAATGTGCTTCGAGACAGGGTCTCAATATCCAACAGACCTTTCCCCTTGGTCCTGCGCGAGGACCTCACCGCCAAGCGCAAAAGATCAAGGGCTTCGGATGGAAAGCCATACCCATCGAGGTCCAGGCAGCTGATAGTGTCTGCCGGTTATTTCTCAAATCGTTTCCCACCAAGAACCTCAGCCCGCTCTGCCTGCCCGGGCTCTTGTGGGTAGCCCTTGCCTATCTCGACGCATGCGTCTTCCAGGGCCTCGACACGCCCGACTATCGAGAGAAGCTCAGCATGTTGCTGCACATCATGACGGCCCACGGCAAGATCTGGGGCATCTCGCAAAAGATTGCAGAAGAGGTCAGGGAGGTGGCGCAGGACTATGGCGTTCTGCCCCAGTCCCCATCCCCGGAGCCAGATTCTTCCGCCAGCAGCAGTTCTCAGGCCCTCCAACTTACTCCTGACCTGGCCATGGGGCCGCTCGCGCTTCCAATAGACTTTGATTTTTCTGCATATCAGAACTTTGGCGACTTTAATTGTTGGAACAATAATTTGAGCGGCTCTTTGTTCTGAAAAGACACGTTTTCTTTACGCAACTGATTGTGTTTTCTCGATAAACAGATCCTATACAAAGTTGAGAGAAAGGTTGGGACATGCTTCGACTTCGTGGAGGACGTTCCATCATGGCAGACTGATTATAGAGGGCTGAAGTCAAGGTATTTGAGGCGACTTATCATTTCGGTCAAGAAGACAGGGACATGAGGCGAAGGGGCGTGAAAATGCCCTAAAAAGACGTGACTTTCATGTGCATTAAGCACAAAACGATACTCGGTATCTCTTCGGAACGATCATGACTCTCACTATACAATGCATTATTTGGCGTTGATTGGCTGGTAGGAAGACGCTGTGTCTAAGCGCTACACTTGATTGCTTCTCGCAAACAAAATTTGCAGATTTATTACCTGAGATATCCATTAAAGATCGTTGAAAATTACAAGTTCAATATTTATTATCTGTTCCAAAAGTTCATCTTTAAGGTAGTTGTGTGAATTTACACAGTCGTCTGCGTAGGTGAACGTTCAGCGTACTTCATACATTAAGTTAAGTATTGCATGTGAAGGCACAGCTAGCAGGAAGCAGCCCTGCGCTACGTGGATACCCTACCCATGAAGTACTTACCTTGTAATGCTTAAGCTAGGTAGCTCTAAGTTAAGCAGGGCAGGGGTCCTGCCAGTCCCGTCCACGGGTCCCTTTCCCATCACAATATTGCCCCGCGTCCAGCAAGTCCTCAGGCTTCAGCAACTTTCAGCGCCCGACTGGACTGCCCCGCCAAACCTGTACTTATTCTAGACAACACGCAAATTCAACCTCAACCTCGCGCACGCTCTTGACCGCGGAGCTCGAGTGCTCGACTGCTCGTCACATTCTTGAGAGCATTCTTCAGAGCATATCACATACGACACGCCATGAGTTTCGCCATCGAGGTGCCCGGCGAGGCGAGCCCTCTTGGTTTCCAGGAGTTGTGCCGAACTCTGCAGCTTGCGTCCACCTCCCCCGATCACGCCCAGCGCCAGTCTGCTGGCCAGCAGCTCTCATCCTGGGAGCAGACACAGGTCGACTACTACCCATTACTCCAGGTGTGTGACAACATCGCTTGAAGTAGCTTGTTGGATATTGCAGCTCATGACTAACGTGTACACTGCACAGCATGCCTTTCTAGACAAGTCTCTCCCTCGAGAGATCCGACTGCTTGCAATCATTCAGCTAAAGAACGGTATTGATAAACACTGGCGGCACCATCACACGATAGATGGAGCAATTCAACCGGCTCAGAAAGATATTATCCGATCAAACTTGTATCGCGGCAGCGTAGGAGAAGAGGACAAGCAGTTGGCTATGCACAATGCTTTGGTGATTGCCAAAGTCACTAGGATCGATTTTCCCCAACCATGGCCAGAAGCCATGTCCAATCTGGTCGCTTTACTGCGCGACACCAAGGGTGATCCTTTCAAAATGTCAGGCGCCTTGACTGTCTTGCTTAGAGTGGTGAAGGAGCTCGGCACAGCACGACTTCGTAGGTCGCAAACGGCTCTTCAATCCGTGACTCCGGAATTGGTATACCTGTTGGGGGAGATTTATACCAGCAGTACAGAGACGTGGAATTCGGCCTTGTCCAGCGGCCAAGGAGATGCAGTAGCCACTGAAATGGCCATGAGTAATAGTCTCACGGCCTTCAAGACCCTTCGTCGGCTCTTGATCACTGGATACGAGCATCCTCACAAAGACAGTGCAGTTCAGCAAGCTTGGGGCTTGTCACAAGTACAATTTGTACAGTTCATTGGGTACGCCAGCCAGGAATCGTCGGTTCCAGCATCTCTTCTAGATATCGTCGGAAAACACATGCTGCAATTTACAAAACTTCACGTGGATATGGCGACAACACATCCCGCAAGTTTCGTTTCACTGCCCAACAGTATGGATCTCGTGCGATCGTATTGGGGTATGGTGGTCAAGTTTGCTGAAATTTTTCCAAAGTCAAGCGGCTTGCGCCAGAGCGGAGCCGAAGGCGATCACAAGTTCGGTACAGAGGGCCAATGGTTGGAAAAGATTGCCCTCAAAGGTTTATTACTGTGTCGAGCTTGCATAAGGATGATCAATCAACCACAACAGACATTCAAATATCGCACCAAAGAGGACCGGGCTGAGCAAGATGCTTTATTACAGCATGCCAAGGACGATTTATTGAAAGATGACTTCATTGTGCAGATGGCCAATGTCATTATATCCAACTTCCTCGTATTCCGCGAGGCAGATCTTCAAGCTTGGGAAGAAGACCCGGAAGAATGGGAACAAGAGGAAGAGAGCGGCGGAAACGCCTGGGAATGGGAGGTACGACCTTGCGCAGAGCAGGTCCTACACCTCCTCCTCGTCAGCTACAAGCACCTGCTGGTCGAGCCACTATTGGCATACTTTGCAACAGCAAGGAGTCCTCAAGCAGACATCATGTCCAAGGAATCCGTCTATACTGCTCTTGGCCTCGCAGCAGAGCACTTGGAGAACCGATTTGACTTTGATGAATTCTTGAAAACCACTCTCGTGGCTGATGTACAGCAGCAAGGCCCCCTCTGCACAGTTTTACGGCGTCGTATCAGTATACTCATTAGCCAATGGGTCAAGGTGAGCGTCGCTAAAGAAAGTTTGCCCACAATCTACCAGATCTTTCAACACTTCTTCAACCCTGACGACCATACCAATGACATTGTTGTCCGCATTACTGGTGCACGACAATTCAAGGACGTCGCCAATCAGTTCATCTTTGATGGAGAAGGCTTCGCTCCGTACGCGGAGGAAATCATTGTCCGTCTGATTCGGCTTTTGCAAGAGATCAGCGTTGATGAGACCAAACTAGCAATTCTCGACACCATCAAGGTCCTCATTGAACGAATGGAGACCCATGTTAATCGCTATGCAGAGTTCATCATCTCGTCTCTTCCCGCTGTTTGGGATGCCGAGGGTGAAATGGGATATATGCTGAAGTCAGGGGCCCTTACGATCCTCCAGGCCCTCGTTATGTCCATGGGTCGAGAATCACAAAAGTTCCACTCTGTAATCATACCTCTGATTGCCGATGTCGTCCGCGAAGATTCGCAAGTCTTTGTCTATCTCATCGATGAGGCCCTTGAGCTCTGGGTGAATATACTCTACCAGAGCTCTTCTCCCATTTCAGCAGAACTTGCTGGTCTCGTTGAGCCAGCACTGAGACTGCTGAGTGCTCAGACTGATCGCAACCCCATGTACATCACTATTGCTGGTAGTTACATTATATTAGCGCCGCAACTCGTTCTTGAGGAGCGCTGGAGACAGCCACTACTGATGGGCCTCTCCCAGACCTTGCAGCCACCGTCTTCACGTGAAGAGCAGAGATCCGCTGCTCGGTACATTGGGTACCTCTTGCGATATGCTCAAGAATTCGGTCAGATTGATGGAGTCAAGGTTGTGGTCCAAGACTTGATCACTTGCGGGTTGATGAAGGAGATGTTCGAGGGCATCCATGATGCCTACAGTGCCAGGCAGACCTCAGGGCCGAAAAGAAAGACACCGAAGGTTAATAACCTGACGCTCACCGATTACTTCAGCATACTGTCGCGCATTGCAGTCGCCGATCCGTCCATCTTGGTCGACATACTGGCAACCTTTGGACCAGTCGACCAGGTATGGCTGTGGCTGAGTGAAGAGTGGTTTGGCAACTTCGACTGTATTTCGGACGATATGGGCCGCAAACTCAACCTCTTGGGCCTAACACGCCTAATGGAACTAGGACAGCCCGTTCAGGATCTCGTTCTCGCCAAGTTACAAGACTACTTTTCCATGTGGATTGGTGTCATTTCTCCCATTCTCAGCGAAGATGAGCCCGAAGTTGATCTCTTGATTTTGACGTCAAGTCTCGAAGCAACCGAGTGGGATACACATAAGGATGTCCGCGAGAGAGCTTTAACTGAGAGCGACCCTGTCCGTACCGTCCATGCACTGCATTTTGTCAAGAACAGTCTGGCCAACTTGGTCCAAAGAGTTGGTGGAGAGCAGACTTTCCGCGAGCATTATGCCGTCAATGTTGACTCGGATGTGCTGCAGAGCTTTGAGCGGCTTGGACAGCCTTTACAGAATAACATCTAGGGCATGGAGAATGACTCTAGCAACAGCAACACGATTGGCCGATATGGCAGCATGCAGGAGTCACCCTGTGTCATACAGGGTAGGAAAGTGAAGATGAAACCCGCTGCTGGAAACATGAACAGTAAAACGATAAAGAAGCATTCTAGAGAGAAATATGTTCACTTTGATGATGAGCCATTGATAATTCGCGGACAGCTTTAGGATACCCACAGGTGTCAGACAGACAAGCTGTAGAAGGATACTCACCACACAAGATATCCGCAGAAAAGCATGAATGGTACACGGAGCAAAAATAGGCGTTTACAAGCAAGTACCGGATTTCACTATCCAATAGATAGTCCCAAAACCGATAGATCACCAATAGATCAAATATGACTCTGAGCAGGGTACATTCAACAAGCACTTCATAACCTTTCACGAGCTTTCAAGACGAAAAAGTCATTAGTAAGGACAGTCCGATTCGCTATCTACTGACTATCCTCGTGAGTGGATGGAGGCATTTCACGTCAATGACTCTCCCGCTAGATGTAATGAAGTTTTGAAAAAACAAGAAAAGTACAGCGGAACAGAAAAAGAGGAAGAGACCGCACCCCTACGCCCGCAATGACAAAAATCAAAAGAAAAGAGTTTACCCAATCCATGCTGCTCATGGAGACAAGCCCAACGTCTATGCTCGTAAAACATACAAAAATCAACAAGAAGAGGAAAGCAGCAATCGAACCATCAAGCGAATGCTTACTTTTGTTGCTGCAGATCTCTTCAGTGGAGTCTCGCCCTGTTCGTTCTGACTTTCCTTGGGGGAAGCTCCCTTTTCTTTTCAACATATACAATCAGACATCTTTCGGCCACCATTGAGCCTCTCGTACCTAGGAGTAGAACTGCGACTTTTGAAAGCTCTCCATGGACACATCGCCAGGCTTGCCCGAGACCGCCGGCGCCGGCACGGGCGTATTACTAGTCATGGAGCTGGTCCGCGGGGATCCGGGCTCGCTGGCCGCGGCCTTTATGGCGGCCAGGGGTTGTCCGGGACGCTTGGCCACCTCGAGGAACGTCGAGGGCAGCCAGCCCATGCTGCCGTCGCGGGCGCGGCACCGCCACCACTCGCTGGGGACGCCGTTGGGGTCCGTCTTGGAGAGCACGGCGATAAAGTCGCCCTTCTTGACGGCCAGGTCGACGCCCTGGACATTGTCCTGGGGTACAAAGTCGTGGATCACGCGGCAGAATTCGAGCTGGCTCGGGTCGAGCGGTGCTGCGGCTTCCATGCGTCTGCGCTCCTCCTCCTCCTGGTGGCTGGCTAGCGAGCGGATCATCTTGCTCATAACGTAGGGGATACCAAAGGCCGCGAGGAGGAAGAACATGAGCGGTTTCTTGCTGGGCTTGTTGGGCTGTCCCGGTGTGCCTGGGGGCGATTTCCGTCCCTCGAAGCGCGCAAAAGCTGCCGGCGTCAGGGCCGTGGCATCTGCGGGCGGCGGGCGACCCGTCAATTTGGCGATGAGCGTCCGGATCCATCGCATCAGGGTAAAAATGCCGAGTACCGAACCCAGTGTATCTCTCAGGTTGCCAAACTGCTCTGCTACTGCGACCATAGCTACACCGGGAAACACGTCAGTAAAGCCAGTTACACATCACAAAAGGACGGTTCTAAGGAAGCGACTCACCAAAAAAGCTAGAATGTGTAGCCATGTATGTGCTCTCGAGCATCTGTGCAAAGCCGCCAAAAGCACCAACGATGCCCTCCAACATTTGAAAGGTGGCCTGCGTGCTGTTGTTGAAGCTGTTGGTCAGGCTGTTTGGGTTGTTCGGGTCCTGGGGGTTCCCCATGCCGCCCATGCCGCCGTACATGCCACCCATTCCGCCGTACATGCCGCCCATGCTGCCCATGCCTCCGTAGCCGCCGTAGCCACCATATCCACCGTAGCCGCCGTACATGCGCGAGCCGAAGCCGCCCATGTTAGAGTAAGGCGACGAGTAGGCCGACCCGTACCCCGGCTGGGCCATCCTGCTGTAGGCGCTGGCGTTTTGGTTGACGGAAGATGCTAATGAGTTGGGCCGCGGTGGCACTGTGGGTGTGGCGCCGGTTGCTGTCGTCGACGCGGGCGCGGACATGGCGTTGGATGTTGCTGTCGGCACCGATACACCAGTGCTGGCAGCAGCGGGCGTAGACAGAGCTATAGTGGTGGTGAGGTTAGCATATGTCTGATTGGTTGATACGTCTGCATTGAATGATGATGATGATGTCGGTTGATGGAGGAATGCAAAGTCCCAATCAGAAGCCGATTGTTGAAATGGAGATTGTGATGATTGGCATCGAGAAAACGGAAGGACTCCGCACCTCAGATACGGGGTGTGCAGCGAGATTGAGGAGTCGCGACAGTCAATGACAAGCGCTGGGAAAACTATATTGGACTTACCTGAAGTTGATGTCGCACCTGCTCGCTCCCACGGCTTGGGCGGTGAGGCCATAACCGAACTCCCTGCGTCGGGGAGAGTTTGCTGGTTTTGTCGTGACCTCCCAGTGGTTTGGTGCTTGCTTTGCCTCGGACTGCCGCTGTTGGTCTCTGCCCGTTTCGGCGGGTGGTTTTTTGGGCGCTGTTGGTGGGCAGCGCGCGGGCGCAAGTGCCACAATCAATCGCTGGCCTGGGTTCGTTCGATTGGCAGAGAGCGACAAGGAAAGGAAAGAGGTAAAAAGTGGGAACTGCTCTTCTGCTTGCTGTACAGCGACGCACTTGAAATATAGTCGCTTGGATATTCTACACACCAGTATTACCGTCGCGAAGGACTTTTGAGGAAAAAGATTGGGGAAATGGGAAATATCATTCAACTACAGTACGACATAGAAATCATAGTGGGTCAGGGTCGTTGTCCCAAGTCCGGGGAAAGAGGAAGTGCAAGTCCTAATGCGGAGAGAGGCAAAAGCGTTCTGCTTCTTCAGACTTCTCAATCATTCACTGCTGGCTGCACTGTGAGCTCAGCGGGCAGCGGGCAGTGGGCACCGCTGGCTACTCGCTCACAGACCCGAACGCTTTTGCCTCGCCCTCGCTTGTGACGTGCCTCGGCAGACTTCATGGGGGTCCCGCCTAGTAACCACGGCACGGCTTCTCTGGTGTCACGTGACTAGCGCTGCCTCTCTGGACGTTAAACCGAATATGAATTAATATCATGCCAATAAATCTCACCAACACAATGGAAACGGGGTTAGGTTTAGGCCTGGGCTTTGAGTTCCAAGTCTAGAATCTCGAGTCTCAGCAACCACGACTTGCCTCTATCTTTGTCATATTTCACCATAACACAATTTGCAACATCTATTTCCGAGCAGCACAATGGTGAAGTGATTTATGAGCTCACCAGCCAATGAGTAAAAGAGTGTTTTGATTTTTGCTAATTTACAATCCATCCAAAATCATTTCTTATTCTCCGTCCATACAGTCCCATGATATATACCACATGATACCTCCCTCACCCTGACAATGAGCCATGCAGCTTATTTCGCCTCAGCGAACCCAGGCGCCGTCTTGGCAAACTCCTCCCAGGAGGTAAGGCGATCCTCGACCAGGGAGTGCGTCCACTCGAGCGAGTCGCCGCCATAGTAGCCAAACTCGTTCAGCAGGCGCATATTCTGGTGCATCTCCTCGACGACGAACTCGGGCTTGCCCGTCGACGCCAGGAAGCCGCGGAACTTCTCGGCCGGCACCTCGTAGTACCGCGCCGACCCGGCCGCCTCGGTGCCCGCGCGGGCCCGCCGGAACCCCTCGACGATCTCCTGGCCCGTGAGGTACTCGCTCGCGCCCAGGATGCGCTGGCCCAGGACCTCCTGCTCGTGCAGCACCGCGGCCTTGATGTACTTGCCCGTGTCGGCCGGGTTGTACAAGGGAAAGATGGACGACGCCGGGATGGGCAGGCCTAGCGTCCAGGCGTTGTCGGGCGGCGAGGGCCGAAACATACCTCCGGGTAGGTTAGTCATGTAGAAACCCGGCATGAAAAAGGTCGCCGGGATGCCGAGCTCGCGGATGTAGTCCTCGACCAGGGCCTTGCTGTCAAAGTGGTAGACCTCGGACAGCACGCCGTTGCTGAGCTTCTTGATGTTGTACAGGGAGCTCCAGATGAGCAGCTTGATGTTTGCCTCCTGTCATTTGAGTCAGAGTCTGCTGACAATGTATTGCATGGATCAGGTGAGTTTTTTGCATACCTTGGCAGCGTCGGCAATATTCTTGCCCTGTTGGATCTCCAACTCCATGTCGAGATGCTCCCAGTAGTTGGTCACGGCGAACACAGCATACGAGCCGCTAATGGCCTTGATAATGGATGCCTTGTCATTGATATCGGCCTTGAGTAATTTCAATGTCAGTGTCCATTCGATTGGAAGTTCATGGAGATGAGAGTATTATTTGGGTTGTCTTCTCTTTTACTTACAGTGACGACTTCAACGCCCTGCGCGGCCAGCTTCTTGGACGACTCCTTGTTGACATCGCGAGTGATGCCGCGGACTGCCCAGTCGTTCTTAAGCTTGGAATCGTTCAGAAAGGTGTCGACGACGCCTCCTCCCTGGTTGCCAGTGGCTCCAAAGACGGTGATGATCTTCTTTCCAGACATTCTGTGTATAATGCGGTTGCAATCGTCTTGAGTTTTGAAGATATTGAAGTATCGAGAGTATCCAATGTGGTACTGTAGTAAGTTCGGCTTGTGTATGTGTTACTAGCGTAGTACAAAGTTGACTATGTAGATGAAGGCTCTAATCAAAGTGTAGAGCTGTTGTATAGTGGTCTTGTGTTGTAGTTGTTTGTGAGATGATGATAGAAATATGTGGTGATGAGAGGGAGGAAGTCTTCATACTTATATTTCTGCCATCATGCGTATATGATCAAGTCAGGCGTTTCATAACTATGCTGAAATCGTGTGAGTGTGCTATACTATACGCGAGTATGCGCCTCCATACATTTACAATCCATTTTGCTCGCTAGTGCAAGCCGGCAATGCTGAATAAATCGTATACCGTATTCGGGCCCGAAATATTTGTCCATTTCCAATACCAAGCAAAAGCGTCGTAAGAACAATAGAAGGCATTGCTAAGAAATCAATCAGCTCGTAAGTACCCCTCCATACTCGCGATGAAGTCTGAGGATAAAGGATCTTGTAAACGATCCAATCAGAGACGAGCTGGCGTAAGTTCTTGGGGTAGACAGTGCCAAGCCTTGACCTTGTTTTTGATGATTATGTAAATGGCCGATGCTGACAGAAGCACAAATTCGAGGTGGGGTGGGGCCCGAAATAGCGAAGTGCCGAACTCAAAACCCAGCTGATGAATCAATTGTCATTGACCGTTGCGTGAACCCAAAACCCCAACTTGGAGGAAGAGTAAAACTTATTGATGCCTATGAATATGACTTACGTAGGCCAAGGACGAGTGAGTAGTGTCAAGACGATTCTACCAGCTTCGAATAACATATGTGTCATCGCTCGCGCTGTCTCGTTCAATCGCTGTCTTTACTTCCACCTTCCTTTTCCTCTCCTCACTTGGACCCAAGCTTGGGTAGGCTCCTCAGGCAACGGCAATGACTGGCAACACTATATTACAAGCTCTAATAGAGTAGCTACTATATCGCAAACTCGGTATCCAGCCGACCCGTCCCCACGTTCAAGGCTGAACTCACACGTCTTGCTCACTGTGGATTCTACTATGATGATTTGGTAATGTACTGGTTTGCAATTTTACATTTACATTTTGAACAAAACTGAAATCACAAGAATTATATACTAGGAATAAGACATTTATGAATTTCGCTTGCGCATGTACCAAAGTATGGAGGGTATCTTATAGACAAAAGATATCCAAGAATAGGCAAGAATCAAACACGAACGATGTCCAAAAGAAGCTGAGAAAAAGGAATCCGTCCGTGTAAAAGCCTTGTCCGTGCCTATGTAATGATCATTCCCCTTCCACTATTCGATGCTGCTCCCTTACAGAGAAGAGACAAAGTCCATGATGGTGGAGAGAATGCTGTCAGTCTCGGTGATGAAACCATCGATGGTATCGGTGGTCAGGGAAGAGGAGAAGTCGATCGACGAGTCCAGGACCTTGATGGAGGCAGTGGAGTCGGAAGAGCGGAAGACAGCGGCGATCTGAATGTAGTCCTCGGTGGGGCGGTCAAAGTAGTCGGAGCTGCCGAGCGAGTTGAGGAAGTGGAAGGTGGACTTGGCCTTGGTGTCACCCTGGGACAGAACCTCGAAGAGATCGGCCTCACCGCAACCATCGCTGTCGGAGTCGGTGGCCCAGCAAGAGCAGTCACCGTACTGCTGGGTGCGGGGAATCTTGCCGTTCAGGAGCCAGATAGCGGGCATGTCAGGGTTGGTGCCAGAGGTCTCGCCGGAAAGAGGCATGGTGAACTCGAACAGGAAGACCTTGTCAGCACCACCGAATCCCTGGTAGGCAACGGAGTCGGGGCGGTAGTAGCCACAGTCGGCATCGTCGGCGGTACACTCGACATCGGAGAAGATGGCGTACTCAATGTTGTCACCGACAAGGACGTTGTCGAGGACGGTCGAGGACTCGGCACCAGTGGTACCATCAGAGCTCAGGTAAGAGAGCGAGTTTCCGAACTTGGTGTCCCAGGTACCGGATCCAGCAACACCACCCCAGGCACCAACGAAGGTGACACCATCGGCAGTGCCGTCCTCGGCGTTGTAGTAGGCGATACGCTGGTAGTCACCAGTGGCGGCAGCGGTAGTCGCGGTGGAGGTCTTGCTGGCGGAGCTCTTGGAGGACTTGGCCTTGGCCGTAGAGGTAGCAGCCTCGGTGGTGGTGGTGGCAGAAGAAGCCGACTCATCATCGGACTCGCCAGTCCAGGTGTTGATCCAGGACACAACCTCTCCATTAATGGTGGCAATGACGGTGTCACCAACGGCACGGGCCTCCTCCTTCTGGGACTCGGCGTGCTTCTTGGTGTGAAGGTGCTGGTGGCCGTGACGCTTGTGGTGAGACTTGTGCTCAGCGCGCTTCTTGGTGGAAGCAGAAGCGGGCGTGTAGACGGCGAACTGCTTCAGCTGAGTGGGACCACGAATGTGGACAGAGAGCTGGCGTATATGTTAGTATATCGTTCACGGACATGTCATTTTATATAGTTCCAATTGGTCTAACCTCTTCGTCAAAGGGAGCAATGGAGCCAGAGTAGGCCTTGGACTCGAAAGTGCAGTCACCAGTGCTGGTGTCCATGTTGGAAACGGCCTTGTAGGAACCGCTGGTGTCGAGACCAGCGTAGCTGATCAACTGGACTGCCTCACAGTACCAGTTTCCATTCTCCAGGAAGGAGGTGATGGAGCAGTCGGCGCTGACGGCAGCAGCCGAAGCCAGAGCGAGGGCGGCGGAGTACTTCATTTTGTCCAAAAAATAGTTGTCGAAACAAAGATCCTCTGAGAATTCCTGAGCCTAAACCTTGGATATGATATCCTCCCCAAATAAACAATAAGACGGGCCGGAATCGATAGATTTGCGCGTGGCGGCGGACAATAGCTATGAGAGAATAAAAGATATGGCGGCAAGCAATTAAATTGCTAGAGCTGAGTGAATCGAATGCTGTTGTAAAAGAGTGGCGTGGTGAGATATCACCGAACAATGAGTGACTTCGGTTCCGGGACGAAAGGAAACCTTAGAGTTGACAAAGCATTCGTAGGGCAGCAAAGGAAGGGAGGAGGAAGAGGAAAGAAGGGGATCAAATATGAGAGAGAATCAAGTTTAGGAGATTTAATGAAAGGCCTCTGTGCTCGGCGGGCATGGGCTTGAGGAGCATGGGCATGGGCATGGGGGGGCGGAGGGTGTGCATGGCGTGTTGCCTGTGGGTGTATTATGAAAAGACCCGATCAATTTGTTTCTCGTTCCCACCGGCCCAGTGGTTCCTCATCTTGGCATCTCGTTGGTCGGGGGGCCAGGGGGGATCCTGCGAGGAGCCTGTGAGTCCAGAAAGCGCAAAGAGTCGTCTAAATGCCTGGCTGGCTTTGTGTGAACAGTGGGCAGACAGTGGACACGGACACACTTTTGCCTTGGACGAAGAGAGGCTAGACCACAGATGGCATCTCCACAGATTGGCCCCCGACGAGGTTCATGTTCTTTCTTTGCTTGCTTGGGTTCATGTTTTTGGTGTGCTGCAGGTGCTTGCCCCGTACCTGCATCGCGCGGCAATGAGCCAAGAGTGACTTGTGTGCCGCTGCCAAAAATGGTCGTTAATGGTGTGCTGGCCAAGTACACTCGCGCCAGACCTGAGATGGCGCCAGGGGGATCTACGGGCTATGCCCAGAGTCTAGCAGGGATTAGCCAGGAACGGGCCAAAGAGTTTGTCCCTGCGTCTTTTTGGAAGGATGTGTCCACTGCTTTGGATTGGGCAGATTGATTGATCATGGCGTGAGGGAGGGTCCGGAGGGGGGGTGTGTTGCATGTCATGTCTTTGCTCTTTCCTTTCTTTTTCTTTTCCTTTTCGGAGGTACTTGTGCTTCGTACTGGACCTACGGGCATAGTCAGGATCGCAAATTTGGCATTTTATGTCCGTCGCATCCAATCAGATGTCAAAGTGCCGGTACTCATTCCATCCCAGGGGCACGTTGGCCGCCGTGGACAACGGCCGAGTTCTGTCATTGCCTGACCGTGCAATTGTATGGAATGAATGAGAATTGTCTTTTGCTTTGCCTGTGATTGCGTCTGTGGTTTGTTCAATACGTCTGGACTTCTTTTCTTTCTTTGTGTCCTCTTGTCTGACAGCGGACCACATAATGGACACGCTACTAATGCGACACCCCCCCGATTTCCCGTCCGTTGTCTGACCATTAAGCCACAAGCGCTGGAACTTCGGACGAACTTCCATTTCCTCAGCAGCAAGCTCAAAGCCAAGCTTTCATGTCTCTCAGGTTGTGATCGACCAGATACATGAGCTAGTCAAGATCATCTGGACTGATTATTATCGCATTCGACAGCTTCCATGACAGCGGCTCGAATGTATACATCCCGTTAGCACCATGTCAAGGTCGAATTCAATGACCTCCAGTCAGTCTACCTTACTTTTGATTCTCACAGCCAATCCAGGGCAATCCGCATGGTGAATGATGCCCTAGGACCACTGTGTACCATGTGGAAACAGCAGCACAACAGTAATCATGAGAGGACTCCTTACCTTACCAGCCAGCACTTACAAGGCTTCGATGTATGTACATCTTCCTTCAGGAGTCGAGAATTGACTATTTTAGCACACCAAATTTAGTTGTAGACCGCTGTAAAGGAACGAGACCCTTCCGTAAGTAGCAGTGAGCGAGAGTTCAACTTGACAGCGGGGTCCCGCGCCACAATTGCACCGTCGTTGGCGTCTGGGTAAAATGCACCTGGGGGGCCCTGGCGCCTGTAAGCCGGCAAGCTCACAGCGCCAAACGGCTTGGAATTGCTTGGGTTCAATCTCCAGATCATGATCCAAGACCGGTCCAATTTCTCTGCCTATGCTCTGGCTGCTGTTCCTGGGGGGTCTGTTGATCACCACTGTGGACTACCTCATCTTGCAGTTTGATGAAGAGAGCTCAGGCCTTCAAGACAAAGAGACGTACCACCCAAGGTAAAATGGATCACACATACTGGACTTCCTCATCCAGCTGCTGCTGCGGATGCGAATGACGAATCGCGGGGTAGGAGGTATCTTATCGAACAATGCGAAACGCCCCCAATTGCTCAGCGGGAGAGGAGAGATCCATTGCCACCATCGCGAAAACACACCCCATTGCCAAACCCGACCGCAATTCAACCTACGGTGACACAAGCAACAAAAATCAATCGTCCGTTTCCCACCGAGACACGTCACCGTACTTGGAATTGCTTTGGGCTTTTCGCATCAGGCGGCCGCTCAAGTAGACCCTCGTGTTCTCCTGCTGTGTGATTAATGGATCAACGTGCATACGGATACATACGAAGAGGATTCACATACACGAAGCCGACAGCGCATACATACGTGAATTGCAGACCTGCATTCTGAGTAACCTCAACGCTGAGAGAAGCCAATCACTAACAAAAGAGAGACATTCGATTTTGGCTTGCAAATTGAGTTGGACTTGGCACCACCCAATACACCCCGTTTGATTATTTTACTTTGGGCACTCCTCGTGGCCAAGCCGGTACCTGCATCACTTGATGCAGGGACAGCCACGCCTCAACTTAAGCACAAACAAGTCGTTTCCTCTTGCATCACTTTATCTCGAATCGCGAATCGTGCATCGAATCGTACTGTATAGGTGTTGATGGTCTTGTTGTCAAGGATAACAGCAAATCATTATCACCGGCGCAACCGGTGTTACCGGTGCAATGACCGCCGCTAGAAGATGGAGAGAATCCATCTCGGTCGTTCTGATAGGGTTCGCTGCATCCACTGCCGACCCGGCTGGGAGGGTGCATTCCACACTGAGCGCCCTGTTTGGACCCAAGAATGTTCGCTTCTTGACCGGGAATGTCGGGCGGTTGCTGGCAGACGGGACTGGACTGCGGCTATCCTGTCCACCAAAAGAGTCTGGAAACTCTGGGTACAGGGATCACAGGCACGTGCTTTCCCATCATGGCCGCTATGAGTCTGTGACATTCCTCCGCGTCCACGCCTGTCGATGTTGTTGTCGTGATGCGTCGTCAGTCATCGCGCCCGAATTCTCCTATAATCACAATATGATTACTTCGCAATTAAGGCGCATCATGGCATTTCTCTTTTTCCGACTTCTAGCTTCATGTGGACCAAGTTTCCCCTATGTACTATGTAAGTGCGATATTTAGCCTGTTCAGCTGCCCAGTCACTATGGTCCGCCACTGGGTGTCTATACCGCAGGCCACGTGGAGTGTCCCGCCGGGCCGCGTGTTGTCAATGTCTTTTTTTGCGCTCAACACAGACCAATCTGTTTGCATCGCCAACAATCTGCCAGCTTGCCAATCTGAGTCTTGGTATTGTTTCCGGGAGGTTGAAGAAGGCATCCATTGAAACTTGCTATCGACTGCAAAACTGCGCGGCAGCATTTGGACAAATTGCTTTTGATATTGAACCGCCCTCAATCGCACGTGGCAACAGATAAGACAGCGGGGGCCAGGATGCTTTAGGGTTCGTGGTAAATGTTCTCAAATGCTTCCTTTTTGCCTGTTTTGTTCTGTCCGTTCATGCAAGCACTTCCGTTCCGCAGCACGGGAAACCCGCCAGCCCGCGATCACGGGAAAACTTCCTTCACCTCGACCCAAGCCCCTGAGGTGAGGGGAACGGAAAGGGAAAAAAAAGTAAGGCTAGCTGCGGTGTCGGTGCTGCGCATCAGCCTCTCTGTGTGGAAGAAAAGGGCTCCAGAGCCTATAAGCTGCCGCGTAATGGCCTGTCGTCACCGACTGTATGTTCTTATAAGGTGGTGGAGTTCAAGTGGATTGGTGGGCTGTTGGCCCCCTTTGAAGGCTTATACCAAATTACCAGCATCTTCTACTAAGAAGCTAGATGTCTTTTGAAATTGCTAACATGATTGTTCGATGCATTTGTTTGTACCGCGACAGTATTGCTGTTGATTTTTGTCTTTTGGATAGTCACGATGTGCATTACTTACGACGATGCTCACTCGCTGCCATCACAATATCTAGGGCAAAGCCACGAAGAGGTAGCAAACAAAGAAATAAGTTTGGAGTACTGCAGTACTACGGTCCTTTGTCAAAGATAATCTCTACTGTCTCTCCTCCATTTCACGAAGACAGTGCTTCGAAAACAGTCTTCTCTTTCATGTTACAGCCGCCCGCGGAGACGTGACATCCAACAATCAAGAATTTTGCAATTCGTTACATTCAAGTCACAGACTTGGGGTTCTGCCATTGAACACGCCTCGGAGATTCGTCCAATGGCGAGACGTCTTCGTGGGAGATCGCCTCTTCGCCAGGCGACGAGCTCGCGACTGACGTGACCCCCGCAGTTTTGTTTCCTGTTTGTTCCTCTGGTTCGTCCCTTGTCTGTGAATTGCCCAGCAGAACTTCGTCCCAAGTTGAAGTCGTGTCATTGAGATGCAGTGGGCCATTCGGGTGCAAAGAGTCTTCTGGAGACATGATTGCGTCGTTTGGCGCTTGACTTCCAACTGATCCACCGCCGCCATGTACAGTCTGTTCTTCGAGTGGGTTCTCTTCCGCGTCTCTTGCTGGCGAGTTGGTAGACAAAGTCTCATTGTTGCTTGTTGTCTCCGTATCGTGACTCGACTCGTGTTCAGTCTTGGTACTTGGCTTGATAATGACTGGGTGATTGGTTGAAACATCCAGTCGGCCCAAGTACTCGTCCTTGTCCGTCATGGGGACGAACTCGGTGGCTCTCGTCCATTTGCCATACCCCAGTGGCTCATGTGCAAGACGGTGAAGTTGTAGCTGCTGGTTCGTTGCCCATTCTAATTCTTGAAACCTCTGGTATCCACGTCTCTTGAAGAAGAAGGTCAAAATGGGCTCAATAATTACGGAGATGAGTATGACCAGTGCACCAGTGACATAGGTAAAACAGAGGCCGAATAGACTAAATGAAGTGTGCGTGGAACTACGCATTTTCTGCAATGTATTATTAGAGAAAATCCATTTGGAAAGACCATGATGAAAAGATCGCGACTTACTTGACTGTTGCATAGGACTTGGTGTGATGCATCCTTTGGCGAGGCCCAGAAGCCGGTATCCACCAATGCGTCGCCAGGTCCGACCACGGCTGAGATGTATGATGCTTGTAGCAAAGCCAACATGGTATCGAACCAGTTGTTAACGTCTATCTGCCATTGGTTAGAAGGCACGCGAAGTTGCACGCCACTGTATAGTTGGGACTGCGATGCGAGACTTTTGGCCCCGAGTAGATGCATCATACCGCCCAACGCGCTAGGATTGGCAATGAAGATGTTGGCGAGCCATGAGAGCAAGGTTCCAGCCCGGCTGCTATATGGCCTTGTGGGATCCCCATTTGTCATGTCCTCCAGACTTGTGGGATCCCCATTTGTCATTTCCTCCAAACTTGTGCCGAAGAATGGCCCCGCGCCATAAAGTGCATCAAGAAAGCTGGCGAGCGGCCCACAGTTGGAGCTGTCAGGCTGTGCCGAATTGCAGAATTGGAATTGTTCTACGCAGCCAAGGGGAGAAGATGGCTCTTCAGGCAAATAGTACGGTACTGATGCATTGGTAATGTTGGTGCTTGTTATGATTGCTAGATGCCGTTTACCTGGCACAAATGAACGATACCATTCATCTTCAGAGGACTCGGCAAAAAGGACGCCATCTCCGGATAGGTAAATGATAGTTACATCGCCGTCCGAACGCTGCAAGGCAGGTATAGGTAAGTAGAGTGAGTTGTTCAGCGGCTGACCTTCGAAAGTATTGGATACGCTTGTTCTGGCATCTTGTCAGCTCTCGTTGATTGAAAAGGATACGAAAGGGTTGCACTTACGTGACTCTAAAGTTGAGGCCATCATTGCTGTCGGGGTTCCGTCTTTTTGAATACTGTGATTCAATATTATCTGTCCGCATGGAGTAGTTGAAGACTTTATCAATACGATTAAAAGTGCCATAGTGGTATTGGATGACTTCGCCAGTTGACGTATTTTGGCTACTTTTGTATCCCTCTGTGACTAATGGTGCGCAAGAGAGTACGTATCTGTACGATGCTTGTTCATCCACTGGCGCATTTAGTCCCAAATCGTCATTCGTGTTGATGTAACCCGTGTCCAGCAGTATGTTCGAGTGGCTTGTCCTGCAGAGGTCTTCTTGGAATGGGCATGAAGCATTGATGTTTGCAATTTTGTCTATGTTGGGCTTAATGAAGCGTCCACATCCAAGCAATCCTGAGCTGTTCGATGTGTAACATTGCTGAGCATAGTTGGCGGCATTACTGATTTGAGTTGACATAAACTCCTGAAGTGGACTGAACAAAACCGTCTCCTTGGAAAGATCGACAAAGCCGCAATTGGTGCTATCAATCAGAACCACATCTCCAACCGCGGAAGATATAGCAGAAGAAAAGCCGCCGGCAACTGTAAATGCTGCGCAAATCAGGGCCGCAAGCACTGCGAGTGATGAGAGGTGAAGTAGTCGGCGGAAACCCAATCGGCGCCATGCCCACGAGAGACGGACCAGAGAGACCAGCCCGCTGTCAGGACTAGAGGAGTTGCGTAGAATGACCTGGCTTTGATGATGGATAGCATGTTTCGGAGCGTCAGAAGAGCAGCATCGATGGACAATGAGACACAGGACTCTCCAGAGACGAGTTGCCACAAAGGCGACAAAGGAAGCGGTAAAGGCAATGAGCAGGTTGCCCTCTGTACGCGAGATGGTGAGTGTTCGACCGAGGATGGCTCCTCGGGACCAGTCCGTCCAGAGGCCAATGTGGACATTGTCTTCAATAGAGTATGACGACATTCCTATGCTGGAGATTTCGGAAAAAAAAAACGGAGCTCAGTTTATGTGGAACGAGGACCTCGTTTGTGTGAGGACCATTTTGAGGATTAAGATACTTGTACCACCTCTATATAGCTTCCGTTGGGCCAAGGAGAAGAATTTTTGAAGACACGGTTCTGGACCGTGAGACCGTCGGCTTTTCCAAAAGAGTGAAGCGCTAACTTCACCGAAAAGTAAACAATGTAGATAACGAGCCGACCAACGAGCTGGGATTTTTTTTTTTCGCGAGTAGCGTCGCCCGAGGGGTCGAAAAGGGGCGAGATCATGTTCTCCGTGCATGGCCGTCTTCCCAAAATACTGATAATCAGCTCCTCAGATTCAGCCTTGTTCTTTCAAGCTTGGCTTTCGCAATTGAACCACACGAGTTGCATGTGTGTTGGGGGTGAAAGAAAAAAGAGGGAGGGCCGAGGGGGCCGAAAAAAAAAAGGACCCAGAAGAGCCCTGGTTCGAGTCTCTAGCCAATTGTAAAAAATAGAAAAAGTTCTGATTGCCAAGACTTGAAACTTTGTCATAGGAAATCATCTGCATAATGGCACTGGCTGACATTAAGTCGTAAGGCAGTCCGTTATGCGAAAAGGTTTGACGATATATATATAGTTGATGTAGCAGATGCATGCTGAATATATCGATATCTGTGCATGATTGTGGCGAATGATGTACCAAGATTCAGCGAATAAGGACGATCGTTTGCTTTTGAAATCTGTCTCCTGCGCCCGATAGTAGAGTGACAGATAGGACACTTTTAATAGGATCAACAGTTAGTCTCCAGGCGTCATTCATCAAAGTAAAGGGATTTTGGTGGTGATCAGAGCCTCGTTATTGACTGCTCCCTCTACGGTGATACTCACTGCCAAAGAGAAATGAAAGTTGATCGCAGACAAGATCCTCTCATTGTCGCCGATTGTTACGAGCCATGGTCTTGATGTCTGAGTTGGTATCTAGATCATTGCAACAGTTCTTGCAAATCTGCAGCGTATGATAGGTCTTAGCATGCTTATCAAGGCCCACCTATTTACTGTATGATGAAATATACTGTCTCTACTTAGGCGCCAAGAATTACGATGCACACAGGAAGGGCTTCGACTCCCGACTATGGGCATAGCCCCCCCTCCCAGTTGAAGAGAGTTATCTTCCGTAAAATGTTCCGTCTCTTTGCTCCGGTCATGGCTCTGCCATATGCTTGGTTGATACTGTGAACATATTATTGAATTACTAACACCACCGATACATCACTTCCTTCCTTTATATGAAGACCGTCTCGGTCAGCGTCAATCAAATAATCATGGTACGGCTTTCTATCCAATATGATAAACAAATGTTACTGAGAGTGATAACACTGCTAGAAACATCAGAACAGCTCAGGTCATATTGTCCGGAGTTATAGCGATAGCAGAAAGCACACTTGTTGACCTTTAGTCTAGGGTAACTCCATTATTTCGAGAAAGTTTCGACCCTCTGAGGGGAATCGACTGACCAGCACCTTGGTGCTTGTTCATACTGATCGTCAGACTTGCCCTCTCTTCCCGTCGCCTGTCTCTTAAGCGAGGCTGACTGTTATGCAGGTCAGCAGCATGGGTGGGGGGGTCCAAGGCGATGAGTGTCTTTCCATGGCTCTCAAAAGTTGTTCAGGGTTGGAAGCTATGCTTTAAAAACAGCTATTTCGAACACTATTCAGGTAAGGGAACGATTTATTGAACCTCAATACGTTCTGTGTAATCGGGCAGTATGTAAGGAGGTTTGGTAGGTGCGTAATGGTCTTGATGTTGGTTGTACTCGTATAGTAGGCGGGGTTCCATCCGCGTGGGTCGGTGATCTGATCCACCGCCTAACAGTCAAAGTGCAGCGCTTCTCACATCACCTGGTAACCTATACTTAAGGACCTCACAGCATTCAAAGTGTCAAGCGACACTCTTTTACCTTGGGGTTTCATTTGCGAAAGCGTATTCTTGTTTGCCCAAATTAGACCTCCTTGCATCGGAATTCGGCTGGACAGTAGATTTCAAGTCTCCTATCCTAAACAAGCACGTCTTATCTCTCAACCAATTTGGTCTAGGCTTCAGAACGTAGCAAGACCGGGAGTGCAATCGTCATCAACTCTAGATTCCGGACACGTACGACGACGACAAAAATGGCTCGTCTCGAACTCCAAGAAATCGACCCGTCCAAGGACTTCCCAGCACTTGCTAGGAGCATGTTCGAGTCCTACGAAGATCCTCCCCAGCCCTTTGTTCACGCCTTCTTTCCCATTCATGGCGAGACCGACGAAGCGCGCGAGGAGGCCATAGCGGAGTGCGCCACTCGTCTGCACTCCTGGCACACGGAGGATCCGACGAGCTACTGGCAAAAGATTGTCGATGCCGATACCGGTCGCATTGCCGGCGGCGCACTTTGGAATATTCACAAGGAAAATCCATTTGCGCACGATCATCATTCGGAAGTCACCTGGTTTCCCAATGACGGATCCCGACGCTACGCCGAGCAGGTTGGCGAGATGCACTCGGCACCGAGGGCTCGTCTAGGCCAACGGCCACAAGTCTGTAAGCATTCCCAACAATATGGTTAATACTACCTTTAAACTATACAGGGCTGATGAGGACATAGACCTTTTCATTGTCTTTACGCACCCCGATTATCGACGCCAGGGAGTTGGGCAGAAATTCATGGATTGGGGAATGGCCAAGGCCGACGAAATGGGAGTAGAGTTCTTCTTGGACGCAACTCCTGTCGGTAAGCCCCTCTATGATGCCAATGGGTTCGTGCAGGTAGACAAGAATGTGATTATACCAAAAATTGATAACCCCGACGACGCTTGGAAGGCGGCAGAGAAGAAGATTGGCCACTCGACGTGGTACCTCATGTGGAGACCAGCAGGAGGCAACTATCAGGAGGGAAAGACTGTGAAGCCTTGGGAGAAGAACTGATATCGGGGTTTCTCCATTTATCACATCTGGGTTGGACGAGATAGAATCGGAAATATAGATGAAATCTTCACACATCATTGAGGCATTGTATCAACTGCAGCAACCTTCAGCGTTAGTCAAGCCATCGCAATTTCAATTTCACACTTTGAGCGAACACTCAGGACAGAAGAAACTGATGAGGAGTTGTTTTCAACTAGACAGAGAACCGTGATTAATGAGCAACTATAAATAAATATTTTGGGATCCAAATCCATGTAGTCCTGATAGAAAACTCACCCAAGCCAATGCATCATCCTAAATACCCATGGTCCACAGGTGGCTTGACAGAAAACTATTCTATTCAAGATGCAGTCTTCCAGGCCGTATGACAACTCCCGAGATACCGAAAACTGTTTTGAAGGGCCTCCCTTCATCAGTTACGTAGGAAAAATATTTCCTGTCGATCGCTCGCTGTAAAGACATTACGATCCCATCCTTTTGATTGAAAGACTGTAAAGCCCCAGAGAACGCCGAGTGGAACCACTCCTCAGCATCGTCCCAGCCCTGATGTTTCTGGTAGACCATACCAATGGATATTAGGATCCATATGGTACGTTCATCGTCCGAACCGAAGGTATTCGTGGCTATGTCCGAAACCTGCCGAAACAAAGGCGCCGCCAAGTTGTCGTATCCTCCTTGGAGGATGTAGGAAGCAAGCTGAAGAGCTGCCTCCATGACTTCGACTGACGCAAACTTATCTGTTTCCCACACTTCTTGTTCTGCGTCCAAAGCTCTTTGGCAAGCCAACTTAGCGGTGTGGAAGGCTTGGGCATGGACAGTTGGCCTGTCCATTGTGATGTAAAGCTTCAAGAGCTCGCCCCTTGCTCGCAAATGCTGCAGGTGTAGATCAGGATGGTGTTTCTGGCATTGGTTTATGATTTCTAGCAGGAAGCTTTCCACAGCATCTTTTTTTGCTAGTACGTACGGTCTTGCGAGGTCGATAGAATGATCGATTTGAGAAGCATCATTATCGATAATCGCTGGGAGGGCCAGGTTGTCTGGCCTACCTGCATAGTCCGACTCTGCTTGCGATGTACTCTCGACTTTGTCATCAAATTTCTCCAGAAATTGCTGATTTCGTTGCTGGTCCAGAACCTCTTTCGCACGATCCAAGAATGCGAGAGCATCAATGCTTCGACCCCATGAATTGAGAAGCTCCACGCAGTGCAAAATATGTTGCTGAGTTCCCTTGTGCTCATAGCCCAAGATTTCGACGTGTTTCCTCGTCAGCTCTTCGATGATCAAATTAGCTTCGTGATCGCGCTTCTGTTCTGCGTATAGATTTGCCATGTAGTAGGCGGCATTCTTGGTGTCTCCGTGTGTCTCTCCAAGGATTCGACGCATTCCTTCGCGAGCTCTCGCGATGAGATCTTCAGCTTCAAATAGGCGTCCCTGCTTATGAAGCTTCTGACCTCTTTGCCACATGTTGTCAAGATCCGTTCTAGAATGGCCTTCCCAGCTGAGAAGGAGATCTTGTCCAGCCGAAGCTTGAGACTGCGAGCCAGTCTGTGAGCGGCCATGGCCCTCAGACTCACTGATGTCCACCACCACCAGGTCACTTTCCGAGTCCTCAACAGTAACACCCGACACAGGAGTCCCTACTTCACTCCTCGGAGTACCGTACTGAACACTCTCTGGGGTGTTCATGTCTATGCTTGGTAAGCAGAAAGCTCTGAGCTTCGGGGGGTCACAGTATACTCACCAATCACATCGTCGTCATCTCCAGCTTTCTTGGTACGATTCAGAGTATTCCTTGCTCTCTTACTATCCCATTTCTGACCACCATAATCAAAGACTGTGTCCTTGTGCTCTTTGCGTTTCCTGTCACTTGCTTTGTGTACCATGAACTGGGCGTGCTTGGCAGGTAGGTTCTTTTGCCAACCCCACTGTTTGAACTTGTCTTTATACACTCTCGGCCTTATTCAAGTGGTTAGATAGAAGTGGCTTGTGGGCAACATTTTGAGGTGACTTCATTTTGGATACTCACGTAGCCTCAAATCCATGATCTTTCTTCATTTTATCAATAGTCACATCGAGACTATTGTTTTGTATCAGGTAAATGTTTTGCATATGCGGTTTATGCCCTTCCCAATCAAGATTCTTGTATTTGCCCCGTCTTGACTGCCCAACTGCAGGTGTTGCTGGTGTTTGTGCGTGCTGTGGCTGTTCACCTGCGGAGGTACGGGACATCAGGACACCTTCCATGACAGAAGCATTGCTGCTCGTGCTTGTCATGGTGTTGCGGTATGGGGAGTGTTGCCACGGGAAGCTGGGGGTAGAATGTGGCAGAACCTGGAAGGGCGGTACATTTCTGCTTGCAGTAGGGGCGCCGTGGTTTTGATCATGGAATCCAGGCCCATTCATGGAGAAGAGACCTGGTTGATGGTTTATGTGGGGGTCCATCGGAACTTTGAAACGAAGAAATGCTTGAATGGCTGTGATTGAATCGCTCTGATGTGGTTGTAATGTCACTGGCAGAGCTTCTGGGAATATTATAGGCAGCAAAGGAGCGTAAACAGAGAGGTTGCGTTGTTCCCGAGAAATTTACAGAAGATAGGTTCTCAGAGGACTTTTAATATACCCAGACCATTAGAGGAACGAACATTTTGTACGTCAGTGTAGAGTCGTAGATCATATGCATTGGGTAGGGGCAATTACGCGAGCTGTGCCTCAGTAACTACAGAAGTCCGCAAAGGTCCATATCGTCACAAGAGCCGCCTGAAAAAGGCAGCGAGATCCGGTCCGACCGCAATTTACCACGGAGGAGTGTGGGAAGTAGACGGCTTGGTCGTTTTGTTTCTCTTCTTCCAGGGTCCCTCTGCGTAAAAGGAAAGAGGGACCCCTGGCCGTTCCCCCACGTAAGGGTATGGTGTTCTAGACACACAAGACAGTGGTTGCAAGGTGAATTGGCGAGTTGGTGAGCCGGCAATCGACATTGAGATGCCTATTGGTTTCGGCTAGACATCTCTCCAGTAAGAAGCTTGGTACCCAAAATGCTCAAAAAATACGCGACCTTCCCCGCGACGTCCCCCGCGACCCTCCAAAAATACCTGGGTACATAGAAGAAGGCCCGGTTGGAACGTCCGAGGAAAACATCCGAGAAAAACCTACGCGGATAGCACGTAGCCATATCCGCCTCACCAACAAAATACACAAAAAGAACATGGAAAAATTTACGAGAGAGCATGAATTTGACCCTGGTAGTTGCAGGATCGATTTCCGCCCTTTCGTCGGTGCGTCACTATTTCTGCCTGCCACAAGACTTGGCTACTGGCAAGAGGCTGCTGTGATCGACGCAAGCGAAAGGTTGCGTAGCTTCTTGAGTGGGCGGATGACTTGCCCATTTGATTGATTGCTCAAAGTTGGTGCCCCTCAACGCCCAGGCAAACCAGGTCTGGTCCCCTCAAACAAGTACGCAAAGGTCCCAAATCGAACCACACGGAGGCTGTCGAGAATACCGATTACATATGCTCCTAGCAACGCCCCATGCTTTCGGAAAATACACAAAAGGCTTAAAAAGAACAGGCACAATTTTCCGTCGGTATCATCCGCCAAGGTGAACATGCACCCATGTCCGTTTCATGCGACATCAAACCATATTCAACGTGGATCATTTTTTCGCGTCAGTTGTCATCTAACATTCGTGAGAACCCAATATCAATCCAGCGATAGAACACTAAAGTGGTCCCCCCACAAGACCTGCCACAATGGCTCACAATGCGGAATGTAAGTCCAAAGGCAAGTCGGTGACAACGTCCCGAGGGAGGACTTTTGTGTTTTTTTCCCCTGTTCCCTGTATCAATCAAGACTGCGAGACTCTGCACCAGCATATTCAGAGGCAGCAGGCATTTGCCAGTCTGAGCCAACAAGCTTCGTCTCGTACCATGCCCGGTTGATTTGACAGAAATATGACCAGGAAGTCCTCAAAAGAACAGTAAAGTTTTTGAATGTCTAGAATGATATATAAATACAAGCCGTGAACTAGAATATCAATAAGAGAAAAGCCGGCATCGATGGTTCAATTACGCTCATCGCTTACAAGTCGACGTCGTGGTTAATATCTCTGACTTCTCACCTACCGAGCACGCCAACTCGCGTTGCCTATAATTATTCCTGCACTATATCAAAATCTCGGGAATTCGAGTGACATTGATTTTCTAAGAGACTCCAGGTATGCTTCACTGCATCAACAGGGTACGATTCACTGAAAGCGCGGAAGAAACTGATGCTGTGTCAATTTTATTGTAGCCAAGAACATTTTTGCCCGGCACCGACTCAATGTCTGGCAATCAGCAGCGTTTCTCAGTGGAAAGGGCCTGGCACTGTAAATCGTCTGTGACTCGCCAGTCTGTAGGGTCTGACTCGGGGTGTGGAGGAGGGATGATGCAACATTGGCTCAACGAAGCGCCCGCCGCACAACCCTACCACACCATGGCTGAAGTGACGATTGCTTCGGCAAGAGATCAACGTGAGAAGACATTCGACCGAACGGAAGTCTGCAGCCACGTCGCCCAGGCAGGTAGTCAAGGCGGTGCAAAGTAGTGGCAATGCATACAAAGGGCAGGCAATGCACCTCACGAATGTACATAGTCTCTTATCTGCTCGCACCCATGGACAGCCGAGTGTGCTCTGGCCTCCTTCTCCTACTTCCCTTGTGTTTTTAAGTAAATAAAAAAAAATGTGTGCTTTTGTGCGTCAGTCCACTTCCATCTAGTTACACAAGAAAACACGATCGTGATTCGATACTCGATTACTTTCATTTATCTGGTCTCCAAATGCAAGATCGGGGTACATACTTGTCTAAGCGAAGCCCCTTGCCTGCGCATAGCCGTTATGCAGTCCGGCGCTTAAAATGTGTATGATCATTCTGCTTCCTGCGGGCGCTTCGAAATGGTTGCCGTAGCCTTATGGTCCAAGATGACATACTTGAAGCCAACTGATCCACCTTGGTTCGAGAGTAATGCTGTAGATTTTGGCATTTGTATTGTTCAATTGCAACATTGCAGTGTCAACGGTTTGCTGCGGACACTTTTTGCCTTTTTCCTTTCTTCTTTTCTAGAGCAACTGGCTCAATGTATCGGCCTGCAAGTTCAAGAGTCTTTGCACGACAAGGCTATCATATATCGTTATGACAGACTCCGCAGCTTTGGCGGCGAGACACGCAGCCGAACCACCATCAAAACCCAGACCGCGACGGCGACGTCGATTTCGAACGAGGGATCACCGTACACGCCCAATTGGTCCAGATAGGCCAGCGAAGCCCATAGCATCAGAAAGATCAAAAGAGCCAGCAAACCCAGGGGAAGCAGTAGAACAGGTAGACCCTTTTACCTTTGTTGGACAAGTGGATGATGACAGTGAGGGCGAAGATTGTGCCCTTCACGTCTACGAAAACAGATATGATACACGCGGGGAGCGAGTCAAGCTACGGGTGGGCACCAAGACCGAGTTTACTGAAGATAAAGACAAGAGTCATAAAGCAGGTTTTGTTTTGACCAAATTCTACGACTCAAACCGATCGCTGCTATCGACCGAGTTCGAAATTAGGTCCCCACTAGCCAAACGAGCTCTCCGCGAGATCGTGGGCACATATCCGGGAGCAAATATCCATGGATCCAAGCGGATCGTGCTACGAGGCCAACCCACAGCTATTTTCCACTATCGCAAAGAACTAGTCGACTACGCCGAGGCGTCTTCAGATGCGCGAATGATGGAACACGTCCAGTTTTGCATTCGGTACATGGAGAAGACGCTCCAATCGGAAATTGTCGCTTACAACACACACGTACTCAATACACTGACCGAACCCGGACTTGACTTCAAGAATCTCTGGATGGGCTTTACTCCTGGCGACCTCTTATTCGCAAAGCGAGACGAGATTGACACAGTTCTTCGACTTAAAGAGATGAGGCTACTCGAGCCGCCCAAAGACAAGATCTACGCAGCTCCATATTGGCACCTCGAAACCGAGTTACTGCAATGCGATGGAGAAAAGTTTGGCTTCATTTCATATACACTGTGTATCGATTATTACGAAGGATGTAGAGCTTTCCATGAGCTAGCTGCCTTTCCACTTCGATACCATAAAGACGAAGGTCGAGTCCGGCGCGATCTGATTGCCCGGGGCCGCAGATTTGTGTCAATGCTGGGTCCCCAGTACCGGCTCTACGACGGCAAAGCTTTGCTGTGCCATGCCTACCAACCAAGTGCTCTCAGGCACTTTATGCAGCCTCTTATGGTATGTACACTGTCGCCATTTAATCATTGCTCTGCTGACCTAGAGAAAGATACGACAGAGAATAATGCTCGATTGTCAAGGCTTCCGACAGAATTGTGCATACGGTTCCATCAGATTTACCCCAACAACAAGAGTATTCGCTGTAGGGCCAGGGAAGAAGGTTGAGATACCAGATGATGACTTGTTGATCTGCGATCACTCTTGGCCAGGATATTCAATGGTATCCAAGAGGTGGGGTATGTTTGAGGTCTCGAAAGTACAAAGCGTAGACATCAACAAAACCGCATTCCAAGACCTCGTACTACCACAAGAGAAGAAAGATCTCATTTCTGCCCTTATCAAACAGCAAAAGCGAGGAGACGTTGATTTTGACGATCTCATCAAGGGCAAGGGTAAAGGCCTCATAGTTCTCCTCCACGGCCCCCCAGGTGTGGGTAAAACTTTCACAGCAGGTGAGTATGACAATTCTTTTGGCCGGGACTTCGGGTGATACTGAGACCCAGCAGAAAGTATTGCCGACCACACACGCCGGCCATTGCTGAGCATCACTTCAGATCAGCTTATGAGTAATTCAACAATGACAGAAAACAACCTATCAACTCTTCTGTCATTGGCGAAGAGATGGGACGCCCTGGTTCTACTCGATGAGGCCGATGTCTTTATGCAGAAGAGAGGACTTCAGGACTTGGCGCGGAACAGTTTGGTCTCAAGTAAGTCGTTTGACCCCTGGGAAATGAGGACTGCATGTTCATTATCATAGCCTTGTTGCGAGTGCTAGAATACTTTGAAGGCATCATGCTCTTGACGACAAATCGTGTAGAGACAATTGATGATGCCTTCAAATCTCGTATCCATCTGTCCTTATCATATCCTAGGTTGGATGTAGAAGCGAGGCTGAAATTGTGGACAACCAATCTTACCAGGGCTTGTCGTGACAAGCAACCTGATTGGGCTAGTGAGGACGCTCTGAGAGAGTTAGCTGACGCGGATATCAATGGCCGAAACATTAAGAACATCATTCGCCTCGGTTGTGGTCTTGCCAAAGATGCTGGGCGTAAATTGGAAAGATCAGATATCCTCAAGGGTCTGCGAGCGCTTGAAAGTTTTGAGACCGACTTCAAGCGGCTGTCCATCGAAGAGAGATGAAAGCAGATGACCAGTCATGCACAGGGTATGATAAGAGAGCACATTTCTGTATTCGCACGTCAAGAATGAAAACTCTTCGTTCCGAGTTCAAGTCACTATTAGATGTATAACCTGAAAGTTCGATTGCATAAGGTGACTTGAATAGTTTTTCTTTCCTCATTATAATTTCATGGTAAATATCTCTAGACAATCATCTAGATTCTTCATTGGTGCACATCCGCAATCGATCACAGGATATGTTGCCATTTGTCAATCTTGATCCGCCGACCGATCCCGATAATCGTAGACCATCCCATTTTACGTATTAATGACAGAAATTTACAACACACACTTGTGGCTAAACACTGATCTGCTCTTGGTAAGCTCCGAATAGCGGTAAATCATACAGCTTGTGATGTATTCATGGTCTGCCCTATCTGAATAATCATGAACAGCCAGGCGTTGGATGATAATAAATATGTTGATATATAAATCATCGATTAGGATAGTCCGTATGTCTGGGCGTCCTTCAATAGAACTTGATCAGTTGATCAAAGGACGGCAGATGTTTCGGTATTGCTCTGGCCCCTTCCTGGGACCTGAGGGTAACTTGAAAATTTGTTGAAAAATAACGACAAGCTGAGCGATGAAATGATGACTTGCGACTGTTGCGTAGTCGAGTCGACACTCCGCTGGAGCAGGTCATGATAACCTCGCACTACAGATGCACAGGCCCCAGAGCTTGATCTCCTATTTCTGGCCGCCGTGAGACCGGGCTAAAATCGTGACGAGAGCACTGCTCGGGGCCACTTGTAGCAGGCCCAGCAGATGCCGGACGATGAGGTGGAGGCACGTGATCTACCTCAGTCCTGGAACTGAAGAAATTAGTTAATCGCATCGGGGTATGGAAGGTATCGAAAGGAAACTGCTTATCTCAGCCACAGTCCAAGTATCGAATTTCTCGTAGAAATCCAGTCTGGTAATTTGAGTGCTATACGATATTCCCTAAAATGTACATCCTCGATACTATCAATTAGCATCCGGTGGAATTGAGAACATCGAGTTTTGGCAGTCCCCTTTCATGTGTCTAGGGTGGTGGCGCAATCACCGAACTAAGCATGTATATTCCTGGTCCTGCTCAGGTGTAGGCAAAACGAATCGACTGTGACAACACGCAACGCGTGGGGCAGCTCTCAGAGAAGACTTGACTGCAGAGATTGCTAATGCGTGTGCGGTCTGGAATCGCCGACGCGCAGCAATGCAAGACAGGCCGGCAGCTTCCATCCCGGAAGTATTGTTGCTTGATGTTGCCATGAAACCGAGCATTCTCGGCAGTCGCAATGGCTGAGGATGCTTGTGGTGGAGTTTGTATGACCGAATACCTGAGCTTCCACTGAAAGAAGGAAAGCCATGGCTCTGATCATGGAGTCCAGGCCCATTCAAGAAAAGAGATATACGTGACGTGCGAGTTGAGGAGAAGGACTACCAACCTTGCGAAGTAAATTTTGCTGGCGGATGGATGGGCTACACACAAGGGAGCACATCCGAGATGCAACGTGCTCCGCTGGGTTCATTGTGAGTTCTGGGCTGGGCGTGCCACGGCTGTTCATACCAACACATTGGCGGTTTTCCATGTGCCACAAAAGCAGGCCAGCTGGGAAAGAGTACCAAAAAGGGACCTTTGATGGCTTGCGCTAGTGAACGCATCTAACCTAGCACGTGTCACACTCACGATCCCGAGCTGACGGATCGACGGAGGTATAGGAGCTCCCATCTACAGTTTTCCTAATCCACCCACATACCCGAGCTTTAGGCTTTGAGAGCTAGTCCTGAAAGGTAAAAGATCGTCCCTGCATTCACCTGCATCAACCACACCGAGAGAAGCCAGGAGATAGAGAAGTGTTATTTCCTCCTCTGACTGATGGATCAAGGCACGAGAAATGATGGTTCGCAAATTGACAAGAGTTGACATCAGACACTGGAAAGTCTATAAATCTGAGCCATTCCCCATGAATTATATGAACGGAAGTTAGAATCTATCGTGCATTACACTCATCAGTCCGAAGCTACCGTCGTGTTTAAGATCACGATCTTCCACCTGATTGTAAACTCAACTCGCTTGCCCTAGAACCTCTATTGCGCTATATCCAATGCCACGAGAATCTGAGACCCAGTCCTCTTCTCAAAGCATACACGTAAGTTTCGCTATGCTCAAAGGATCAAGATTGCTGCGATTTGCTGCGCGCGGACTAATTCCAGATCAAATTTTTAGACAAAAACGTCTTTGCATAACAGCAACACGATCGCTGAAAATCAGGAGCGACTTTCAGTGCCAAGGGCTTGGCACTGCAAGTCACCCACGGCTGTCCAGTATGTGGGGTCCGCTACAGGATGCGGAGGTATGCTGCAACATTGGGTAGAGGAGGCGGCCGCTGCGCAGCCCTACCACATCCTCGCTGAAGTGGTTGTTCTTCCGGAGACCGATCACTACGAAAGGGATGTGGAACTAATGGAAATCGGTAGTCAATTTGCCCAGGCAGGTAGTCAAGGCAGTGCGCAGTAGTGGTAATACGTACGGATCTTTCCACGGGGGAAAACTAGTCACTTCTTCCCATTTATAAAGAGCTAAGATCTTGATAAAGTGCTGATTGATTACCTTGCTTATCTCCGATGCTGAATTGGGGCACATACGAGGTACTTGTCCAAAAATGCCTACGCTCCTTGCCGTGTATATAGCTGTTGCGCAGTCTGGCGCTTCAGGCAGCTTTGATCAAGCTCCTTCAAAGCGGCTGGTGCAGTATTCTTGAGGAAGATGTCTCATTGGATTTGAACTTTGTTATTAGTTCTTCGGAGTAGTGCTAGCAAAGTTTTTACTCAAAGACTATACCATTATGGCCTAGTTTTTCTTGCAGTTTGCTTTCTCCATGTTCCTATCTCTCTCTTTTCGTCTATCGTGCTGCAGGGTCCAAGGTTTCGCGTGGAACATCGGATATCTTCAAACCCAAAAGCTTTTGAAAGTTCCTTGGTTACGATTCTCAAAGAACATTCACGCAGATGGCACGAGAGTCCAAGAGTGGTACGATCAAACACAATATGACACATTGCTTAAAAGCCAGTCTGGCGAGTTGAATGATCGTCAGATATACTAGAGAAAGTTTTGAAGTTCCCCATGCCATGAGTTTCTCAAGATCTGATGCTCCAAGCCATGCCTGTATATACATACATCCATTTTAGTGTACAAAAAACAACCCTATTCATCTCGCACCCGTTCATGTCCGTGGCAGCATGTCTATCTATTTTGGCTGCCCCTCCTTCCACACAAACCCAATATTATCGCGGTCATCACTAATGATTCTCCCCCATTCTAGCAATAGTCTAAACAGGTACACCTCCATGTCCTCCCGCCGAATGGCCGTCTCGGCCCACTTACGACCCTGCTCCGCGATCCACCGTGCGTCCTGTACGCTCCCCTCGAGGACCTGATCGCGGCCATTGAGCTTGCCTTTACCCTTGAGGCCCACAAAGTAGGCGAGGGTGCTGTGCAGGCCGTGGTACCGCACGTCGATGGGCACAAAGTGCGTCCACGGCATCAGCCGCTCCGTGAACCACTCGCGGAAGATGGTGGAGATGAAGGGCACGCCGTTGGATTGGAGCGCCGGCAGCACGTCGGGTGACGGACCGTCCGAGGTATCGAGGACCATGAAATACCGGCTCGAATGGAGCGCGTCTTCGGTCTTTTGCTTGAAGCCAAAGCGCTCGCGCTCAATAAGCTGACAGTTCGGGTTGTCGCACGTACCCGCATCGTTAATGTACGAGATATCAGTTGCAAATAGCTTATTGGCTGCACGAATGTTGACTTCGTCATAGGCGTATTTCACGTCCTTGCCCGACTTGAAGCCCAGGAGCATAGACTGCTTGTCAAAGGCAGTGGCGTTGTTCATCAAGTGAACGAGGCGGTTTCGATGTCCACCGTGAAGCATATCGTGGCTGATGGACTGCGGTTGGGGTTCTTGCTGCCAAAAGAGATGGTCCTTTTTCGAGTCAAAGCGCGAGCTATCGACCTTTTCATTGGCGTTGGGGCGGATTACTGGTAGGAGTATGTCATTGAAGCTGTTCGTCTTTGATCCGCTAAAGAGCGGCAGAAGTTCTTGGTAAAGGTCGGATTGATGAGGCAAAGTGTGGAAGTCGTGTAAGTTGAATATATCAGGCTGATGGCAAGGATCCAATGAGTATTGCCAGTCTTGCAGAATCTGTCCTTGGGAGTGCGCATCGGCACAAGTTGCGCAATGATCGCGGACATTCCACGTAATGCTGGCCCGAGTCTTGGAGCCAGGTGGACAAGCCAGAGCCTGAAGCCGGCGAAAGTCTTGTGCAGTAACAAAATCTGCTGGCTTACCGGTCTCGGAATCTCTTGGTGTCTTGACGTCCTCATCGATTTGGCGTTTGGAAAGAGCTTGAGGCAAGACTTTTTCCAGTTTCGACTTTGGTCTTGCCCCCTTTTCCGCCAGACGATGGACATCGTCCCATGGCGCCAGAACCCGCGGTCGGTCTCTCAGATTTATAGCAATTTCCATCTCGGGTAAATGTTGAGCAAACGAAGAGACCAGAGATACAATCTCGTCCATTACCAGTTTATGAGAGAGATCCACCGGTTGGCTGTGGGAGGCTCTGCCTGCGGCGATTGTAATGATGCCGACATCTGGCAGAGCCTTGACAGTCTCGAGTCCTTCTTTAATCTTGGACGGCTTGAGTCCCCAAAATGGTACAACGTCGTTCTCAATCTGATCAAACCTATCTATAATGACAGACTTCTTTTGCATTGCAAAATCGAACCACCTGTCAAAGTTTGGTGGGGGGTCGCGGCCGTGATGCCGCTCCTTGTACTCATTGACAGCTGTGTGCAGGGTCGTGCTGACGGTTGCATACCGGAGCCAGCGATCCGCTTCGACACGATTCTTGTAAACGAGCTCACCGACGGGATGACGATCCATGATTGGCGTCTTGAGCATGGCGATGACAGTTGCGATCATCAGCAACGTGATCACCATGAGCAGTAGCAGAACTCTAGGAATGTAGAGGATAGATCGCATGCCTGCTATGAATGTAAAGAAGGAGAAAGTTGTAGAAACAATGGCAAGTACAATCAGCGGCAAAAACCGGGATGTCTGCTGGTATGTTCCAAACAGCAAGATCTCCCGGAATGCAGCCGTGGCACCACAGATGAAAGTGGTGGTCGCTGTCATGGACAGCGGTGCCGACTCACACATCCACAGAGTCGCGGAAACGGCAGCCACTGCGCAGGTGATGCCATTTGTGAGAACGTCAAAGATGAAAATGGTGTCGAGGCCCAAAAAGGATTGTCCCGTCGTGGTTGGTCGCGACAGGAGAAGACGCCCAAATAGCCATAACAGCCCAGCTGCAAGAGAGGAGGCAGTCAGTATCCCACTGAGCTTCTGTAATCGGAGCTTGGTGGTTTTCGTCCAAGAGAGGATCCTCCAGAGCAGGACAAGGATGGCGGCATCCAAGCCTACCCCCACCCACTGCAGAAAGATGATCCAAGCAGTTTGATCCGATGCCGCCGAACAAAAATATGATGATCGTGGAGCAAAATCGGCACCCAAGAAGACGCTGTAGCTGAGAAGCAGAATGACGAAGGTGGAGGGCAACTGCGAAGCCTGTAGCCAGGCTGTGATGTCGTCCCAAACGCTTCCCCAGGGGTCCTCGGGTTCGTTGGCGTCAACTACTGCAGCGGCCTTTCGGTTGAAGAAGAGGTCATATACAGCGAGTAAAAATGGTAAAAATGCCTAGGAGTATATATCAGCACATACTACACTGAAAGTAGGTGACCGTGCACCCAGCTTACCTCGACGCCCTGCGCCGTACATTGGAAATCATGGACGACTCTATACAGCATCTCCAGCCGTATTACTATTAAGAATACGAGACATGGTGTGTAATAGCGCCGCGGCCGCTGTGGCAATGTCGGCTTCAGGCCCTTGAACACAGCATCCGAGTCTGTAATTCATATGATCCCATCGTTAGAATCATAGAACCACTACAGAAAGCGACGAGGATGGCAACTCACCAAATCGTCCATCTGCTCCAGGAAGCTGTTTAGAAACAAAGCTCAGAGCAAAAGAGACTGCTCCTGATACAAGCAATACGAGAAACGCTGAAAGTCGTGGTTGATCTATATGGGTCACTATTTTAGCAGGGAAATTCCAAGCATTTGGGAGAACGGGGAATTGAATAATGAGACCCAATTGGGCATGGTGAAATGGGACGATCAAAGTCAAACTTACCTATAAGTGAATGTCTGTCTAATGAATGCAGGAGCCATAAAAAGGATGCAACAAAACTAATAATCAAAATGTCAATTCTTCATTCTTTTGATCGTCACATTCACCATTGCATTCGCCATTGGTGAGCCCATCACCAAAGAAACCGGGCCCCACAGCAGACCGTCCGGTCATGACGTTCCGATTCAGGGGTGGTCATGGTCGTGTAGTAAGCCGGATGGGTAAGAGCGAAGCAACTGTGAGAGAATGAAGACAGTGGTTCAATTGGTGCACTCACCAGACAGCGGCAAACTTGGAGCCCTCATCTCCAGCCATTGTTGGCTTCTCGAACTTTTTTGGCGTTCAAGAGAAGCCGCACTCCGTGGGGACGATGGGACCGAGTGTCGTGGGAAAGTCAGACGGAAGCCTTTTTACGACGTTGCCATTGCATGCATTGACTGGAAGAATATACAGGGCAATACCAGTCAGTAACGTTGATAGCGTGCAATGGGGAAATTGAAGATGGATACTGCTGATGAGAAACTGCTGTTGATGAACGAATCCCTCCTTGGCGTTTCGTGCCGCGTTCCGTGGTTGGTAGTTTGGTGTGTGGCGGTGCTGGCAGAAAGCTAAAAAGGGATCCCCAGGACAGTGCGCGGCAAGCACAAGTCAGCGGGGCTTCTTACTTTGAAACACTGTCTAGTATAAGACTGAACCATGAATACATTGCATCTTATCACGCATCATGCACTTGAGTCACTGGGAAAACTTTAGATATCTTCTAGTGTCATACATTCCATTATTCGTATCGGCTTACGCATCGTATCTCATCTACGGCGTCATGCAATGCTGAAAACTGAAAAACAAAAACAATCCAATCCCGAAAACGCCCCATGACCAGTCCCAAGCAAGCACTTTTCAATGCAATAAAAACCACATCGAGACAGCGTCAAGTCATGATAGTCGACGAACTATACAAGACTGCAATCTCATCGCTCTCCTAGTGGTATTCGTACTCTGCTCCGTCGCCACCGCGATGATCCCGATACTGGCTGCCTTTTCCGCGCCCACTAAACAGTCTCTTTAGTGTGCCTCCTCTCTTAGGGGCCATCGGCTCTTCTTCAATTCCAGCAGTGCCATTCTCAATCTCTGGTGAAGCCTCAGAGGCCACTGAGCCGTCTTCTCCGAGATATTCATACTCCAGTTTTGGTACGAGCAAACGGTAAGGTACCGTAATACCCGCAGGATCTTTCGGGTTCACCTCGACGTTCAACTGAATGTCGAGCGCCCCTTTGACGTCAACCTGCCATCGCTCGACGTTCTTCAGCTGCTTGGTGCTCAAGCCGGTCGGAGTGCGACCAAAAGGCTTGGGTCTGAAATTCTCCTCAGACGCCCAATTGTCACCACGCGGGGGAGAGGATGCCGCTGGCTGTGTGTAAGAACGATGCGGCACGCGGCTCGAACTCGTGACCGTGAAATACGAGTCATCACCGACGCTGTACTCGGCAGCCTCGCGAGCGCTGCCAGCTCCTCCACGCAAGCCCATTCGTGCAAGCTTATCACCACGCTCGCCATTGGGTCCTTCAAAGGCTGTAGGTTGTCTCCGCCGTGTTTGATTGTGCGGTGGCGTCACATCGTACATATCATCCTCACTTTCTACTCCCCAGTCTCCATTGATACCCCCATCATTTGGACGGCGGCGATCCATTGAAGGACGGCTGAATATACTGCCTTCCTTGGGACCAACTGAGTCGCCCCGACCAAGGGATAATGTGCGAATCAACTTCCCAGGACGTTTCTCTCCATTTGACATTGAGTTTTTGCGGGAGAAAGAGCGGAACAGCCCTCCTCCACTTGAAAGCGGTGGTCGAGAGCGATCGACTTCGTCTGGAACATCGGGTCGATATGACGGGCCGCGCTTCTTCTTTGAGGAGAATCGTCGAAGCAGGCCTCCACTTTTCTCTGTTGGTGTCCCTGGCGGCGGCGTTTGCTCATACTCTTCTGGCGGCGGCGTCGGAGGTGGGGTCTCTCCAGGGACATAAGAACGGATCTGACACCAGTTCCTGTGTGGCAAGAGATGCTTGTTGTTGCGAGGCTTGTTGTCTACGCCAGTCGTGAAGATGGGTATCATATTCTCGTCAGTCTCCTTGTCGAAATGGTGCACCTTGTTCCGCTTATTCAAGACGTCGGCCATCATATCTGGAGGTGGCGTGTTGACAATGGCAGACGAGATGACGTTTGGCATGTAGCGAAAGTCTTTATGCTTGGGTATCTGGAGCTTTGGGTTGGAGAAGAACTGGCCGATGGCCGCAAGATGCACATCGCCACTCAGGATGGTGATGCGCACAGATTTATCTGCTGCCAGGTCTTGGAGGTCCTCCATAATGAATCGGCGTTCATCTTTGTGATTCTTGGCTGTCCAATGATCATCAAGATCGTCGAGAATTTCAACGCCTCCATCGAAGCGGTTGAGGAAGTTTCCTAGGAGTCCAGCCTTGCCCATGGCTTTGACCGGATCCATCAGTCTCGATGTCAGGCTGAGTAATAATCAGTAAATATACGTAATCAAGCAAAGGTCTCTGGAGAAACTCACATATTTTCAAGCCAGACCAGGCGCGGGTAAGCAATTGGAACACCCAGCAAGACCAATAAATGAGTTGTCTCACCCTTGACGATCTCAGAATAACATCGATCCATAATCTTCTTCCATGTCTCTTCTCGGACCACCTCCTCTCTAGTGCGTTCTGTTCGCGCATCTACAGCCAGTAGAGCAAGCCCGGCACCGAGAGACACATACAGACTGCGGCTCAGCTCGTGAATGTAGGGACCGGGTTTCAAGCCTAGCACCCAGCTCGGCTCTGTCTCTTCACTTTCGCTCACGATGCTTTGCTGCTGGAACAACATGTAATACTTGAAGGCGACAGCCCCAAGACCAGAAAAGACGGGTGTCTTCATGAAATGATCCGGATACGAACCAAACCCGTCAATGATGTCGTGGTCGTCGTACATGTTGACCATGGGTATCTGCGAGTTGGCTAGGCCAAATAAACCTTGGGAGAACCACATGCAATATCGTTCCAGATAGAAGAATTCCAACTCTTCCTGTAGGTCCTTGGTGAATGGCGCATTGTGTTTATGCAGAGGGTTCTTGATCTCTAGCCACTGCTTGAATATGGTGGTCTTCTTCATGACGGCATCATTGTAGATCTGATCGCCACCTCCAATCATGACATGGAAAGGCCGAGTCTGGTGCGTGTTGAGCACATCTCGCCACATGGGGTCAGGACCGCTAAAGTCATTGGAGTTGACGCTGAGACTGAACCCATTGCAACTGTGAAACATGACATTCATCGACTCGTTGCGGGATGGCACCCAGAAACCAATGGAGGGGCCCCTGTTGATGCGATAGGCGATGCGTTGTTGCGTCTCGCGCAGCTCGATTTCGAGGTTGAATCGCCAGAACGTACAGCCCTTTTCCGCGTGAAGACGAAAGCCACGGACATCCTTGTATTTACCGAGTTTCTCTCCGTCCATGGCGGAACGCTTTGCACGACTGGCAAATGTTCCAGGAGCATTGGGATCGTTATAAGAGTCTGGTGCCGTTCTCGTGCTCTCAAACAGTCCGCCGTCGCCTTCTACAGTAGATACATCCACACCGTCTTCGAGATACTCAATCGGTCTGACATAAAGGGTCTCGCCTCGTCGGCCAAGCTTGGGTATACCAGCTATAGGGTCCACATACTCTGGAGGGAGCGCTTGCTCACCCTTCAACTCTGCAGGCGGCGGCGCAAGCAGATCAATGGGCTGAACAAACATGCGCAACGTAGGGGCTATCTCGTACGAACTCTCAGAGTCCTCGGTGACGATCATGATGGAACCTCTCCAGATCTGCTTATCAGATGAAACCCCGGCTCGGCTTCGTGCAGCTGATCTCTCATGGCGCATGCCACAATATCTCAAGAGCGGACCACATTTGAGATTCAAAGCCGGTTTGAATCTCGTTGGGCCCGAAGAATCGGCATACTCTCCGTCGAATGCTTCGGCTCTGGGTGTTCGCGAAGACATACTGCTTCTCCGCCTGCCCGGGCTTTCCCACCACGTTGTCTCCTTTTCGATGGGACCATTTTCGGGTGTTTTGGGAACCTGTCCATGAACGTCGAGCAACTGATCTGAGAGCAAACCGACCGTCGCCTTCTTCCACTCCTCCAGGAACTTTGGAGGCTGGTAAGCGGTCTGACCGGGATGCGACTTGTCCCTATGGAAATACTCCCGAAAGTGGTGATGATAACTTTCTTCTTCATCGTAATGATCCTCGTCAGAGTGGTCTGACATTGATCTCTGATCGGGAAATTGGACGGCCTTTGCGCGGTTACCATTTTCTCGGGCATATTCTTGCTTCGGCGGACGAGGTGGCGGTTGCCGCTTGTTTCCCATTGAAAGTGAACGACCTAGGCCAATGGCTGCAGCAAAGCTTCTGGCTCGGCTCGGAGGCTCTTGATACTCTTCATAGTCGTCGTATTCGGGGTCACGGACGTCCATTGATGGTCTCGTGTACGCTCCTGGCTGCTGTGGCGTCTTCTTCAAGGTCCCTCCGAAAGTCTTGGATCTCGAAATGCCAGCGTCATTGTACGCTTCTGGCTCATCATACTCGTCGTTACGGTTGCGGACAGACGGGAAACGTTCTTCTGCCTCCATGCGTTTGCTGTACCAAGGGTCGCCAGGCGGGTTCTTTCGAAGTTTATTGCTAGCGCTGCGGGCGATTCCTAGACCAGGGATGGCTGCAGCCCCCGGGGACTCTGCAGGCGAACCACGATCATCATCCTCTCTCTGTGGGACAACTGGATCATTCTTCACAGTTCGATCGCGAAAGCTCATGTTGCGTTGAGGTGGCACAGCGCCTCCGGGCGCAGATATATTTCGGCTCTTCGGGGTATGTACCTGAGCATACTGAGCCTGGCCAAGCGAAACACTCCGTCTATGGTCGTCGGAACCACGTTGCGCAGCTACATCCCTCTGGGCCGTGACAGCAGCACGCTGATCCCACGGGAGTTCCGCCGTAGGCGAACGTTGATACTCGCCCTTTCCGACGGACTGTCTGCGTGCTCTGAAATGAACCTGTTGTGGCGAGGGTCGGTCGCGGTCGATGCTTTCAGTGGCAGGAGAGTTTACGCCAGCTTCGGCCGCTGCTGTGGCTGCTTTCTGCCGCGCACGTTTTTCGGCAGCCTCCACACGGGCACGTTTTTCTTCTTTGGTCAGACTGTCCAGCGTCAGCTCAAGTCTCTGTAGAGGTGACCGGTCATCTGCCCACTTTTGCCGTGATCCATCGGGATCCACTGAGTCTCTCCGGCGATGCAACGATGTCCGATCGGGCCTGTCTCCATTGTGGGACCGTCTTGAGGATCCGGCCCTGTAAGGTCCAGCGCCTGTGTCAGCCATCGCACGTCGTGCCCTTCTTGCTTCCAGGTCCTCCTCGAAAGTACGAGGAGTCCTTCTTGCATCCGAGTCTTCTGCCTCCATATCTGCAACAGCTTTGGCAAGAGCAATGGATCGGTGGGCCGAGGCGGGTGGGCCTGGTCTACCCGAAGCGTCGAAAGAATATGGTGAGTTGGTGCCGTTGCCGTGCGGATCTTTGTAACTGATCGGAGGAAGTCTAGGCACATCCGGCGCAGTAGGTGGCGTTGCGCGAGCAGCCTCTGCAGAAGAATCTCCGTTGGCCCTTGTACTGCGTCTCTTTCGCTTGTCTGCCCAATCGCGCGGGTACTTGCCTCCTCCGTAGGGAAGCGTGGGCGGTCGCGGCGCCAGGCCGTCGTCGGAGTATGTAGGCGATGGCAGTGGGCTAAAGGTCGAGTCCTCGGTTGCCTGAGTCTGTATCGACTCACGGTTCAATCTATTTTGCGATCGGGGGTTAGATGTAGGATCGTCCAATGACGGATTGCGATCGTATGCTCGACTACTATGATCACCGGATGAACGTCGACTCTGTGAAGGTAAGTGACCCCAGTAGGGTGCAGACACTGGGCCGGACATGACGGGCAAGTGTCGGGCTCGCAGATGAGGCAAGCAGAAGGCTTATATATGAAGACGGTGATTGGGCTTCAAAAGGCTGCAGGTGGGGATTGGCCAGTCAGCCTACCTGCGGCATGTGCTCGCTGATGACGGCGAGATATTGGCTGCTGCTACTATTCTAGGTTGTGTGCAATGCTATGGTCGGCGGCTGGAAAGGTATTTCACCTACAGGCACTCCTCCATGCCTAATTCAACCAGTTTCTCGCGAGCGATGTCTAGTCAAGGGCCAGAAGACTGACTAGGCGAGCCGGGTACGACCATGTAGAAAAAGAAGAAAGGAAAAAAGAGATGGCCGAGGGGTTATGATGACACTGCGCAGAGCGCAAATTGACGAGGTTGAACTTCTTCCTGAGCTGCAAGTTTCCAAGGCCCGGCCAAGAGCCAACCGGGGCAGGGGAGCTGGTTGGTGGGTATCGCTATTAGTATACCCTGGTCCTTACGGGAAGTCGGGCGATGCGATTCTCGTTGGTCAATGGTAGCGTCGGAGAGATTTCTAAGTGCGTACTGTAGCGCGCTTGGAGTAGCCGAGAGGTTGCGAATCGAAGCCAGCAGATTGCTTCCACGACTCGGAGAAAGACTCAGTAGCTGCAGTAGATGGACGGCTAAGGCAGATTCTCCTCACTTGAGAGCTTCTCTGGTCTCAACCTCGAGTGTTTCGATTCTGCGACGTCCAACTGCTGCCGGGTCTAATGGGTAGGCGGGTGGGGGAAGAATCACTTGCCATGTGCCAGAGAAATTCAATGGCGGCTATATCTGCTTGCTTTGTTGCTTACTTTGGGTACTTACTTGGACGATACAACCTGAGTCAAGGCCAAATGCAGGAAGAATCCTGGCAGATCACTGCCTAGGGATTGCTCGTGGTGGGAATAGCGGAGCGAGCTGAAGGTAGGTTGCATGTGTAACTGTCAGGCATGTCAGGTAACCAGACGAAAAAAGAAAAGTGGTGGCTGGTGAGGAAGCAATCATTGATTAGTCCATTCACTGCACAAGGAATAAACGATGAGCGGATATGATAACGGCTCGGATCAGAGTTGCGGCCAAAAGTGACAGACAAATGGCAAAAGAAAGGAAAGAAAACGGCGCCGAATCCGTTTACTCCATGTATCTTTCCACCTGCATCTTTGTCCTACTCTACAATTTTGAATGAGTGAGTACCTTTTGAGTCAGTATCCATCATGAGATTTCACTAGCTGCCACTCCAGTATTTAGTACGGGAAGAGCCGCAATCAGGTGCCCACATCTCATCGCCCATGGTGCAGAGCTTCCCATAGTCTAGCTGATGTCATGAGCTAGGGGACCTACCTACGCTGCCTACCAACACAAATTTCTCGATGGGCACAGCGTGTTTGATCAATGGATCTTGCATACTAGCAACATATCACAGTTAGTGGAACAGCAAGCATCTTATGGGCGTGAGAAAAAGGCGCCAGGAAGGTGGAGATCTACGCTCGCAGTCAGGTTTCTGATAATGAACATCTTTCTATCACAAGCATTTCGACTGGATTGACCAGCCACATAAATCGTAATGAGTTGTCAGAATTTTGCTGGAAATATCCTTTGACGGCGACGTTAGTAGAGACAGTAGCGCACACCAGTCGATGGCCATTATTCTGAGCTGAGATCCTAGCGTCGATCATTGGAACTGTCCAGCCTGGACTTTGATCCCAGCTTGCAACATACATGAGTATTCAGTACAAGTCGTGAGGGAGACAGCTTTATCTAATTCCTATTCGCATATTATTCCGCGATGTGTTGGAAACGAGTTCCACACAGACCTTGTGAAGAAAAAGTCGATTGATAGGGTGAGACAAGTGGATCCATCATAGAGAAGTCTACGATTACTAGTTTCAAGGTGTATTATACACAGTAATAATGTGCACGGATTGCTCGAGTATGGCTCCCAGACACTTTGTCTTGGCTAGGGATTTGCGAAACAAAGTTCCGAGTGAGAGACAACTTTGGAGTCCGTTCTTGCCGTCCATGCTCATCATGTAGTATTCTGCAACATGGACCATTCTGTTCCTCCTACTCGAAAGGGGGCCGTGGAGACGCTTACGTGAGTTTCTGCAATGGCCATGAAGGGCTACGTATGGAGTTTTGAGGTGCATGGAAATAAACGGGCCATTACAAACGACAACGAATAGCCTTCCGCAAAGTATGCTTGAAAGCATGACAATCGATGCATAGGAGACCATACTAGCCACAAGACACTAGAATGAACTGCAAGATCTATATGATGCCTGTTGAAATGGATAAACAATTAGATCTCTTGCCATGTGTTTTTGATGATTACCTGCCGTTTTGCTATTCTTGGAAACTGCCATCGCGGCCCTTGTCGCCACTGCAGGCCGAGAAGAGCCACCTTACCCTACCTGCTCTACGGGGCTTAGCCGAAGCGTCCCATCAGTGCTAGCGCCTTTGAGCGACCCTGAAACCAATCGTGGCCACCTGTGCTTTGCCTGGCCTGGCCTTGCTTTGCCCATCTCTCCAATCCCATCCCGCCCATTCATTGTCCTTGTGCCTGTCTAGCACAGCGACATACTGTGGCCTCTGATTCCATTGTACACTCGGCCCCTTGTACAATATCTTGTTGTTTTTTACTTTCTATTTCCTTTAGCTCAGCATCTCTATCTCCTAATCGCTCGACCTACATCGCCCACAGCGAGCCGACCTAAGCCCCTGTATTGAGGTTCGAACCTCTCTCGACCTGCAGGAAAGGAAAAGGGAAAGGGGACACGCAATTGCGACTGGGGGACCGCGCGGTCAGGTTAACCTTTTTGCCTTTGTGTCTTGCATACAGCCACTGTCTCTTCAGCACAAAAAAAAGTTATTGCAAACCATCATCTCTGTTTGCTTGCATCGACCGCGACGAAGAAAACAACACACTCCTTTTTCTAGCGCACGCCGCCTCTCGTCGAGTCCGTCGCCAAAATGAAGCTGTCTGCGCTGCTGGCATTGTGCGGCCTGGCTGGCATAGGCTCCGCATCCAACCTACAAACCAGAGACTTTGATTCGAATGATTACTACGTTCTGCACCTCGACCGAGCCGTCCAGCCGGAAAACATCGCCTCGAGATTGGGACTCCGGCATGAAGGGCCGATGGGCAACCTCGCAGATCATCACATCTTTTCTACGGCCAAGCGCGACGATGATCTTGTCAAGACCGCCATCAAAGAAAGGAGGCGGAAAAGGTCTCTCGCTGGTGATACAGACTACTTGGATCTGGTCAAATTCTCCCAGAAACAGAGTTTACACGCACCACTCCAGAAGAGAATCCCGCCTCCAAAGCCCGCTGGTTTCTATCCAGTCATGCCTCGACAAAACGCCGATGCGAATGCTGTCATCAAGCAACAGAATGTCATGCAGACACTAGGCATATCCGATCCCATCTTCAACGAGCAATGGCACTTGTTCAACACGGTCCAGTTGGGTCATGATGTCAACGTCACCGATGTGTGGTTGTCAGGTGTCACTGGCAAGAACGCTACCGTTGCGATTGTCGACGACGGTCTGGACATGTACAGCAACGATTTGAAGCCCAACTATTACGCACAGGGTAGCTACGATTTCAATGAGCAGACCGAAGAACCCAAGCCGAGGTTGTCTGACGACAAACACGGAACCCGATGCGCTGGCGAAGTGTCTGCCGCAAAGAACGACGTCTGCGGTGTGGGTGTCGCCTACGACTCCAAGATTGCCGGTATTCGCATTCTCAGCAAAATGATTAGCGACGCCGACGAAGCTATTGCCATGAACTACGACTACCAGCACAACCAGATCTATTCTTGCTCCTGGGGCCCACCCGATGACGGACGAACCATGGATGCCCCTGGTGTTCTCATCAAGAGTGCAATGTTGAATGGCGTCCAGAATGGTCGTGGCGGCCTCGGTTCCATCTTCGTATTCGCCAGTGGCAACGGTGCCGCAAGCGAGGATAACTGTAACTTTGACGGATACACCAACTCCATCTACAGTATCACAGTTGGTGCTCTGGACCGTAAGGGGGCGCACCCATACTATTCGGAGAAGTGTTCTGCCCAACTCGTGGTTACGTACAGCAGTGGAGGTGGTGATGCTATCCACACTACAGACGTAGGAGAGAATGCTTGCTACAACGGCCACGGTGGTACTTCAGCTGCCGCACCTTTGGCGGCTGGCATTTTCGCTCTTGCATTGGAGGTCCGCAATGATCTCAGCTGGCGTGATATGCAGTACATTGCTATCGAAAGTGCCGTGCCTATTGACCTTGACACTGAAGAGTGGCAAGATACATCGATGGGCAAGAAGTTCAGTCACACGTTTGGTTACGGCAAAGTCGACAGCTGGAAACTTGTCGAGGTTGCAAAGACTTGGCAAAATGTCAAGCCACAAGCCTGGTTCTTCTCCCCATGGATTCATATCAAGCAGGAAATTCCCCAGGGCAATACTGGCCTCACCTCGACCTTTGAAGTCACTGCCGACATGTTGAAGCAGGCAAACTTGGAGAACGTCGAGCATGTTACTGTCACCATGAACGTTGAGCACACCAACCGGGGTGATCTAAGTGTTGATCTCATCAGTCCGGATGGCGTGACCAGTCACATTGCGACTACTCGTAAATTTGATTCCAGTAAGGATGGTTACGATGACTGGACATTCATGAGTGTAGCTCACTGGTAAGTTCCTTTTTCTCCCTTGAAGTTTCATTCTTCCGTCAATACTAACAGAAAGCAGGGGTGAAAAGGGTGTTGGTACGTGGACGATCATTATCCGGGACTCCAAGGTCGATTCCCACAAAGGAAAGTTCATCGACTGGCATCTGAAGCTCTGGGGTCAAACAATCGATGCCTCCAAGGCCAAATTGCTTCCAATGCCCACTGAGCAAGATGACGACGACCACGACAAGATTGTTACCACCACCATTCCTCCCGGAACAACCACCGTGCCTGCAGGCTCTGATCAGACTGGTACACCTGTGCATCCTACCGACCTTCCAGATGACCACCCTCACCGGCCTACAAAGCCTACCGGCACCGACGGCCTGCCGATCGAGACTGGCACGACCGAAGAGGAAGCTGCCGAGACTTCTGCGGCAAGCTCCTGGGTCCCATCTTTCTTGCCGACATTTGGTGCCTCTCCCCACACTCTAGCCTGGATCTACGGCTCACTTGGTCTCATTGGCTTGTTTGTCTGCGGTCTTGGCGCATGGTGGTGGATCGTCCGCCGCCGCCGTGCCAGCCCCCGCGATTCGTACGAGTTTGAGCTCATTGACGGCGACGAGACTGAGGGCCTCACGGGTGCAGGCGAACCAAAGCGCAAGCGGGGCGGTGAGCTCTACGATGCCTTTGCTGGCGGTAGTGATGATGAGGATGATGACGCTGCTGCTGCCGCCCACGGTGCCGTGCGAAGGAGCGTGGACAGCGACGTCTCGGAACAGGGCGGCAACGAGAAGCAGAGCTCCAGGCTGCTGGGCCGGTAGAAAAGGGAGCTCGGCCGAGCTTGCCTCTCTCATGTGACATGCTACAGAATGAAGACTTGTCAATATCTAAGCCGATATCCATCATCATTGCTTATTTAGAAAAGACCATTGGACGGCGTTCGGAATCAAGGGGGTCAGGGACCAGCATTGAATCAAAATGAATATTTTCTCTTATTTCCTCTGTCGCATCGCATCTCATCAGCCAATCTACGAAATAGACGTGACTGCAAATATGAACACTCGACATGCGAATCGCACTCGGACGTTTACAAAGTGATCATCATGTTGGGCTTGTGACTTTGAAAATCATGTGGAATAAAGGACCATTCTAACAGGAGTGCTGGGCAAACAAATCGCCATTTGTATTAATGTTTGGTGGTGCTTGCATGAATCCCATTCAGACCATTTAACGCCCTCTTCTGCCCAATCCAGCAGTTGGATATTTAATATCAAACCAAGTCCACAATCCAGCACGTCTTTTCTCTCTCATTACGATGCGCTCACCTGCCCGTCCATCTCCTTGACGTACCGCTCCCAAATCTCAATGAGGCCGCCGTAGAACTCAACATGAGAATCAGCCAGGCCACCAAACTGCTTTTTCATCTCGATGCGCTTGATGCGCTCAAAATCGACAACCTCCTTGACAACCTCCTCGTCAAACATCTCGCTCGTCTTCTTGGCACGCTCTGCTTCAGTCGTTAATTCGTCGATACGAATTTCGAGCTTGCGCAGACGCTCCCGCCGCGATGCCTCGTGGTCAACGCCTCGCACATCCTCAATTTTGCTTCGAATGAAACCGCCCGCACCCGAAGAGCCGTAGCCTGATGCTAGTCCATCTCGCTCCAACGTCGACTTGTTGAGATACTCTGTCAACTGCTCGTGATCCAGCTGCTTCTGCTCCCGTGCTTTCAAGAGATTCTTCAACGCCATGCTGTAAGCACTCATATCCCTCAGGCTGCCTAGGTAATCCTGGTCGGTATGGTCCTTTAGTCTTCTGAGTCCTGTGCTGGCATCCTCCACGCTGGCGGCAAAGGCATGTACGGCGCTCTCGACGCCAGGCTCGAGGGTGATGAGCTTCTGGAACTGCTCAGCCAGATCCCGCATATCGGTCTCAAGATCGGCCTCCCGACGCACAACGCGGGCGACAACTTTTTCGACATGGCCCAGATCATCGTCGAGCTTATCAGCGCGCTCACGGACCTCGATAAAGCGCTTGTCGGCCTTGTGAACCTTGGTGAAGGCATTGATAAAGGTATCGGCAAAGTTGTCGAATACACCACCACTGCCAGGCTCGACATTAACGCTGCCTCGGGCGGAGCGGCTCTTCATGGTTGCATTCCAGTCTGGGCTCTCGAGAAAGGTGTGCAGAATGGGCGCTCGGCGCAAAATGGGATGTGCGCCCAGTCGCGTCAGGAATCTTTGCAGTGAAAAGGCCCTGCGATGTGTGAAATCAGGGCCGAATCGATCTCCGCGCACATACTCCATGCGCTGCTTGTCGGGCAGCGGCGGTACAGCACATGCCGGGTAGTCCTTGGATAAGGACTTGTACAGGAAGACAAAGTCTGTGAAGCGCCGGCGCGAAGTGAAGTGCGATTTCTGAAAAGACGGGAATGACGACTGTAATATCACAAGAAGCTGTCAGTAATTGCGTACCGGACAGGGACAAGCAGATTGGTATCAGGATAGCTGTAGACTGGCACAACGACCGTTCTTTCCATGCCTTGCACACATGAAATCCACCATTTTCGAACTCACATTAGTTGTAACAAGGTATGATACAAAGGCATCTTTTGTGCCATCGCTTTCCTTGCGCGGCTCTGTGACAGTACAATTGAGGATGTCGCCGGACAAGCCGGGGTCTATCCGCTCTGGATCCTCCTCCATCTCTGGGTGGTGTGCGCCGATGGGCTCAGAATCATCGAACACGGGGTTCGACGAGCTAGAGGCAGTCAAGTCGGTAGTATCGTGTCTGTCGCTATGCCACGAGACATTGGAAAAGTTGTCATGCTGGTCGATGACGGCCATGGTGGGCTGACTGGAGCGAGTCTGGGTTGGCTTGCCCAACGACTGCGACGACTGGATGGATACTGGCTGAGGGGTCGGCGATTGTCATCCAGGTCTGTAAATTGCCGTGGGATTGTCGATGGGAATCTTGTAAGAATTGCAGGTCCTCCTCGGGCCGATGTGAGGTGCGTAGAATGTCTTGCGTTCCGTCAGTCTTGTCAGCTGGACAAGGCGACGACGTAGTTGAGGTTGATAGGGCGTCAATGGTGGGCAAGCTGCGCTGTAGCTGCCGATCGGTAGTACAAATGTGGCGGGGGATGGAGCACTGGGGAGCTGCGCTGCACTGCACTTTGATGCTGCCTGCCTGAGACGCCTGTCCGCTATCAGTCAATCGAGCTGCAAGGTCCAAGCTTCAAGCTATGACGATATTGGCGACCAGGGTCTGTCTGGTTTCATGTTGCCAATCAACCAGCCATATTGTACAAAATTGCATCTTTTCCGACTCTAGCTCCAGTTATTGTATGTATTTCTTTTTGTTTCTTGGCTCTTCTGATGCATTCACAGAGGAGCCTTTGAAGGATAAGTTGATGATTCAACTCTGTAATACCAGTGACCTTTTGATGTATGTCAAACTTTTCCACGGCTTCCCGAAACAACACATTGTACCACATCTCTGGTTGTACTTTGTATGATCTATGTAGAGAAGTGAGCTCCAAGGACTTCATCTGGACATTCGAAGATGTATCAATGGCATACACATTTCCTTGATACTGTGGTTTTGTGAAAATTCAACAACTGACTGTGATACTCTCTTTCGACCAATGGCGTCTGCTGGTCGTATCATTACTCGTCATATAGAGCACTTGTGTTTATACATTCACCACAACATTAGAAGACATCAGGATAGCAAGATAAGTCGCCAATTATGGCCCAGTGCAGCATTGCATTGAACACCTCGAAGACATGTCTAGTCAGTGACTCCCTGGCAACCCGTTCATGCTGCATGACCAGGTCTGCCTACAACTCCGGCAAAATCATTTCTAGCGTTCGGGTTCAAGGTGCATCAGTGCCAATGTCCTCAAATGGCGGTTACCTCTTTTCAAGCTGTATATTAGTACACCTACATGAGTACTGCCGCCAGCTGCCTGCACTTTTGATTGTGTCTCCTCCATCGAGCCTAAGTATTTGCGGCTGCGAGAACAAAGGTGTATCCTGTTGAATGGAAGCAATCGTCTCTGCGAATTTGGATAAGTTCGTACGTGCACGAGTTGACAAGTGATCAAATTGCTTCATCAAGGTCGTTTTGATAGTCGATCTTCAAAATATTGGTTGCGTAACCACAATCTGGAGCAGAAAAAGAAAGCCTCAAGGATTGCTATGATCCGGCCGGATAAGAAGAAGTGTCTACCTACTACTTGCTCAATGAGATGCAAAAGTATTCTGCCAAATAGACAAAAATAAATGTCGAATGCAGGGATCGAACCTGCGATCCTCTCCGAATCAATCATGATAAGGTTGTAAAGGAGATGCCCTAACCACTAGGCCAATTCGACTTCCTTTGGATGTGGATGATGTCAGACCGGCTTATACGATATTAACACAGTAGCTCCACATTGGCAATGTGGTCTGGATCTGGAAGTGGTCAAGTCTCTATGCTCTGTGGGATACCGTTGGGTGTCGAGACGACTGCCATAAACGTTTTGTTACAGGGGCAGAATTAAAGCTGACGGAGAATCAGAATGGTATAATATACAGACTCAATCTACATGTGAAGTTCGTACAACAGCCATGTCAATTGCAAGTGACGATTAAGTGCTATTCAGCATCATTGCGGCTGTATTCATTGGCCAACCAGCTTGCAGGTGTTCTTTTTGTAAAAGACTTTTGCAAAGTATATTATTGTCTTTAAATCTTTCCTGGGTATTGTGATTTTGAAATCTGACAGGTGCAAATAATCAGACTTGAGTATTCTCCTGGTTTGATTGGCAAGTTGGAGTGAAGCGTTGGAACCTGGGAACCTTCTGCTATGTCTGCCAAGCTCGTGCAGTAGGCAGTTCGGAAAGTGACTAGCTTCACATATTGCACCGGCTAGATAGGTGGAGCTCTATCTTCAACCAAAAAGCAGTACAATTTCATCATGAGAGGCACAACCACCGCAACACTCTGGAGGCAAGGTAGAGCTCTGTGTGAGCTGCGCGGAATGTAGGTCAAGCCAATTGGTATCACTACACCGGGTCAAAAGCTAACAAAGTATGAACACACAGCACACATAATGCAGTCCGCCCAACAAGCGCCACCCTGAGGGCAGCAGCGGCAAGCTCTTCTTCTTCGTCACAATCGTTCGCCGTCTCCGTCCCATTGCGACCATTACACACGACGCCATGTCGCCTCAAGAAGGGCGGCAAGGGTAAACACGCCGAGGAACGCCCATCCAAGGGCGGCAAGAACAAGGGCAACGACAGCTCGTCCGCGCCCGCCGCCGCCTCGAAATCATCCTCTGGAGGAGGAGGAGGAGATGGTGGAAGCTCGCAGCATCCAACCCCGAACCCCGAAGAGCCGCTCGACTTTGCCGACGTGCAGTCGCGCCTCGCCAAGGCGTCCGAGGCGCCCACGGAGGCGCTCAAGAAGCTCAAGAGCGGAGGGCGCTTCAACCCGGACGCGATCGGGGCGCTGCGGGTGCAGCCCGACAAGAAGGAGGCGACCACGTACCCGCTGCGGGAGCTGGCGCAGGTGGTGCCCAAGGGAGGGCGCACCATTTCCCTGCTGGTGCACGAGGAGGCCTCGATCAAGCCCATCATGAGCGCCATCCAGTCCTCGCGCGACTTCAACCAGCAGCCGCAGCGCGACCCGGACAACGAGCTCGAGCTCGTGCTCAAGATGGAGCTCGAGAGCCGCGAGGACGTGGCCCGCCGCGCCAAGCACGTCTGCCACGAGTGGCGCGAAAAGGTCCGCCAGGTCCGCCAGAAGCGCGACAAGGTCCACGCCGCCTGGAAAAAGGACGGCCTCCTCCTGCCCGACGCCAAGCGCAAGGCCGACACGGAGCTCGACAAGGTCATCAAGGCCAAGGTTGCCGAGATTGACGCCGCGGAGAAGGACGCATTGAAAGCTGCCGAGGGCAAATAGCCAAGTTTCACTTGTGTAAAGTATGATCTACTGTGACAAGTATGGGCTGGTATGGATTCAGGATCGCCTCGAATGGACATGCAGCTGTGGTTTGCATTAAAACAAAAAGATGATTTGTACTTTTTGGGATTGTGTATTTTCGATGTACACTACTATAAACAGATGTTGTTACAGCGCCGCATGATGCACATTTATTGTCCTTCTCTCTATGAATGGGGCACTTTCCATGTGAACGCCCTCAGGCACGTTTGGCCTGGCCCCTGCCCTTTGCTGCCCCTGATTGTGCAGCGCCAGGTAGCAGGGTCTTGATTTTTGCCTCAATACTCCTCTCAGCCGGCATGTTCCATGTACCGTCTCGCTTGACAAAACTCCTCACTGTACCAATTGTGTCCTTGAGCTCGGCATGTTTGGGTCCCTCGTATCTGCCCAAGATGGCGGCATCCAGGACGGCTGTCTGTGTCTCCTTGGGTGGGCTTTGGAATTTAGGCTTGCTAAAGTTCTCCACCCAAGCCTTGGCCCTTTCGTTGGGGAAGAAGATACCGTGGCCTTGTCTGTACTGTTTCCGTGCTTCGACAGGCGAGGGCCAGTCTTCGGGATGGTAGGGTCGACCGCCACCCAGCGCGACGGCCTGGGTGATGATGGTGGCCTCCTTGGCGAGCGTCGAGGGGTTCGACGCAATTGCGGGTGCGTAGCCGGCCAGCGAGGCCAGAAGGTCCTTGGGCGCGACGGGCTGGTATGACCTGTCGACGCCGTTTTCTACGGCTTCCAGGTACTCCGTAAGCTCGGTAGTCTGGCCCATTTTCTGGGCCTTAAACCGCTGGAAGTCTTGCTCTTCTCGCTTCGCGGCAAAGTCCTCTCGGCCACGTCGCTGTGGTCGGTCGTCTCCATCTCGGCGACCTCGTCCGCGCCCACGTCCGCCACGTCCACCACGCGCACCACCGCGGCTCTGGCCAAAAGCGCCGCCAGCTCCTCCTGCACCTCCCCGGCTCGCGGGGAAACCGCCTCCCCGGTTTGCAGAGGCACCACCGCCTCGGCCTGCAAAGGCACCACCACCTCGGCCTGCAAAGGCACCACCACCTCGGCCTGCAAAGGCACCACCGCCTCGACCCCGGAAACCACCACGGATTACAGCGCCTGGTGCTGCAACAACTCCCGGAGCGCTGGCTCCTGGCGAGGGTTTAACCAGGTCCTTGGCGTCTACCCTCCTGAAGCCGGTAAATCCAGTACTAGTCGGGGCGCCGCCAGCGGAGCCGACACCGAGGGGTTTGGCCTGAGGGGAAGTCCGGGGTACCGATGGCTTGGTTGTGCTCGACGTCTTGTTTCTCTTCTGGTCGTTCATGGACAGCATCTCGCTGGCGGCGGCGGCGGACCGTTGTCGGCTCGAGGAGCGCGCTCCACCGTTGTTTCTGCCTTCGTCGGCGCAGCGTGCTTGGGCGGCGGAGAACTGGCGCAGAGAGGCCGATATACCCTCGCTGAGACGCGAAAGCTCTGGCCTGCCCCGGCTGAGGCCATTGTGTATTGAGTGCCGGATCATTGGGGGCTAATTGGGGTCGTCTGTTGGCTGCTGACCGCTGGACACTGGCGATGGGAAGCTGCGAAATGGGAAATTTCGTGATAGTACTGGAAAATCGGTAGTGGAGCTATGTTAGCTCGGCGGTCCGTGCATTACTTTCTGCGAGGCCCCTGATGTATAGTGTCTGGCATACGTATAGGCTTTATATAATTTAATTTCTTTGAACTTAACATCAAATTTTACAAATACAATTCTCAAAGATGGAATGAGTCTTCATATAACTTGGAACTATGTGAGCCACTGTTGATACATACTCGGTGATTCAGGTTTACAGTAACTGTATGACGAGGCGCAAAAGTAAGGTAAACCGTCCAAACTAAGGTAAACCGTCCAGGGTAAGTCTTTGGTTGATAGATATTCAATTCAAATGTTAATTGTTGCGCCATATATACCAGCATAAATCAATACTTTCATAACAATAGAATTGCACGCCAGGTATCAAATTTTCCCATTCCCACAGTCATTTTAAGCTGTTGGTCATTTCGTCCACATCATACCATCCTTTACGAGGATCCCTGCAGAGGCTTGCCCATACCTCCATATGTGATGGTCTTGATGTTTTGGTATTCCTCAATACCATACTTTGATCCCTCGCGGCCAAATCCAGACTGCTTCACACCACCAAATGGCGAGGCAGGGTCAGAGATGAGACCAGTGTTGACACCGACCATTCCAACCTCCAGAGCCTCAGCAACACGGCCGATACGCTCCATGCTGTTGGAGAAGAAGTAACCAGCCAGGCCGACCTCGGCAGCATTAGCAAGCTCGACAACTTCGGCCTCGGTCTCGAATGGGAACAATCCGGCTACAGGGCCGAAAGTCTCCTCGGAAGCAATGGCCATCTCCTTGGTCATGCCAGTAATGACAGTAAGCTCGTGGAAGTTCTCGCCCAGGTCAGGCAGCTTCTGACCACCGACGATGACCTGACCACCCTTGCTCGTGGCGTCCTTAATGTGTGCCTCGACCTTTGATACGGCACGGCCGTGAATCAGAGGACCATGGGTAATGCCCTCATCGAAACCGTTGCCCATCTTGAAGCCCTTGACCTTCTCGGCGAACTTTTGCGAGAACTCGTCGTAGATACCCTTCTGGACATAGATACGGTTGGCGCAGACGCAGGTCTGACCCGACGAACGGAACTTGGAGGCAATAGCACCAGCGACAGCAGCTTCCACATCGGCGTCGTCGAACACAATGAATGGTGCATTACCACCAAGCTCCATGGACAGAATCTTGAGAGTTGAAGAAGCCTGCTTCATCAGGATCTTACCGACGCCAGTCGAGCCAGTAAAGGACACTTTTTGAATGGTTGGGTGGGTGGTCAAAACCTCACCAACCTCGATCGTCTTGTCGAGTGCTGAAATGACGTTGACAACACCCTTGGGGATGCCGGCCCGGTGAGCCAGCTCGGCAATGGCCAAACTTGTGAAGGGCGTCTCCCCGGGAGACTTGCACACAACGGTACAACCCGCAGCCAGCGCAGGGCCGATCTTTCTCGTAATCATGGCCGCCGGGAAGTTCCAGGGAGTGATCAGTCCACAGACACCGACGGGCTCCTTGATAGTGACAACGCGGTTGCCAGCGACAGACGAGGGGATCGTGTCGCCGTACACTCTGGGGGCCTCTTCGCTGAACCACTCAAAGAAGTTGGCGGCGTAGGTGACTTCGCCCTTGGCATCTGCAAGAGGCTTGCCATTTTCCCATGTAATCAGAGTAGCGAGATCTTCGGAGTTCTCCATCATGAGATCGTACCACTTGCGGAGCATCTTGGATCGTTCGCGGCCAGTCGTCTTGCGGAAAGTCTTGAATGCCTCCGCGGCGGCGGCGATGGCGACCTCAGTATCCTTGCCATCGAACTCGGGGGTCGTGCCGACCAGCTTTCCGGTGGATGGATCATGGACCTCAAAGGTCTTGCCGGAGGCTGCCTTGACCCATTCTCCGTTGACATAACCAACGTCGGTCTTGAAGAGCGAAGGGTCCTTGAGCTGTTTGGGGGGCGTATGTCAGCTAACCGAGGTTCCGTCGCAATTGCATCGGCAATGGCATCTAGGCTTGCGATTGCACACCTTCGGACCACCGAATCTTGATTCAACTCACCTTGGGAACTGGCGCCATGTTGGAAGCTAGTCTGGTGGACAGGAGCGGCAATGTGGTTCTCTGGAAACTTGACTTGATGGGAAACCTGGAGGTAGACCTTGACAATGTTCGGAGCAGAGACGACATTATGAATGGGAAACTTTCTGCGCCCGGGACTTGGCGAGGAGAGTTATAAATCAATAAGTAAAAGGTGGGCACATGAGATTAGCGGAGAGGGCGGCGCAATCGGTACGGTACGGTAGCTATCTGGTTGATAGACAGACACACACACTGGACTGGTTCAATCGGATTTGTTCTCGCGGACCTTGGTACAGTACATATCTCCCATCTCAGAGCTCCGCGGCCGTAGCTACAGCTAATGATGCGCACTGGCGTCGGGTCTTAGCGGGCGGGAAACCTTCTATCTGATAGTGACGTCGGAGGGTCACAGAGGGAAAGCGGAGGGGCAGCCCTCTGTAAGGCCGTCCGAGTGTGGGGTAAATTGCCTAATGCGGAAAGTCCAAGCAGAGCACACACTGTAACTCGAGGTGCCTCGGAGCCAGCCCAGAAGCCTTCACGATACCCTCACGTCCGAGGAGTCATGCCAGCCCACTTGGAAATCTTAGCTTGCTGCTGAGATAGGCACTCGGCTATATTAGGTGCTTTGCGGTGAATGACAATTGGCCAGATGTGCGATGCAAGATTTGAAAAGATAAGGATGAATGCATTAGAAAAAAACAGAATCCAGGGACCAGCTCTCGCAGCTCCCGTGGGCTAGAGCTAGAGCCTAGGTGGAACTTCCATGATTTACCTCTTGTAATCGCTAGCCGAAGTCGGCTTATCATAGAGGCTTGTTTTGCAATAGCAATCATATGGAACGACTACATGCTGGAATGCTTTCGCATGCCCCTGCCTTTTAGGATGAGGCGTTGAATTTTTACCTATTCTTGACACAGAAATTGGGTGTCAATGTTTGTCATCTGCAAAACAAAGGTAAACATTCAAGATACAGTCCATTGAGACGAGGGAGAAGAAGAAAAAACACCACCCTCGGCAGATACTCCAACTTGTCGATGTGTTCCCCTCTCCAGCTTCGGAGTATTGTTGGCAGAGGATTCCGATGCGCTCAACTTCTCAACCCTGAAAAGTGAATAGATATAAAGACGGATATTCTCAACAGGTGCTAGGAGTTATATTATATATAGGTGAGTATCCCCGGATTGAATCGCTTGGCTCGTTACTGACTATCATTTAGTGTCAATATTATCACAGTTGTTGCCAGTTTACTTACTATTCATTCGCGCCACACATAATGATTGGTGACTCGCAATGAGCAGGTTGCAATAAATCTAGACATCAACAGCTGCTAGAAGCACCACCTATCACGCTTCAGCTTTTCCCAGTCTCTTTCCCCTCTTGCCAGTCACCAGTGATGCTCAGGTATCTCCAACAACTATGCCAGGGGTTCTGAGTGCATAAACGGCAGAGTTCATGTGTTCCCCCGCGCCCGCTTGGATCCTATTGCCGAAACAATGCAGATCCTCGCACCTCCTCCTTCCGGCCAGTAGCTTCACCCAGGGCCACAGCACCCATGGTAGGGAATCGCAGACCTTCTGGGGAGGTCTGCAATGTGGATTGGCTGCTGTTGTCAACGAAACATGTGCGCACCTTTATTCTCCGTCCAGTCGTCATTGACCATGGCATGCTATTGTGCGGAAGGTGGAGGGAGGAGTTGCTCGGTGCTAGCATTAATACCGATGTAAATCACCCAAGCGAGACTATTGCCGTGACTTTGCGCGTGGATAAATGCTGAATGGGAGACGATTGCTTCTTGCTCTCAAAGAATATAAGCATTACGCCACTGTTAGTCTTCCCATGCCAACAATGTTGGTGATGACTGTGTTTTGGGCTGTCGCTGGAGTCGCCCTCGCCGACGTTCACGCTCTATCATTAAAGCTTAATGCCGAGGAGATCACTACTGGGACGCCTCTCGACGGCTTTGTTAGCTATTCCATCGAGTTCTCCTCGTTCCCAGATTTTGTCGGTACGTTGTTTTCTGATTAAAGCTGGCAATATGATATTTACCCATCCTAGGGAGCTCCGCAATACCGAACGACTTCTCAAACACACTCATCAATAATATCGGCTACTATCAAGGTTCGAACCCATATGTTCGAGTGGGAGGGAATACTCAGGACTTTGCCATCTATGATGAGAACGAGACACTTCCTCTCCGTGGCGTTTACAATACCACGAGGTCTGCAGACTATCCCACCACAATCACTATAGGACCATCCTTCTTTGACCTGTATAATGTCTGGCCAAAGGTCAAGTTCTCTCATGGTTTCAACTTGGGTGGAAACAATGATTCCAGGGTGTACGAAACGCTGAATCAAACGGTACCGCTTGCGTGCAAGGCCTTGTCGAATGGCAACTTTTATCGCTTTGAATACGGGAATGAGCCCGACCTGTATAATGGCATCATTCCTACAGCCCAGGTTCGGCCAGCAAGCTATAATGAGTCCGACTATGTTGGCGAGTGGCTCCAAGGAACACGCACAATCAACGAACTTGTCCAGCAGAATTGTCCGAATCTCATAGATAACGATACCTATGGTTTCATGGCCCCGTCTTTCGCTGGCACAAACAATTCCTTGAACGCACCGCTCGCATGGTCTGACGGTCTAGACGCTGATGCAGATATCAGAACCTTCTCCTCCCACAAGTAAGGGATCTCCTTTCCTGTTAAAATGATTTCTGAGCTTTACAAAACTGACCTTGAACACCAGTTACATCAGTGGCGCCAACTCACTCGGCGTGACTCTGCAAGGTACGCTCATGAACCACACGCGGACCAAGCAGAGCGTCGACGCGCACGTGGCCGACTACAACGCCGTCAACCCGGGCACCACCGGCGCGGTGCCGCACATCTTTGGTGAGACCAACTCGCTGTACCAGCAAGGGCGGCCGGGCCTGTCCAACACCTTTGGCGCCGCCCTCTGGGTCGTCGACTTTCTGCTCTACAGCGCCTCGGTCAACATACAGCGCGTCCACCTGCACATGGGCACAAACTACCGCTACCAGGCCTGGCAGCCCGTCACGACCAACATCACCAGCGTGGGCACCAAGGCGCCCTACTACGGCGGCGTCGCCGCGGCCGCCTTTCTCGGCAACCTCAACGTGGCGACGGTGCAGATTGCCGAATTAGATACCGGCGCCGGAGATGACATGGAGTCGGCCTACCTGGCCTACGTCGACGGCGTGCTGCGCCGCGTCATGTTCATCAACCTGCGCGAATACAACTACACCCTCAACGGGACGGGCGACCTGGGCGGCGCCACCAACCCGACCCCGCGCACCGTGCGCACCTACAGCCTCAGCGTCGGCAACCTGACCGAGACGGGCGCCGGCGTGCAGAGGCTGTCGGCCAACGGGAGCGACGCCATCACGGGCGTCACCTTCGACGGCTGGAGCTACGACTACGAGCTCGAGCGGGGCGCGCCCGTCCGGCTGGGCAACGTGACTGTCGGCGAGAGGTTGAACGTCACCGAGGATGGTGTGCTGTCGGTCGGGGTCGCAGATAGCGAGGCTGTCATTGTCACGTTGGACAGCTGAGTCTAGCAGCCTTCCGTATAGGTAGATATAGCATGAGCAGAAATTCTCAGTAACCTTCTGATTCTCCATTGAGGCTTCACGTTTATACAGTTTGAGTTGGTTGACATGCAGCCATCGTCATCTATTTAGATTTTTGTCTCTGTTCTTATATTCACACTTGTCGGGAGAAGCCCGATTCGGAATTGACACACGTAAAGTTACTGTCCAACCAGCATGTCTCGATCGTTCCAATGGGTACACATAAAAGAGCAACCCGAATATACCTAGCGCTCCATGCTGGGTATCTGTGGCAGCGGGTATAACATCGCAGACCCAAAATCATCATTATGAAAAAAGATAAATAAATACAGTTATCGATGGTTGCTCATCAACTTGTGAGCATTCCGCGGCCATAGGGCTTGCTCAGCCACATTCCACGTCAGTCCCGAGAACTTCGGCGGGACCTGATAATCCTTTAATACTGCTGCGACCTCAGAGGCAGTTTCCTGTCGAGCGTGTTGAAGGCCATGGTGCGCGGCGTATATGGCACCGCGGCGCTGGGCGTCTGGGGGATGCCTTGCATCTCCCACTTGTTGTTGTTGTGTCTCAGGCTTGAAGGCGAGTTGGACTCCTCGTCCGAATCGACATCCTTGCCCCTCTTGTCGGCCTCATTTGGCAGCATGGTCCAGATGGTCAGGCCGAGGTTGACGAGGTAGACGGCACTGTATTATTTCGTGTCAGCGAATCTCATTTCGGAATCTCAATTTCCCAGTCTCGCAAGAAGGAGTCTTCTCCTCTTGGTCCGGGAGTCGGAAAAAAAACTTACAGGAAGATGACCGTCGCGGCGTAGGTGCCCTTGGCCGTCCGGCAGGACTTTTGCACGCTCTGGTTCGCCGCCACGGTACACGGCTTGGCGATGTACCAGGCAATGGCGCTCGGGTGGTTGGAATCGGCATAGTCGGGTCCCATCTGGCCGTACACGCTGGTGGTGTACAGGGCTGTGAGCGCAACGTTGATGAGGAGAGCGACTATCGGGTAGAAGCAGTGCATGATGATGGCAATCATCTTGGCAATCAGCATAAACAAGCTGAGGACTGAAATGGCCACATTGAAGTTTGTAAGACTGCGAGACCAATTGTGTTAGTCTTGAATACTTGGATCTTGCCTTTTCCCCCCTCCCGGAGAACCAGATTTTCATGAAAACTCACGTCAAAGACCACACGAATGGGATGGTCGGTAGTGCTCTATGATTTGCGTAGGCATAGAGAATAATATTGGGACTCGAGTTGAATCCGAGGTCGTTTCCAGCCTGCCACAGCTGCGTGCGAAAGAGGTCGGGCTGCGCGAGACCAAACAGCACCAACAGCGCAACGGTACAGGCCAGCTCTGGTATCATCATCCACCACAAGGCCTTGAGCGACCGCCATTCCCGGTGCAAGATTATGTATCCCATGATTCGATGTTGGGTCTCGAATTGCGGCCTTGCAAGGCTTGCGTCGTTTTAGAGCTCGAAGGATTTAGATAAAGAGAAGGCTGCGCTTCCCTTGGTGTATCGTATGGTAATATATCGAGTCGCTGTTTTCCGCCCAGCAGATTGTATAATGCGAATCACATTGGGCGATCACCACGCTAGTCGGTGAAATCTTGGGGCTCTCTGGTCGCTGGGATGGAATGCGACAAGCAAAAAGCAGAGATTCAATCACGAATTAATCCCACATGGTCCGATTTCTCGAGGGAAAAGGAAAAGGGAACGCTCAAAGAGGAGGCGTCCGTCAGCCATTACTTTTTAAGAGACGAACCAACCAACCGACCAAATCGCCTTTCCCCCATCCCATGCTATCCCGGGGCGCGACGAGGGGGAAGGGCAGCAGCAGAAGAGTGAGTGCATGCATTCAATTCAATCAATCACACCAGAGTGGGCAGCGAGACTGCGTTGCAATTGGAGGGTCACCAGGTGTGAAGGCCAATCGGCAGGGTCGCACACACGCATGCGAAAAGCTGTAAGCGCCCGGGAGGGGGGAGGAGACTGGAGCCCCCAAATGTGAGTGGGCGCTTCCCGTCCCCAGGACCCCGGATGCCTCATTGGCGGCAGCGGATTGGATTGGCGATCGCTGGGCAAGTGCCTGCGCAGCCAATCACACCAGCGATGCGCCCGTCGCCCTTGGACCAAATGCAATTCAAGATGGGCACAGAGCTGCAGAGACTTTTAAGAGCAGAAGAGCCCGGCGACGGGGGTCCTGATTGGACTGTTGCTATCGAAATCACAAGAGAATTGCCTATCCCCAGTTCCCATCTGGTTTGGGGGCTGCCCACTGCTTTGAACGGCCTCGGCGATACAATTCCCAACCGCCGGACAGGACAGGGCTAGCTAGGTAGGATATCCCCATGATTTGCTTCACGCAGTTCAATTTACTCTGGATTGGCGCACGCCAGAACGTTGTCGTACGACCTCAAACGATTGATGTGCAGCTCGTGCACATCAGCACTATACCGGTATGACCATTTGATCAAGCCATAAGATACAGGCCTGCGATCGGTCACGTACGGTCGCATATACGGCCGTGAGGAGGGTCTCTCCAGTTTGGCCCATGGCATTTTAGTGACGGCTTGGCGGGCCCCGAAATCTCGGGCCTGGCTTGTTATTTCTTGACGGGATCCCGGGAACCCACACAAGACGGAGGCTGCCTCAGATGGACATCTCATCACGTAGGGCCCAGCGGCAAGTCAGACGTAGAAGAGGCCGAAGATGTCAGAGTCCAGCGCTGGTCAGGCATTCCCCAAACGACGGGGAATCCTCGATGTGACTTCATGTCTTTAGGCATGACCATCGCAGTGTTATTGGGCTTTCATATTTCGCGATTGAGCTCTTCCTTGATATTGGCACAGCAGACTGGGAATATGGGCGTGCAGTATTGGAGTATGCTTAATGCCATCTAGATCATGTCCCCCGTGTTTTGAGAGAACGGAATAAATGGCCTAAATTTCATCGTGCCTTCCGACATGAAATGTTGAAAGAGGCCAAAAGCCTGAAAGGTTAAGCTCTGCTAGTGTAAAGTCACCAATCGCAAGGGATCGTGCTCAAGGGGAACTTCATGAACTGCACGATTGGCCAGCTGAGGACGAAGATGAGAAGAAGGAAAGATCTGCTGCCTCTTGGACTATAAAACGCCCCCTTTGCCGGGACTTGAGGATCTACGATATATGTCATGGTCAACTCGCAGTCTCATTGGATGGTTGCATTCAGATGCGTACTACAGGTCGCTAGCCGACCCGAAGGGATTGAGCTGACCACCACTATGGATCTTAGCTTGTGCCTGGACGGTGTCAATCTCACTTGGCGTGTAGTACAGGCCACTCTAAACATAGAAATTCAATGTGAACGAACCAAGACCTGTCTCCTTCTTGCCCTGGCAAATCTGCGCCGGGCTTACCTTCGAGTGCCAGCGATAGGAAGGTATTGGATCAGAGATGTGTGCAGAGATCAACATTTTTCTGTCGCGTCCCTACCTCATTCACGCAAGTCAATGATGTTTTATGACTGACGTGAAGCCAAAAATGGCATTGCCTTGATGTGTGAAGTTGAAACTAGACATTGGTACAAATCGCATGACTTCGGAGAGACGTGGCACGGAAAAGAGCCCTTGTGGTGACCTAACTGCACAGGAGGCTCACGGGCCGTTATGTGTAGATTACTAGATCGTCTTGTCATGCTCAAGATGACCAGTCAATTATGATATACATACTTTGACAATATGCAGGCTTGTTCCGTCATCAAATGTCTGTGGCTCTGGGCACAGGGAGGAAAAAGCAAAGTTGCCTATTTCATTCACACACAAGTTTCGGCTGTCACGGCCCTCTGCCGAATGTACTTTTTTCCCTGACTGAAACATATATCCAACCTCGGCAAGCACCTGGTATGGTATAGGAAAGGGAAACAACTGATCGACAAGCAAGAGTCAGTCAACTGGATCAGGGCGAGGAGACTACGGCGATTCTTCCGACAAGGCTGTCGTAAAAGTGTCGAATCAGAAGGGCTGTTTTTGGAAGCGTCAAATCAATACGTCTCCTTCCGGACACGTAGTATTGGACCTAAGTCATATATATTGACTCTAGGCGTTTTGAGCGTCATGCCGTCTTTGCTTTCTAAAACAACGACGAGGCTGTCGGAATACCGAATTTTGACACTGCCGGGTCAGTAGGTCGGCATCGCGGTATTTGTGTTTAGTGATGGTCTTTTGGCCTTTTGGCCTATTGGGGCCCCGTAATAATTGCTTTTTCAGCTGTTGGTCTGGCCACCCAATGCCACGCCCGCCCAAGCTTGACGGTGTGAACCAGGCGCAAGTTTGGAGCGGTCTAGAACTAGGAGATCGCCGATCCGCATTGGGACTATTCAATGCCAAACCTGTCGATTGTCCATGCGTGTGGGAAAGATGCTGTAAGAGGGAAATCAAAAGTCTTGAATGAGATATCAGATGGCTCAACGAGACACTGGAATGGGAATAGTTATTCGACTCCTTTTGTCGAATCTCTATTATTTTCATGGATGCGTGCCTAGCTACGATCACCGAGCGAAGAAAAAAAAAAGGACCCAGAGGGATGCGACACACACACATGGACCTTTTTCCAAAATGCCATCTTTTGGCTCATGGGGATCCAGTTGATTTACCCTACCCTCCCTTTTTAGCGCGGCCCCGGATATATCGGTAGTGGGCCTTGACTCGGGAATGTGAGATCTGGCTGCTTTGAGACACACACAAGGCACAAAGTCAAAAGCCGCACTGCAAATACTGAGTAAGGTACATTATTCAACAGAGTTTCTTTCGGCATAGGGGCTTGCACTCTGTTCTTTCCTGGGCAAATTTGCAAGTCAAGAATGCCTTTTCGCGATTCCCATTCTTCGGAAAGTGTTTGTGTTGAACGGTTTTGCATGTTACATTGCAACTGATTTGGCCTACGCACATACCGAATGTTGAAACCCTCTGAAGAATTTGAGCCGCAGCATGCGCAACTGATTCTCCACAGACTTGCAGCGGCAGCAGCCAAAGATCCAGGAGAACAGATGGGTCCCTATCCCCTCTCTCTCCCCTGGCGGGGGGGATGCGAGCGACCCGAGCGAGTCACGAGCCGAACAGTGCTAAAGTATTGCGTCAACGGCGGATGGTCTCTAATAGCCTGTAGCTTGCTGCTCAAGCCAGCATAGCCAGTGCCCTTAACTGAAGGCCGCGAAGTGGCTGGCCTGGGAAGTCATGGTTATTTCTTGCGGGCGGGTGCCGATCTACTGCAGACTATAGCGCTAGGTAGTGTCAGCTTTTGTCCTCTTACAGACCCGAAGACTAGGGGGGAAGGGCCAATTCAATTCAATAGACGAGGTCAAGTCTCTGCCAATGCGCGCAGCCGAAAGTCATTTGTTGGAGAATATGATTGATTCGAGGTCGCAACACTAGGCTTGCTCCATGGATGGAGATGACGAAGAGTTGCTAAATAACGTAACCATAGCGTTTGCTCCTGGAGAAAACATTCGATGATCTGTGTTATATTAGTCAAGTAAGAAGCCGTTCCCTGTTGGATCTCCGAGCGGTACGTAGGTAGGTTAGGTATTAAAATGACAGACAGAGACCGCTAACACACTGTCCTGTTCGCTCGCGGCTGATATAGGTCAGGTATGGTAAGTAACGTAGTAGGTAGGTGGATGAGCCGGACATGTGCTCAAGACTTCTGATACAAAGCAATGGCGCCATCAGGGAAAACTGTTCACAGTAATTGATCGACGTAGAGCTCGTACGCGTTTGGCATATTTCAGCCGCTAAATAGTACAAGAAATGGTTTGCTGCTTGCGAGGTCATCCGTCTTCGGGGCGTTGTGTTTATTGCAGGTACCTACTGTAGCGTCATGTATACCTACACTGCACATGCACCATAAAGGTATGAAGACATGCTACGTCACAGAAAGCAAGCCTCTTCATAGTACCCCTGTATACTTGCTTACGTATTTTGCAGTCTTTTGGAGAAACCTGTATTCTATGCGCTGCGCGTCTGTCGCGTCTCGATATATAAAGTCAAGTGATTAGGCGGAAGAATATATATTTCCTATACTAATGGTAGATGGGAAAATCCCATGATTCTCCCAGTGCTTCCAGTTCCATGGGTGGGTTCGAAAAGGAGCGGAACTGGGAGAAGCTCTTGTAAGCTGGTGGGGGTGCCCATGAAAGCCCATGTTCCAGACCAATGCCGATCTCATCGATTTGCTGCTATCCCACCCCCAAAAGGCACCAAGAGACACCAAAAGCTGGGTCTTCCCATGTCGGATATTGCATTTGGGATTCTGGGCTCTCTTAAACCTTTCCAGGGCCCGCCAATCCTCTGCGCGTTTCATCAGCCCGCCTGGTCACCTACCCTGTCCATTGACCCGCACTTCGAGAATACGGTACCACATTGAACCATTAATTGCTGCTGATACTACTTACTACCCACGTCTACCATTCAAACGAATAACTCTCTAATGCTGCCGGTGCTGCTGTTGTGCTGTGCTTGCTAACTGTCCGCCCTTTCTTTCTTTTTGTGTGCTGGGTTTTATTCATCGGATACAAGGAAAAAAAAAGAGAGTTACAGAGAAGACGAATGAAGTGAGTCAGCAGAGTCAAGAGAAGGGAACAGGAAGCTATCGGTATAGTTTGGGTCGGTTGGTCTTTCCTATTATTTTTTTTATTACCGTTACGTCTGTCCTCTCTGGCCACTCTCGCCTACCTGCCTTACCTTTCTGTCTGTCTACTTTACCTACCGGCCCTTGGATCGCAAAAACTCCCCCGGCTTTGACGAGAACCCGATTGCCAGTTGCGTCGCACGAGATCCGATCCGCTGTCATCGCCATTTGTGCCAACCTGGGGATCTGATTCGGGGATATTCCAACCGACATTTTTGTGCACGCCTTTTTTTGCAACGACACACGCATACGCATACACACACACACAATAAGCAGTCAAGGCAGTGCAGTCGGTCTTGCTCGTCACTGACTGGGCTACTTGTTGGATGCAGTGCGTTGTCGTCTATTTACTACTACTTACTACAAGGTCCCTTACGCCCCCGGCTCGGTAGTCGTTCAGTTAGGCCGCTGCCCACTTCAACCCGCCCAGCGCTTGCTTGCTTCATCGACGATCGATGGCCAGTGTCCGACGAGACGACTTCTCTCGGTCACAATTCCTCCTCTCCGTCTAGGGTTGTTTTTGCTGGACCTGCAGCCCAATCCCAATAGAAGACCAACTACCACTCGGGCCCCTCCCTAGGCGTTGGCTTCCCAATCGAGGGCTGGCGTTGTTCCAATGCCAGAGTTTGCCAATTCTTCATGACTTTGAACAAGAGACTAGACGATTTCCCCTTCCATGCGGCTACAGTGGACATCGTGACCACGACGCCTCCCCACATCGCTTCCTCTAATCCTCGGTACACCTCAGGCTACTCTTACCATCTGTCCCAAAACGTCACTACCGATTCTCTCCCAACCACCATACCGGATCCGCCCTCGCCATCCACCCATGACCGACCTTTCTTCAACGCTGCTGCCGCCGCCACTGCTGCACTGCGTTCAGAGGTTGCGTTTGAAGAGTGGCCTGCGGAAGTCGGCCGGTATGGACTGAGTGCTTCTAGTAATATCAACAATACTACAACTGCTTCTCAGACACGACAACATTTCTACGCCGATCAGTCCTTCCAGCGCCTGTCTGCCGGCCCTGGCTCCTCCTCTCCACCAGTGCCAGTGCCGCTGCAGAGAAACAATACGAGAACACATGGAAAACGGGTCCTGAGTGAAGTGGCACCAATTCAAGATCGTTCGGCCCGGCCACTCGCAAAGAAGCCTCGTACTGGCCTGCACCCACCATCCAAGATCGACCTCAGCGAATTTAAAACACCGCCTCTGCCCCATCAGCAGCCCATCGTCACGTCGCCACTATTCTTCTCCCACAAAGCAAGACCTCCTTTGGTGCGGCTCCCTCGCTTCTCGAGTTCCGAAGCTGCGGGAACCATGTTGAGAAGCGTCAAAGATCCGTCGGCAGCAGACGTGACTACCCTCAAACTTGCAAGAGGGACAGTCAGCTCCGTCAGTCCAGCAAGATCTTCGAGCACACCAGGCAGTGGCAGTTGGACCTCCCTCGAAGCTTCAGGCTTCACGAGGAGCCCAGACATTCTTGGAGGCCCTCCAGGACTTCAATTTCTTCAAGGAATCGGAATACTTGAATTACTCGAGAGGGACGACAGACCGACATTTGTTCTAGATGGCGCAAATGTAGCGAACTCCAGCCCTGGACCATTTGTCATCCTATACGCTAATCCTGCGCTTCAAGCTTCGGGCTGCATGCGACACGTACTCTATTCTGAGCTGCAGGACGAAGATGCAAAGCTTGATTTTGCTGCTTTCAAAGCCTGGGTCAAGAGCCCTGGCGATCCGCAAGGAGGCTTAGACTTGTTCTTGCCTTCCTTTCATTATGCCGGAAGCGACTGGACGTGCTCCGTCATCAGGAATCGATTCCGATTTGTTAGTGCCAACAGAAGCGCTGCTTCGATAGCCCGATCCTCGCCGGAGCCGCAGTTGGAAAGGGAGACAAGCGTAGATTCGCGTGTGCGCGTACAAACTCCCAGCGCGCAACCAAGGACGCCAAGCGATATATTAATACCAGACGCACCCGACTATTTCGGCAATGCGACAGCAGCAACTACTGATACATCTGGGGCGACGTTGGCTAATGATGCAGTTGATCGGCTGTTCCTGGGCCGCTCCAGCGACTTTCTTCCAGATCATGCCGCGGTACCGTCCGAGCAGGCATCTTTCGACTGGACGCGCATTCCCTTGACCCAGGATCTACCAGAACACATACGATTCGCTCGATCCAGAGATTGGGCGTCAACACCATTGGGTCCCATAGAGAACTGGTCAGCAGACCTGCGCGCTATGGCTAACATGGTCATGGGCAGCCCGCACCCGGCTGCAATGTACTGGGGTCCTGAGCATATCGCTATATACAATGAAGCTTACGTGCCTCTGGCTGGCCAAAAGCACCCCTGTTTGATGGGGCAAAGTTATATGGTAGCCTGGAAAGAAATTTGGCCCGAGATTGAGCCTATTTTTGAGAGTGCTACCACATCTGGACAGGCCACCATGAAGAACGATCACCGACTGATCGTAAACCGTCATGGCTTCGATGAGGAGACTTTCTTTTCGTGGTCCATTGTTCCTTTGGTCGGTGAAGATGGCTCCGTTGTGGGATTGTACAACCCTGCGTTTGAGAACACGCGACGAAAAGTTGCAGAGAGGCGCATGATCACGCTACGAGATGTTGGCGAGAAAACAGCAACGGCCAAAGATGTGACGAGTTTCTGGATGCAAGTCCAGAAAGGTCTCGAAATTAACGAAGACGATATCCCTTTTGCTTTGGTCTACTCAGTCTCCGAAGACTCTGAAAGCGATATGTCCTCGATGCACTCAGGCAGCTTGTCGAATCCGCCGCAGCTGGTACTGGAAGCATCCCTCGGTATACCAGAAGGGCACGCCCGACTTGTCACCCCACTTGACTTGAGAACCAGCACAGATGGATTTGCTCCATACATGAGAGATTCGATGGCTAAAGCCGGCGTGCCAATTGTATTGTCCAAGGAGGACGGTACTCTTGAAGGAGGCCTTATGGACGGATTCACCTTCAGAGGCGCAGTCACATTCTGTCGATCCATTGTCATTTTCCCCATCCACCCGACTACAGGTGGTGAAAGTGTCGTGGGCTTTCTGGTGATGGGTCTCAATCCTCAGAGACCGTTTGATGACGACTATCAGCTCTTTATACACCTCTTATCGAGACAGCTTGCGACCTCAATGGCATCAGTGGTTCTTTTCGAGGAGGAGATTAAACGAGGACAAAGAGCTGCTCGCCTAGCTGCACTGGACCGCCAAGAACTGACCCAGCAACTTCATCTGAGAACTCAGGAAGTAGAAGAAAGCGAACTGAAATTTACTCGAATGGCCGAATTCGCACCAGTTGCGATGTTTATAGCAGACAACGACGGCCAAATCACCTTCTTCAACGAACAGTGGTACGCAATTGCGCAAAGACCGAGAGACGACTATTTCGTTGACTCATGGATGGACGAGGTCAATGACGAGGACCGTCCTGCGCTGGAGGAAGCATGGCAACGTCTAACGAGGGAGAAAGAGGCCATCACTGTGGAATTTCGCTTCAAACAAGCTCGCGAGGAGAGCGGCAATGTTATTGACAACTGGGTTCTGCTGAGCGCATACCCCGAAAAGTTTTCCGACGGCAGCGTGAAAGAAATTTTTGGTTGTATGACGAATATTTCTCAGCAGAAGCTAGCGGAACAAATTCAAGACCAGCGCCGACAGGAGGCCGTTGAGCTCAAGCGACAACAGGAGAACTTTATCGACATTACCAGTCACGAGATGCGGAATCCACTGAGCGCCATTCTTCAGTGCGCAGATGAGATTTCGGCGCTTCTAGGCACATACCGATCCAAGACTGAGTTCAACCGAGAAGCTGACAATCTGAAGGCAGCGCTTGAGGCATGCCTCGAAGCTGCCAACACCATAACACTTTGCGCAAGTCACCAGAAGAGAATCGTTGATGATGTGCTCACCCTGTCGAAACTCGATTCGCAGTTGTTGCTCGTCACACCCGTCGATGTGCAGCCCGTGGCGGTTGTACAGCGAGTACTCAAGATGTTCGAAGGTGAATTGAATGCAAACGGCATCGAGATGAAATTTCAAGTCAAGAACCGCTTCATTGATATGGGAGTGGATTGGGTCAAACTAGATCCATCCCGTCTTCTTCAAGTTCTGATTAATCTGATGACAAATGCCATCAAGTTCACCAACTCGCGTGCAGAACGCAAGATTATTGTCACGTTGGATGCCTCAAAACATATTGTGGAGCGAACGGATTCTCATATTTCGTTCTTCCCAAGCGACCGCCCTGAGACAGGCGAGATCACGGACAAACCGGACTGGGGTACGGGCGAAAAATTGAATCTGCACTTCTCCGTTCAGGACACAGGACGCGGCCTAGATGAGCACGAAAAGAAGCTCTTGTTCCAGCGATTCTCTCAGGCATCACCCCGCACTCATGTACAATATGGAGGTTCGGGCTTAGGCTTGTTCATTTCTCGTATCCTGACAGAGCTTCAAGGAGGTCAGATCGGAGTAGATTCTCAGAAGGGCATTGGCAGTACCTTCTCCTTCTATGTACAGAGTCGTAGGGCCAAGGGTCACATGGATGAGACCGTATCGGTTGCTCCACCCCTGACTCGAGCGCCAGGATCCTCAACGACGATCGAAAGTCGCCAGCCTCAGCCGGCGCCTGGACTTTCGGCTGCAAAAGTTCCGGCGGTACCCGCGGCACCGACAAGTCCAGGAAAGCGTGTCTTTGACGTTTTGATCGTCGAGGACAATCTGGTAAACCAGAAAGTGCTGCAGAGACAGCTGAAAAATAGTGGTAACAACACTCAAGTCGCAAACCACGGAGGTGAAGCTATCGAGCTTTTGAAGAAGTCTCGATATTGGCGAGGTCAAGAGCAAACCGGCTCTGAAATATCCGTTATCTTAATGGACCTTGAAATGCCAGTCATGGATGGAATGACATGTACGCGCAAGATACGAGAGCTGGAACAGCAAGGTGCCATCGTCAGTCACATACCCATCATTGCAGTGACAGCATATGCACGGCCAGAGCAAATTGAGGATGCCAAGGCCGCAGGAGTTGTAAGATGCCCCAACACAAATTTTCTGAGCCTGTCTGCTAACACAAATCAGGACGATGTGATTTCTAAACCCTTCCGCATTCCGGATCTTATTCCACGAGTTCAGGAACTCGTGGACAGAATCTTTTCAAGCACTAATGGCATGACCACGACATGAAACCTATATTCTGCATCATCTCAGTTTCTTCCGCATCCCGGAGATTGAGGGTACGGCTCTTATCTTGGCACCACAACTTTTTAATGAGGATGATTCATTTCTGCAAGGCGTTTCGGTTGACGAACAGGTTCGGTATCGAAAAGACGGACACATGGAGCATTGTTGGGACAAGGCTTAGATCATGATGACTGCGTATCTGGGCATCTGGGAGAAAAGATGATGCCATCAAGATGAAGGATTTGGGACAGAGGGTGAGGCTCACCAATGAGCTTCTGGCGTTTGGGGTGGCAGAGAATGGCGCGCATTTGGGCAAAGACACGTTTCACTGCATTTGGGCGTAACCACATTTAAAGAGATACCTTTTGGGTTGGCCCTGCTCCATGTCTCATAGATAGCTTGCTGCTACAGACACCGGCAAGAAATGAGCAATGCTGGACAATGATTATATAATCAACTAAATGGTCCCGGACAGATTTTGCAGTATAAACTAACATATAACCTGACGGATGAGTGATTGAAAGGAACAAACGACATGAAGTGGATCGTCTGCGCCCTTGTGTCGTCTTGGGTCCGAATCCCCGGATGTAGATTGAAGCGGGGGTACCGATATCTGCAACATGTTGATAAGTTACGTCACTATAATACCTCGAGCATATCATTGACTGAAATGCATCCATCCAACTATTCGAACAAGACACATTAGATATCCCTTCCGATAAGCGATTGATTTCGAAGAGTTCAACTCAAAATAAAGATACATATAGACACAGCCATGACCGCAAAAGAGATGCTCAAACTAGGGCCCGACAACGACGTCTGGTTCTACGACCGATCCAGCAAGACGTACGACCTGACGCGCGGAGGAGGAGCGTCCTCGTCGTCGTCCTATACGGTCGCCACAAGCCGGGGCCCGCCCGCCACCTCGGTCCGCATCGACCCGGCCCGGACGGCGCTGGTGGTCATCGACATGCAGAATTACTTTCTCGACGCCAAGCTGCGGAACCACGAGACGGGACTCGCGGCGGTGCCGCCTACTCTTGATGTCATTGCCAAGTGTAGAAAGTTGGGTATCCAGGTAAACAACTTTCTTTCTTTCTTGCTATATATCGTCTCGATATTTCCCCATCTCTCTCTGTCTTCTGCGCCGCAAGTAAAGATTCTAGTTATATATCGGACTAAAAAAAACTGACAACACACATGACAACAAGATCATCTGGCTCAACTGGGGCCTCACCGACCAGGACCTGGCCAGCATGCCGGCGAGCGTGTCGCGCAGCTTTGCGCGCACCCTCATCGACCCGGACCACCGCCCCCGCCGCCTCGGGCTGGGGGCGGACCTGGGGGGAGGGCTCGGCCGCGCCCTCGTCGCCGGGGAGTGGAACTCGGCCATCTACCCGCCGCTGGCGGCGGCCGTGGGCTCGGCGGACAAGCATCTGCCCAAGGATCGGAGTAAGAAATTATAAATCTTGACAAGTTGTTCCTCCCTCGACACAACTCTTTGTTTGTTGCCTGCTTGAGATTTCTGGTGGCTGGCAAAATCCTTTGAAAGTCCTTATCGGCTTACATCGTGAAGCTGGCTGCCTGAGACTAGCCAGGGGCATATCTCGTATTGAAGCACCCGAGTTGCGCCAGCCCTAAGCCACATCTGTCCAGATATTGTTTTTTGCACGAGTTTTACCACAAGGCTAACCGATGAACACGGCCTTTGGCCGTTTGCGAATAGTGTCGGGCCTATGGAACCAAGAGACGCCTCTTTGGCGATACCTCGTACAGAGCGGTCACAAGACTTTGCTGTTTGCTGGTGTCAATACGGATCAATGGTGAGTTTTTTTGACAAAAGTTTTTGCAATTCCAACCGTGTGATCGTGGAAAGAGGAACATTTGGTCTTTGCTCCGAAATAAGTCGTGTACCCCCGGCAAATTTCCCCCCAGAATGTCTCATGGTGAAGAGTCATTGGTGCTCCCAAGATGTGTTACCAAACGGTATCCCATTCTCTGAATTGGACGCATTGCGTGTCGCATGTTGCAAGAGAAGAGGCTGTTCGGGCCGCTTCCCGGAAAGCAGCCGAGATGGAATCGCCCTTTTTTGCCCAAACGACGGTAAACAAAAAAAAACTGACTCTTGATTGTTCTACTACAGTGTTCTCGGGACACTCACGGACGCGTACAATGCGGGCTGGGACTGCATCATGATAGAAGATTGCTGCGCAACGACAACCGAGGGCGCACACGATGTCTGCATCCACAACGCTACGGTGAGTTACATATTGTATTGTGTTGTTGGTCGTTTGTCCTCTTTTGAACCTGGTTGCTTCGCTCGCTTGCTTGCTTTGCTGCCTTATCTTTGGCACACACAACTAGGCCCCTACGGGATTCGTTCCTCTTACTGACTCGAGCGGCACAGAATTCATACGGATTTGTGGTCAATAGCGAGGGTTTCACGTCGGGCACCCTGGCTTAGGGGCAGATCGGACGACGGAAAAGAGAGAGAGATTGCGCAGAGGCCACAATCAAGATAGACCTGGGAGAGCTGAACGGTTGGCGGGATGAGTTCAAATTATGGTTATAAGTTAGTCTCCTGTTTATAGGAGCTAGCTCCGGGAAGCTTGGTGTGCTTGAAAATGCTGGGCCAAGGATTTTTTTTTTTTTTTTTTTTTTCCCATTGCGCGCCTTTATCAGTTTGCCCAGCCAGTAGTATGCATCTTGCCGTAATTGCTCGTTTGTTTCCGTGTGCCTCTTGTGCACAGTCGACACTGCTATTTTCTGCCCCCCCCCTCCATCGACCGGGAGAAATGAAAAAAGGGGTCGTGTGGTGATCACATCTTGTCATCGGCGATTACTCACTCGAGCATCTGGAAAGAAATGGAAAGTTAAAAAAAAACCTCAACTCGCAAACCCTTGACCGGGGATTAGCCCAAATCCTTGGCGATGGGCGGCTCAGCGGTCAGAGGTAAATCCCCAATAGTCGAGGAGCACGTTCCATGACAACGTCAGTTTAGCTATCTCTGAGTGGATGTTTGTCCTCCCGATGGTCTGGTCGCCGGATGGACAGTGTTGGTGAAGACTCTTAAGAAATCAAGAAGGGACCCGGTTGGAACTTGACAGGACCCGCCAAGGACCCGTATCGTAGGACCGAAGCTAGTCTCTGGACGGCCATTGACGTGCTCCCGCTGGTACGAAAGGAGTAAGAAAAGGGTCCATTTCACGATAGCTTGGCATCGCATCCTAGTGTATCAAGGCTCCACTCTGCCTCCCAACGACATCCACACAAACGCCAAAAAATCTCAAGGAGGCAGGTCAAGCTGGGGGGCCTGATGACAAGACGGATGAAGGAGATGTTTTCTTCGATTCTTGCTGACCAGGCCGCAGCCTTCTGCGGTTCTGTGGGTTTAGTCTAACCATCCAAGTGTGTTTCCCTCTTTTACTTCGGTGATTGTGGCCATTGTAACGTCCGACCATTATGATCCCGCCGACTGTGTTCTTGTGTTCGGCGAGACAACTTACAAGCCCGGCCCGGTACCCTCCTTTGCCAAATGTCATCTGCATAGAACCATAAACCAACAAGCCGGTCAAGGCCAAGAAACCCGACAACCCCTGACCACGCACGTCGATGTGACTCCGAAATTGCGTTTGGAATGGGTTCCCTTGCTGTCTGATCCTTCCAATTCACCACTTCTGCTTGTGGTGATTGTGCACACAGGTGGTCGTCTAATGATTCTGTGTTTGTGTATGTGTGACGAAGGAAAAATAAAAAATGTAGAATATGTCCGTGACGCCTTTCGCTCAAAGTTCCACCAGTTGCTGTCTTTTGGGAAAAGGAAAAGAAAACGCCGCGCCCAATGCATATGCTGATTGAATCACCTAGTGATTCGCCGTCCCATTATGTGTTGTCTCATTCCGTATATGTGAAATGCATTGCCTCTTGTTCGTGCGATTCGTTTGCACCATGTTTGTTGTAGAGGCGTGCATGTTGTTGAATTTTGGAGCTAGGTGGGAGCTTTAACCAGACTCTATAACGACATCGCCCAGGCATTTGCCATAGCTGCAGCACATTTCTGCTGGGAGGTCGCCTTTGAGGATACCGTCACGGATTCGCTGTGGTCATGTCAGAATTAAAAGTAAAATAGGAAAAAAGGCGAGCCCTCGAAAGTGCAATAAGGAAGGAAACCCACATCTGAGCAACGCATGGGGGAAGCTTCGACCAAGGCACTGGTAGCGAGCATGCCAGCCAAAGCTGACAAAATGTACTGCAAACGCATTGCGGGTTGTTGCTTCGAGGTTTGCTGGCTCTTACTGTGTATGTGTGTGTTGTCTGGGTTTGGAGGGAGAAGCAGTCGAAGAGAGGAATACAAGTATAAGCTCGACCCGTTGGACGAGAGGGTCCAGAGGAGGAAGCAGGGAAAATTAAAAGAATGCAGTTGCAGGAGAGAAGAGAAAAGAGAGTGTGAGAGTAAACTGGATGTCGCCGAGCCGTTGAGATATTTGAATTTGCTTCGATGACTGAGCAGGGAGGGAGGGACAAAAAGATATGATGACCAAAGGGCTCCAATAATCTTGAGCTTGGTTTGGTTGGCTTGGTTGGGTCCAAAGATTGATTAATGGGTCAGTTCCCTCTCAAAAAAAAGGTGCCACCGAAACTTAAGGTAGTTCAGTGGAGCAAACCGAACGGCCTTATTATTCCAGTGGAGGAACCGAGATGCAGGTGATTATTCCAGATGGCGGGAAAACGGGAGGCACGGGGAGGGGGGACGACTACAAGAATTAAAAAAAGATTGGACACGAACGGAATAATCAAACACGAATTTTGGTTGCCCTTCTGAGTGCAAGAAACAAAACGGCATAGCGCTTATGGCTAGGTTAGGTGATAGGTGACTGACAAGTATCTGAGACGACACCTTGATCCTGATACGGGAAGCTGACGAAGTATGCGAGATCTGGATCTAGCCAAGACTCGTACCTGTTTTTCCTTAACCCCCTTCGTTTGTTATCTGCGCATCTGGATTTGGAAACAAACCCAACTTGAATGTACGGTTCCTGCGGTCCAATGGAGTGCGTGGGCGGGCTTATTGGGCTTGGTTGCCACATTACAACTCTGCCTAGTATAAACACTGCAGCCTCCAGAGGTCCACGCAACGCAGCCACACACCTAGCGAGCTTAATACTATGTACTTGTAAGTTGCCTCAAGCAGCAGCAGATGCAAAGGCGATGCCCGTTGGCTCGCCTTGCCTTGCCTTGCCTTGCACGACGCGTCTTCAGCGTGGCTTCGATGGATCACAGGATGCATATCATCAATTCTTATCATTATCAAGATGGTTGTACCTTTTCTTCTTCTCTTCGGCATGCGTGTATGCATACGCACACATGCAGATTCAATGTAGTCGTTCCACCACGGACGGCACGTATCTTTCTCTCTAGGTTACTGTAGTATACGGAATGTGTATCAACCACACATACGTCAGGGCTCCCGGGCTATGCAACACGCCAGCTACTGACGACCCTTGCTATCATCCGAACGCTCTGAGCGCGCCGAACACGGGCAATGATTTGCTGTGGGGGCCCCTGGTTGCCTGTTGCACTTGGCGGTCAAAGCCCACGGGTCGGACAGGGCAAGTCTTTAGCAAACAGGCGATACTGTAACCATTGTAACGTCGAGTAACGCGTCGTCCATCACGGCACTCAGTCAGTCAGCCAGTCAAGCCAGTCAGCCTTTTGTCAGCCAAAGAGTCACTTTGCATTTATCAGGATTCTGAAGGAAGAAGCCATATTTCACTTTGTGGTGGTCATTCATCAATGCGCATATCATTGACTTGACTTGACTTGACTTGACTCGACTTGATCAAGGCATCACTCAAGCGAGCGAGATTTGATGACAATACTCTGTCTGTACAGACTGAGTGAGACTCTGAATATAATGTACAGAATAGATAGACTGCAATTGGGGTTCTAGCGCCCAGTTCTAGCGCCAGAACGCACCCTCTAGCGCAAATGCTTTAGCAGATCAATGAATGAGCCACCGGGGATCCCCGCCGATGATGAACTTATTTGTCCCTAAACAAAGTTGACTCTGGCTTCTACATAGTACCTACCTACCCACCTGCAAGCAACGTTTTTCATCTCGTCTCTTGTCTATTTCAGAAATAGAAACCAGAAACTTGAGTTGATGTGCGCGGTGCCTCTGCTAGTGTCCGTGATCTTACAGGTGGCTTGCTTTCGATGCGTGTACTGATGCTCGTGCCAATGCTTGGTATGTTTTCGACCCCCGGCGAATCGGAACGAGGTGATATTCTCTATCGTCTTCTTCTTCTGCTACTACTACATAGTACTAGTTGGGCTCGTCGTCTGAAACACGTAGGATGCTCGTAACACATGTCAGACCAGTTTGGCTAGGTCACACCCACCCAAATCACAGCACACACAACATGGGACATTCCTTTGTCGGCAAACAACATCTCTCTCTTCTAGTAGCAGCCAGCCAGTAGTTCAGTGGTCCAGTATATCGTAGTCAGCAGCTCCATCGAGGCTCAGCTGTCAGCCCTGTCAGCGCCTGCGTCATTATCGCCCCAAAAAGACCCTCCCGAGCCCTCCATCCCATCCCAATCCCATTACATCCCCGCGGTGTCCGTTCATCTGAAGACGGGATGAGCGAAACCCGACCCAAGACCCCCCACACTCTTTGTCTTGTCTTGGGTTATACCTGTTGCCGGTAACAAGTCAACCGAAATGCTCTGCCACCTTGAAAACTTCCCGAATAGTTACTGATAAGCAGAAAAATGGCCACTTTTTCTTCTCTTTACATGGCACATTGCAGTTCCGGCTGCAAGTTGACCTACACTGATCGCTGGACCTGTCGTAGTGTAAGTCCGAACGCTTCTTCTCTACGTACGCATGATCCAGGCTCGTCCATACTTTATGCAAACCACCTGCAGCGTGGGAGTCTCACGGAGTCCCTTCGGAGACTTCGGCCGGAGGATTCCCGTCCATTCCCACGCGAAGGAAGCTTTTTCAAGGTGTTGAGGTCACGAGAAAAAGCAGCAAAAGATACCGCACAATTCACACCCAGAAGTGATTATAATGCTGCTGCTTACCGGCCACAAGACGGGGATAATGCAGAGTACAATGTCCAATGCTCCGCCTCTATCCATTACTCCCGTCTGCCTAGAGCTGAAATGGATGAGGTGCAAGCAGCTTACTTGGTGGGAAGACACCTGAATTCCCTTGTCGTATTCAGGAAATCGGCAGACTTGGTTTCTTTTCCTGTGAGTGGATGAATAACCGAGCGGATCCAATCACCCATGCAGGTCTTTGAAGAGCACAATGCCATGTCCTCGCTCAAGACATCAGAGGCGTGCATCATTCATCCTACTCGCCAGCCTGGTTCGTCTGTCTTGATCGAGTTGCATATAGACCAGGCATCTCAACACAATTGTTTTAGCCCTGTATGTTTCTGCCCAATTATCAAGGCCAGAGGTGCATGGTACATAGTCTGTCGGAGCGGGTCATCCTCGGACTTACTCTGTATATTTCTGTAATATAAGGTGGTTGCTCAGCTCCGATTTCACTGCATTCTTAACGTTCACAAAGGGGATCTACTGGTAAGCAACGCCCTAAGGTGAAAGACCAGAGCTTTGATGAGAAGGTATTTCTATCACCCCACGGCGCACTTTGAAATGGTCTTTTCAGGTAATAAGACGTTTCAGCTCTTTGCCATGTACTGCTTGTGCTCAATCTTCGCTATTTGCTAAATTTCTGAGAATGCTTTTCCTCCAATCTGAAGTCTGTTAGCCATATCCCTTCCATGAACACGAAACGAGTTGCAGTGGCTCGACTTTACAAAGGCCCAACGGACGGTTCATATACCCATCAGAAGACTTGTATACAGGCAGTTGATTAAACATGGATGAACTCTGATTAGATGTTTTGTTTGAGCCTATTTTCTATCAAGACAGCATGTCCTTGAACCACTTCAAGACCTCTAACTAGACAACTCCGTTCCTGAAAGAAAAGTTTTGATTATCGTGGTATCTGTAGATTTTGGGACCTGTTGGAGTATTTTGGTGTCCTTTGAACCATTGAGACACATCCATTGCCCGTTTCTAGAACAAATGATCAATAGGCCGACCAATGGCAAAGTCTACAAAGCAAGGGAGGCATGAGCAAAATAATGATTGATGATCATACAAGGGACGACAATAAATCGAGGGATACTGTTCGAGGGTGGAGAAAATGAAAGCAAGAAAAAAAAAACGAGTTCAACCTCTAAATAGGGCAAGAACTGTGATACTGATTAAATATCTTATTCACTCCTACCGCCAGGGAAGCCGTTCGTCGTTCGACTTGTTGGACAAGAGTTGTCCAAGTGGCCAATCCATTGATACCAGGTTTTCCATTAATTCTGGATTTGCATTTCTCAAGAATATGAAACTGAGACTTTCTCCTCAACAAGAACAGAGGCACATGTTACATTGGTAAAGAGGGAGATGGGATGATTACTCGAGAAAACAGTGACCGAAATCCTTCGAGAAACTCACTGCAAACGGTAAGCAAGAGGTTTTATTCGTCGTGGCAAGAGCGAATTTCTTTGCTCTCTGAGCTGGGCTCTCAAAGGCCTTGAACTTATATACGGGTCACTCAGCCAGTGACCGAACAACGACAAACAAAAAACGACTGAAGCCTGGTTGGGCATGAAGAAGATTCACGGGCAGACTTTAGGGGAGAGGTACTGCTCAATGGCTCGGAGTTGATAAATCAAGACTCTTGAGCGAGCGGCCGGGTGAAATAGTAAACCACTTCTGGGAGTGATATCCAATTCCTTGAGTCATCGATTGGGGCCCCTCTTGTGGGAAGAAGTTTCTTCCCCCATTCCTTTTTCATCACGCTCCAAGAGTCTGTCTCTTACTTGATTTTATTATTCTATCTGGGAACTATCAAATGTCCATGTGATTTGTTTCTGTCTAGTATGATTTCGACAAGTTGCAACGTCCTGGTATAAGTGACATTTTCCAAAAGGACCCGCAAGTCAAACCTATATGAAGAAAAACTTCTTATTTTATGTATCACCCAAAACACATTGTGACTTTTGTCGTCTAGTAAATACTTGCCTAGGAGATTTTGAGGAAATAAACTCAACTCGCAAGACTTACACAGAAGGCTGATATGCTCTTATTTTTCTCAACTCATGCCTATAGGCCTCTCGCTCACAATCGTCACATGGTCACATTTGGACTTGAGTAGCAGCTATGAATCAGTGGGCAAGTGCGCAGTAAGTCGGGAAAAGAAAAAGACTTCTGTGTGTGAGTGAGAGAGACAGTAGCTGGTGCAAGAGCTTTTTGTCCCTCCAAGTGATTTGACGGGATTACCTCGGTCGGCAGATATTCACTTCAGTGTGCACATAGAGTCGCCGAGAATATGTTGTCTAGGTGTAAAGCACCGAGTGCTTATGAAATATAGAAATACATTTACTAAACCATGGAGATATTCATTCAAAACACCCACCCAAAAGACAACGGGTTCGCTCACTAGCTGGTTGAGCAGTCATTGCTCATGGACCATGAAGAACCTCGATAACGTAAAACACCATTCAGCTGCGACCAGTCTCCGTATTTCATAGCTTCTTGTTTCTTCTTTCTCTCTGATGATCGGCCTCCTCCTGCCCAAGGGCGAACGCCCTCTTGGCCCCGACATCGACCTCGTGCTCGCCTGGTAGCTCAGAACTCCTGAGCAGCACAACAATACGCAAGAAATCGCATGGCCATTCCAGGTCTGCTATTCTGCTATAGCCAATGGATTGCTACACCCCTGGTTGCTGCCGTAAAGCCCAGTTTAGCCACAGTCCGTACGGCTTCCACGTCTTGTCCTGTGTTCCTCGCTACTGTGGCGGTTCCCTTGTTTGTTTGGATCAATACCTTGCTGATCCTGCGTGATATGAGATTTGAAGGCTTGGCCTTCGTTCGTTTTGCTTTCTTCCCACGTCGAGATTATAGTTCGCTCATGGCGTCAATGAGATAGCTTCTACTCCTTGCATCGTATTCGGTACCGCGAACGGCGCATTTCCTCGTCGACATCTCGTTACACGCTTTGAGGCTGTACACTAGCAGGCTGTGGGAAAGTCAGCAGACCATTCTGGTATAAAATGTGAGGAAGTTTGACATACCGGACTGTTGAGCATTGTGTTGCGCTTATTTCTGCCCTTCTTAATATGACTCTTCAGTGCTGAAGAGTCAAGTGGCTTCAGAAGCTCGAAGCTACAGAGAAGCTCCGAAGAGACTGACATAACAGCGCCCCAGTTGTCGAACTCGCCGCAGTACTGATTATCGTTAGTTGACCATTGGCAGCGTATGCGGTCTGATGCTTGGAAACTTACATTGGGAGCACTGAACACAGTGACCAGAACTCTGTCTGTGAAGAACTCATAGCCATCCTCAACAACCATGTGCGCACGACAAACCAAATCGAAATCGTGTGTAGCCAAGAAGTCGGTAATAACTTTCTTGCCAAAGCAATAGCTAACACCACGTTCGTTTGCTTCCCAGTCTTGTTCCATGTCGGCAGGGTCAGACCAGAGCAAATCATTCAGCAGACCGTAGTCAGGGACATCTGTGGGTCGTGCGATGTTGCGGATGTCATCCATGTGACTCAGGGCTGGCGACAGTCCTCCGTGAACGCAGAAGATCTTTCCTGCAACGATTGCTGCGATGGGCAAGGTGTTGAAGCAGTCGATAAAGGTCTTCCATATCTTGACATTGCATCGCCTCTTGCACTCGTCGTAAAATCCGTACACCCTCGTGACATTGGCGCACTCGTGATTGCCACGGAGCAGGAAGAAGTTCTCAGGGTACTTGAGTTTATAGCAGAGCAGCAGCAGTATTGTCTCGAGAGACTGCTTGCCTCGATCGACGTAGTCACCGAGGAAGAGAAAGTTTGAGCTGGGCGGGAAGCCGCACATCTCAAACATGCGAATCAGATCTGTGTACTGGCCGTGAACGTCGCCCACAATCTTGACTGGCGCATCCAGTTCGAGCAGTGCGGGTTGGGACAAGAAAACTTCACGAGCCCTGTGGCAGATTGCAACGATCTCGGCATTCTTAAGACACACGCTCTTAGTAACCTTGCCAGCGTATGCTGCGTCAAGCAGACGCTTGATATAATCGTCAAGATCGATGTCCTTGATATCGTTCATGGCAATGCCGGCAGTCGGTTCGTCTTTGGCATTACCGTTGGCGGCATCTTGCAGAATCGGATTGATAGTGCCGTCCTTTCTGACGAGGATAGATGCACCTGGCTGGACGGCGACTTCGGGATTCGAGGGCGTCGAACCAGAGGGCGGTTGGTCGGACACATGATCCACCTCGCCAGATGCTTGCGCGGCCGAGAGATCTCCATGGCCAGCCCGAATCGAGGCGGACTGCACGGGGGATGGCGGCGGCTGGTCTTCGTCGAACGGAGATGTTGCTTCGTCGGGCGATTGAGGAGATTGGGGCGACGAGGCTGAGACGACGCTGCCGCGTGATCTTCCGCTCCTGCCAGACTTCACCGATGCTGCATCCGACTTCTCATCGCCATTACTGAAGATAGTGGAATTGCGCGGGCTGTCTGTCTTTCCTGTGCCCGGGATCTTGGATCGCAGAGCCTTGAAGGAGCGCGATGACTCCTTCGTATCGGATCTGCTAAAGGAGGGGTACGACTGTAAGCTTTCAATGCGGTCACCACCTGGGCCGGCGCCCGACCTCGAGGACGAACCGCCCTCCTTCGACGCTTGGTTTCCCATTGTTGACGCCCAGCTGTTGGGTGAGTGCTCGGCGGATGTGATGCAAATGCGGTTGTATAATGTCAGGAAAAGTGTCCGACCGTCTAGTCTACACTCGACTCGCGACGAGTCGGGCTAGGCGTCGGTTGCAGTCTTTGAAGATATCGGGAGGCCTCTCTCGATGTTATGGAGGATGAAAGAGTCGCTCGAGAGCGGAGAGGAAGAGAGAGGGAGAGGCTTGTCTGGGCGCCGTTGGTTCCTCCGTCTTTGTAGCTAATGTCGGAGATATAGGTTAGTCACGGCTGATCTTGAAGCTGTCTGCCGCGGATCCGAGCAAAGCTGATGGTGAATGATGGTATTACTCAAGCAGGCCGAGGCCGCCGACGGGGATATCGGAGGGAAGTAATGCAACGGATTTTAAAGGGGATTTAGGTAAGAGAAAAAAAAGAAAAGGCAGTACTGACATTCTTTGCGCACGAAGCTAGGGTGACGATTATTGATAAGGGAGGGAGGGGGTTGCGTAGGGCAACTGGAACGGTGACAGAGCTCGCCTGGATTTTTTTTTACTTTGGTCGTGCTTCTTCGGAAGTGATGTCAACTGTGGTAGTCAGCTCCGGTTGGGTTTTGGCGTCTATCGTGCCTGAACTGTTTGTCTCGTGCACGGCGGTGTAGCCTCCCGGTAAGTCAGGTACGAGGCGATCAATAGTAGGATACAGGCAGTGGGGGGTTGTGGCCGGGCAGAGAGAATCACTCCACAACTGAAGGGCGAGACAAGACGAGACGAGGTGAGGATTCGTGGTTGTGCGTCCCGGCAGCTGATGATGATGATGACCGAGTGGTGTGGTGGAGATGCGGGGAGGAAAGCTTCTAGCTTTGGCCGTTCTGGATGGATGTGTTGATAATAGTATTATCACTTCAGTGCTGGGGATGGATTTCAGAGGAAGCCCAGATTGGATCCGTTCACACACTACTAGCGGAGGGACAAACGATACGCCGCCGACAGCATAGGTGCCAAGGAGCCAACTCGAGGTCTGGATGGGATCTCGCTTGGCCCAGGGATATTAAACGCGGCGCCAATATGCGCGGAAGCAGCTAGTCAAGAAAACGTGACTGACTACCAAGTATGCGACGAGCGGCTGATGACTGAATGACCGGGGAGACGGAGATGAGGGCACAAGGAATTGATTGTTGGAATGATCTCCGATGGAAGAGAAGCCTCGTGGGCAGAGTATGACAGGAAAGAATCGAATTGTGGTGACCAAAGTGAAGTGTCCGTGTCTGTAGGAGGACGACAGGAATGCCAAGCTTCTGGAGAATGGAATGCAAACGCGGAGAACATGAAAAGGCGCTGGGTTGGTTATTGGGGCTGACTCAGTTGGTGCTCCGCCCCTCCGGCTCGGCTTGGCGACAATATTTCCTTGTTGAGCTTGTCACGTCGCCTACGTTGAATTGTTCCACAACTGATTTGCAGGCTGATAAAAGAGTAACTTGTGGTCTCTTGAATGTAATGCAGGTCTGGTGTTATCTTAGAGCAAAGGCATATAAAAAGCCACAAGGCCTTATCCGTCTGCTTCTACAAATTCGTGTACGTACGAGATTGGAGGGGAGATAGGCTTGTGCCTCTGGCTAGCCTTGTGATTGTCGGGTCACGGAGATCAACGGCAAGTGCTGTATGTAGGTAGGTAGGGGCCTGTACAGAGTAGGGACCTGCTTTGTCGAGCAGCCTGTACTTCTTATGTATGACCGGGCAAGAGGACCCTTTCTGTATGTAGGATTATAATGTAATGTCGGTGTGCAAATGCAGGCAAAGCAATGATTAGATAGGACTTGCAGGTATGTAGACAGATAATGTAGGCGACTTTGAACTCTAAAAAGGTGAAGGTCACCATGGGCAAAAAAGGTGCATATGTTTGATCTTTGTCCAGTCACATGATTTGAAAACATGGGTGATAAGCTGCATTTATCACTGGTGTGCGTACATATTGTGTGTGACTGGTAGAAAGCTCGAAACTAATCAGCTACGTGCTACGTGGAGGTAGGTGCTTCCAGCCTACATTTTGAGAGTCATGTACACGCATACATGGATACCCAGATTTAACAGCTAGCATATGTATATGAGGTGGTTACATTTGATAGGTAGGGAGCAGGTAGGTACACTGGCAGGCAGTCTGGTGTTGAGCCTTGGTGGGGCTCTCACCTTGAGGCTTCTTACACCTGCCTGTCCAAACATGAATTCATTATTTCGTAGAGGGCGAATTTGTTTTTGCCTTTCTTTCCATTTTCTGCATCTTCTACAAATACATGTTGTATTCAACAAAACCTTTGTAGCCAAAGCAATTGATTTGTTTTCAATCGATTCATATTTTTCTTTGTGCATTAGCCCAACCATTATAAGCACGTCGGTCATGACCCCCGTCAACGTGAACTATTGACAAGTCGGGGCCCAGTGCGTCGGCGCCGACGTGGCATACGCACGGGACGGCATCAAGTGACCCGGAAACTCGCACAAGCTGATTGGCTCCTGCTTCATTCAGAAATTCATACATTAGCCCCAACGGCCAACGGTCCATTAGAGCCTCAACCCCGGACGTGCAATGTGTATGCCGACGTCGGCCGTGTACCAGAGTTCACTTTTCTGGCTCCTGCATTTGGCATCTGGGGTCCCTTCATGAAGAGCTGAGACGTTTACGAAGTACTGATGAACAGGTATTGACCTTGCAGCCATCTGATGGAGATGGAAGTGATGGGCTTGTCATAAGTCAAGCAAGATCAAGATCAGAGAGTACTACGAACTAGATATCCCCGCAACGGCAACGAACCACCCTGCCACTCTATGGTAAGTCAGCCAAAAGTGCAAGGCTCGTCTTGTGCTGAACTAGAACCGAATTTCAAAATTCCCCATCCCAGAGTGGCGAATATTGGACATGCAACATGTCTCCGTGTCACATTCGCATGACGGGGCATTATGTTGGCTGAAACGTGTGCATACTAATATGGAGATAGCAGCACTATCGTTCTTCATCGTGAGGTTGATGAGACAAGTCTAACACATATTGAGTCCACAATAGGCAAATAGGGTTCTCGACATTGGATACATAACTGATCCACTTGCACAATATCTCAAAAATGCGTAAAATACATACCCACCTTGGAAAGCTGGAAAAAAAAATATTCGGTACTTACTCATGTGGAACGATTTCAAGTAAGCAAAGAGTCGTCCGAGTCGATACTAAGATAGCAACTTCTGATACTGTTCAAGCTAGCATTCCTGCTTACAAGTGATGAGCCCAGATTTGCTGAAGCGATTGCAAAGTCCCGCTCAACAAGACGTTTCGCCTGTGCGCAGCCCCAGCATTGGAACATACACGAGAATGGAGACTGTGATACAGAGAGGAATTGCTGTGCAATGTGAATAGCCAATTACGCCAGTGGTACAGGCCGTGATACAAAGTGGCAACGGGTGTTGTTTGTGTCTGCTTGGCGGCCCGAGAGACGGAAGGCAGAGCAAACACGACATAATGAATTCGTGTGGAAAACAAGAATTATATATACAACGGCTGGTATATATTCATTCCTTGCGGAACAGTTAACATGGTGGATATAGACAATCTAACTAGAGAACTAATTGCTTACGTGAGTCGTGAATGGTTTAAACAGCCGATCACAGAAAGTTTTCTATGCCTCCGTAGAAGGCATGCATTAGTAGGGAGGTGTATAGCCCGGGAGGGTCGATATAAGCTTATTTCAAACTTGTGTACAATAGTATAACCCAAATATGCACATCATATCCGGGACTGAACCGATGAACCAATCATAAAAAAACACTCAAGCCATTGATATTCCATTCCCGAAGAGTCGAAGGCTGGTGATTGCTTCGCCTCTGTTGTACTCGTCACGGGCAGTTGACTTTTGACAGACTACAAAATCTTCTAGCCAGTCGGCAGACAGTCGGTGTGCCTAAAATTAGAAAAAAAGATAGCCGGCTCAAGCCACCCTACCCCCTGATCCGTCTCGAGACTTTCCACCCTGCCACGAAAGACTGACCCACTTCAATGCCAACAGGGTCCTTCTGTGCTGAGCTTTTTCCTCTCTTCTCTCATGGGCAGACGTCCTCACCTGGGCGACGCTTTGAGTTTTGACCAGGGTATTTGACATCTGGGGAGCATGGGAGAGAGTCGTGTTCTGGGCCGGTGCACAACCCTTCTCCACTAGGAAAAGCGGACATGTGTTTGGAGTTCAGGACTCTTTTCTTTTACTTTGCCCAGCAGCCGCGTCACAAGCAGATTTGGATGACGCCACTGTCTACGTATGTTGCACTGCTAAGTAATTCGTGTTTTGCCGCAGGAGACATATGATCAGACCAAAGATGCTCATAATTATAAATTACTCGGGATCGTGACCGTCGCTGTCGCTTGAAAATTTCAATTGACATGGCGCAGCTCTTGTGTAAATTATAATAGATGAAGGTTGACCATGGGCCCTGAGGAGCAAAGCCGTGTTTGCCGTGCAGTCGTCGCGTCTTCGCGCATGTTTACGCTATTATTCCGTTGCTAGTGCACCCTAGATAGCGGATATCGCAAAAAGATGGTACTAACAGTTGCTGTAATCAATAGCACACACGTAGGTACGGAAAGGCTCGCTGCCAGCGGCCGCTCCGCTTTCGCCGAGTACCATAGTAACGGCAGATGGTGATCAACGTCGATGGTGCAATAGAGTTGTGGCTGGTTTGCAAGAAAAAACTGAAAACGGTTTGCTACTCATTACTCATTGGTGCAACGGTGGCTCGTGTTGTGTGAAGTCATATCGCCGCAGATCTTTTTCGTCGTCGCGGAATTTGATTTTCTTCAACCCACGGCTCCATGTACGGAAACTTGTTAAGCTTAATACTATTCGGCAGGCTCGACAGGTGTCCGATCCTGTTGTTATTATAATCACAAAAGATAGCAAAAAAGCTGACTGGCGCCACTTGAACTTTTTTTTCACTTCTCTTACTGACACTACAGCAAGGCGTCAGCAACGAAGGATGAAGCCCAATCTATCCCAGGCCACTGAAGCCAAGGCCAAGGCGAAACGACCGGGGACCTGCAGGGGGGCAACGGATCGGTCTAGCATGTCGGCACTGGACACTTACCTCATGGGGCTCGACTGCCCAATATGTATGGCCGCCTGCGCAAATATAGTGGGCCCGAACAGCGCGTTGCCCGGGGCTGAGTCTCGCTAGACGAGCCCAAAAATGCGCAAAACACTGCAAAATGCTGTTGCTGGGCTTGCTGGGCCTGCGTCAGCCCGGCTGAGTTTGCTGTGTAATAGCCGGGTGTAGGAGGGGGGATCACCACTGAATTCGGAGCTGCGCCACTCCTTGCGAGCGCAGACAAGTGGTCCGTAGTACGAATCCCTCGTCCGTCCAACCACACAGACAGCGCAGAGCCAGTTTAGTTAGTTGCTGAGTTTGTTTGACCCAAACTTTCGCGGCTCCTTTGAATAAATACAACGGCAGCCCGCTGTCTTACGGCATTACTTCTCCTCTCTATTATTATCTACCATCGTTTTGTATATACAAAAGCGTGTGTCTTTTTCCATTCAACGGTAAAAAGTCACCATTCACCCGATTAACATCCATCAGAGCCATCTCCACCTTCGCTTGGTTCTGAATCACCGCCTCATTCGCTCTAATAGCCGAACCCGACAGTACATACATAATCCGAACCAAAACACCAACAACAAACCAGTATACACATTAATTCGCCATGGGAAACGTGGGAAGATTCTTTTGTGTGGCTCTGCCATTTATCCTCACCACGGCCAGCATCATCTGTATGCTGATTGTCGGTCTGACTGGAGTCACGGGCAGCTCCAGCCTGTACATTTTCGAGGCCAACGTCACGGATCTCAGCATTAGCTCTAGTTTGGTAACATCACTATTATCTCGTGATCTCCACGAACTCGAGGCTCGCCAGGGAGACTCGTCGAGCAGCTGGCACGATGCCTCGTCCCTAGCCTCGTCTACTGCCAGCTCTGCCTCGTCCAGCGCCAGTGCCGCCGCCGCCAGCGCCATCTCCAGCGCTCTTGGTGGCAGCTCGTCCAGCACCAACATCACTGCTACCGATCTTGGACTCGACGATCTCTACAATGTCAACCTCTGGGTGAGTAACTCCGATTCTGATGCATCTCCAACCCTATTGAACATGACCGCTAACTTTCCCCACTAGGGATACTGCTCGATTGATGCTGATGGCAACCGGGACTGCACCAAGGCCAAGTTCAACTGGGCCGAGTCCACCTTCAACGACAGCTACCTGTCTGCTTCTGGTTACAACATCACTCTTCCCGATGAGATCTCCGACGCCTTGACTGCTTTCAAGACCGTTACCAAGTGGACCGAGGTTGTCTACATCATTACCATGATCGCCCTGGGTCTTGAGCTGGTTCTCGGTTTCTTCACCTACTGCAGCCGCGCCGTCTCCTGCGTCACCTACCTGGTCAGTGGTATTGCCACCACCGCCGTCTGCGCTACCGCCGGTATGATTACTGCTTTGGCCGTCATTGTTGTCGGTGCCATTGAGGGTACCGCCAAGGCCTATGGTGTCACTGGTACCATCAACACAAACATGCTGGCCGCCGCCTGGTTGGGCGCTGCCTTTGCCATTGCCGCCTCCATGTTCTGGCTCTTCAGCGCCTGCTGCTGCAAGCGCGACCCCAAGCAGCGCCACAGCAAGCACGGCGACGAGAAGCCCTTCCTCTCCACTGGCGCCTACGCCCCCATCCACGACCACCAGAACAACAACCACGGCTACAACCAGCAGGCTTGGGCTCCCCGCGGCAACAACGCTCGCTCGGATCTGGCCTACGAGCCCTACTCCCACTCCCACTCCAACCACGTCTAAAAGCGCACATCGCTTGTGGTCTGAGAGTTGTCGTCGGTGGTGGTTAGTTGTCTGGTAGATATGAACTTGCATGACTACCACTTGCTGCATATGCATTTCTGGCGTTCTTTGGTTGGGAAATGACGCAGATGGATAGTTGATATTGCTTTAGATGGGGTTTGCGCAATAGCAGATACCCTTTATACCTGAATGATTGTTACGATACCAATATATTTCACATGTATCCTCATACTTGGTTCCATTTTTATGCTTGTGAACGTGACAACCTGGAAGTGATATCGTCGTAGGAAAGAATCCCATGTGAATCATATGCCTACACTTGGCTATTCTTTGAACTCAAGCTCTGAAATTTGTTCGGACAGTGAGGTAAGAGCGCCACACGCTGAAAATCTTCGATCAGCAACCCGTCAAAATATTGCTACCCGAACCGCTTGGTCGATACCCTTTTCGATATCTTGACTGTTACTACACGATATCCCTGTCTGGTCATCTGTTTCTCTGCCTACCTCACCGCAATATAGTCAACGATTTATTGTACGACGACCCGTAGGTGAATCCTGATATTCATGACCTTCCTAAAGGTCGGAATGATAATAGGCATGAACCTGACAGTCCACCGTCTCGGTCTCGCTACGGGAACAAGGAGAACTCCTCACTAGACAAGCCACGTGCCTGAAACAAAGTCTTATAGTCAAGACATTCTACGTGGCTTCCTGCCGAACAAAGAGAACAGGGCGCTGAGACAGAACTAAAATTTCTGAAAATTTACGAGACATTGTGAAATCATGGGAAAGTCTCATTTTCTACTGGACAATATATGTCGCATGACTTGACGATACTCTGGGACAAGCAGATTGACGCGAAGCATTCCCGGTCCTCGGTGCCCAGAATCTGCATAGAGCGTCGTAGGCGACCAAGCAGCAGGAACAAACGTAGAAGGAAAAGCAAGCTCGTAGCGCCACGCATCTTCTTAAATGAGTAAGAATAGAATACGACCAGATGAAGGTTTCTTCTGCATTGTATCCGCACTTGTCCCCGTCTTCTGGCCCCATCTTGGACGATGGTATAGAGGCCCAACTCCACTCGGTGGTGTCGATCTCGGAGCGATGTCGGATTTCCTGTGAAACCTTGAGATATGTACATTTGAGAAGCTGGAGACGCGGTAATGCTTTCGTATCTATAAGCTTGATTCTGATTTGCTGGTAATATGGAATGGTAGTTATACGTGTTTGGGAGACACATGGGAGACTTGCTCCATCGTAAGCATTTGTTATGCAAAGAAAGTCAAGCATAAGATAATGGTTTGTATACACAGTCGATGTTAGCCTCCATCGCTTGAGCAAGACGACCTGTGCAGCATTCTAATGGGGTCCAGCTGCCATAAACAGATTTAATCCTCAACGAGCAGAAGCATTTTATAATCTGAAAATTGTATTTCCTTCAATTCTAGAACTATGCAGTGAAGTAATCTAAAAGATTGACCACCGCCTCAATTCAGACTGCATTGATGTTACTTGGAGGGTTGATGAGGCTTGAAGCCGTGAACCATGAAAGATATCAACAGGACAGGAAGAGGGAATCAGAAAGTCCTAAATAATCCTTCACAAGCAGAAATCGCCAAGCGACGCTTGTTCTTGCGCCACAGCCACACATCCTCCAAGCGTGAGCATGACCCGGGAAACTTCATCAAGGTTCCCAGAGGACGTAAAATAACGTTGCGCCAGTCAAGCGGAAGCACTGCAGAACGGAAATTCGTGGAAGCAGTAAGCTCGTGCTCGTTTGCCACAGATGCGTTTTCACGCGTTCTTCTGTTCACGCTTCTGTCGCTCCAGGTAACTTGGATCCACTGCAGTTGATCAGTAATCTGTTATACGAGCAATACTAGGAGATTGAGTTGTTTGGCATGAGTGATGCGATGAGCCTTCTCAAGCCATAGACTACTGATGATTCTGCTGTGGGTTGAAATTGGAGCGGTTGCCTACAGAATGGTTGTGGGACAGCTAAAGCATGGATTTCTACCGGATCGCCTATAGACGAGTGAACAGAGTGGTTACATCAACGCTTTTCGGAGTCTTACTAGCTACTGGTCGCTTTGAGGCCGGTTTAAAGGTGATTTCATGAGCACCCGTCGGGGTTGTAGTGTATGAACGGAGCACCGGAGACGGGGTAGGCTTTTGTAGTCGGCCCTTGAAGAGCTCTCGGCGCGGCTGCGAGTTTTTGTCGCTTGCTGAAGATGACATGGTGACATGCAAGATACCAGGAGATTGATTGATAAAGATTCGTGAAATGTTGTGACTTGCTGGGAGTCTTGAACAGTAAAAAGATCAAAAGGCCGGGTTGAACCCATATTTCCCCACACAAAGGTGCTGCTTGATCCCATGCCACCCATCATGGGTTAAGTATACTGCTTTTGGCAGGGGATATGTATAGCCCCCCTCTCTGCTGTGCGGCTGACAGAGGCCTGCCCGGCGGCCTCACCAATATTCCAAGGCGTCTCAAGGGATTTATTAAATAAATTAAAAATAGATAAATACTGCAAATCAGGGAGTCTGAGGATCAGTCAGCACGTTGATACTCCCCAACAGGAGTATTGAAGAATAACAAAAAGCCATGGCTACAGAGAACAAAAACAGCATCTCCATCACGATAATGAGCGTTAAGACCGACACCGGGACTCTCGAGCAAGTAGGGGCCGATCTGGAGTATGAAGACACCGACGCGTTCGAAGGCTTCTTCATGCAGGAGATCAACGATTCTGAAGGGCCTGTACTGCTGTAGCATGACCTCTGGTACGCAAGACGAGAATGATGAGCTGATCAAGCGATAGGGGAATCGAGGGATGGGGTTATTGGACAGATGCGATGCTTAGGAAGGTGATACCCAATTTACCTCCTCCCACGTATCATCAGATGGGCTTTCCAAAACCGGGAGCCACGTCTTTGCCGACCATGGATCTTGGCGGCTCAGGTAAGCCACCACGGACGTTCTCTCGCACTTGGCTAAGCTGTTCGCAGAGACATCTTTCGTGGTCAACTTCATTGAGATGGTTGAGTTGAAGCAGCTCGACCGAGATGAAAGGAAAACTCCAAACCCCGATAAATCACGTATGTTTAGGCGCTCCACGTGCCATGCTCATGAGTCGCTGACTGAAAAAGGTACCGCGAAACCTTTCAGAGTCTTCTGTTGGACGTGTGAGGCGGGTGGAATCAATGCTCGTCCAAATCGACCGATTATTGTTGTTTGCGTTGAGCCAAGGGATTTAGAACCAGGCTCCAATAATGACTTGGAACGGAGACTGGAAAGGCATCTATTATTCAATCGACGTCGCTGGGATCGATTTGGACGCTCACTTCATTGGATTGCTATCGATTTGTTCTTCATTTACAATAGGTGGGATGAGACATTGAAGGTCATCACAGATACTGTAGCAAACACGGTATGCTTGAGCCACGATGATTCTTTATAAGTACTGACCATACCTAGGAAATCGCCGTGTATATGAGGTCACTGCCAACCATGCTTCTAGCTCGATCGATCCACCATGACATTGGAACATTGATTGAGTTGAGTGAGTACATCCATCTTCAGGGAGCAGTAACCCAACAGATTAGGGACGCGGTAGGCCGCACCTCAAATCAGAAAGGAAAAGGAAAAGAAGGAACTCAATCGCTACTACATCTCGAAAAACGCCTAAGCGAAATTGCTTTACACCTTCAGCACGTCAAGTCAACATCAGAGATCATGCAGAAACAATTGGAGAACCTACTCTCCCTGGTAGGACGTCCAGGACATCCTAGTGTTATGCTGTAACTGAACATGAATGACAGGCCTTCAACACTGAAACAATCGAACAAGGAAGAACGGTAGCCCGGCTGACTGGCTTGGCCTTCGTTTTCGTACCACTGTCCTTTTTGGCTGTAAGCTGATCCTGTTTGACTGCCATCAAGAATTCATTTACAGGTATGCATGTCTAATTGGTCCAAAGACCCTATTTGGCATGACTACAAGCGACTGGCAGACTGTTTGGTACGCTCCTGCAGCTGTGGCATCCCTCATTATCACCGTTCTGGCTGCTATATTGTCCCATCGGGCAGTAGATCTCTGGGACAACTACCAATATGGAGCCAACCATAGCAAGCTTACAGGATTGCTCCGAGCAAACACGCTTGACCTTCACGAGGAGGCGATCCAGTTCTCCATGAGAAAGCCGACCCGGAAGGCCATATTACGTTTGGTTAAACAAAAGCCGAAATATCGAAATAATGGACGACCCGAGCAAGATGAGCAGCACCCGTCACGCAAAGCCCAAGGAGGCGCTGAGGGTAGTTCTGCCGCACCGGCACAAGCATCGAAAGTTATCCGCGAGGGACCCCGTCTGCCTCCCACTGAAATAGTCAACATTGAAGAAACACGGCAAGAGTCGAGAGTCCATGCATCACACGGTGGTCAGACAAATGTAGGGGTGCCAACAAACGACGTGCGATCCGAGATTGTGCAAATCGACGAAGAAGATGAAGAGAACGCCGATTTTGTGAACACAAGTCCTTCTGCCTACAGATTCCACATGCGCCGCACAGCTGCAATTCAGAGCACCATTGAGCGCAAGCTTCAGAGTATTCCAGGTTTCAGCTACTCTAGATATGATCGCACTCTAGAGGCCTTGATGACGCCCAGCAACTACGGCATACGACTCAACACCTCGAGACACCATATCGCCGAGTCGCATTAGGCAAACGACGTCTGTCGGCTTACAGTGAGAGATAGCGGTTGCAAGGGAGATGATAAGGTTCGGCAGAATTTCTTCCCAAGCAGGTCTACATGTGTAGTTGGTAGCTGTTTTGCATCCTAATATGAATAATAAGACTTGATGCCAATGCTGATGAGTATCTTTGTTACGATATTGGGTCAAATGGAAAGTTCCTAAACATCATGACTGTCCGTCCATAGTCATCTCACATCAATGTTCTTTTCTTTTTAGCAACTATTACCCCGCGGCCATGTACACATACAAACATGGCAACTACTACCACGAGACTTGTAGGGTTAGTTCAGGACCCTGACGCAAGTTTAGAGCGCCATCTGACACTAATGATAGATCGAGGGCCCCTCTTTGGCATGCCTATCTTGACTTTTAGCACATCATTGTCGTCAATTGAGATCTCAGAAAACGTTAATATATGCAAAGCTCAAGTGTCGCTGTATGTGTATTTATGATGGGCAATTCCTGCAATGGATAACAGTTCAACCTGGAAAATACTCAGTCGTAAAAACACCAGTCGTCAATCGTCTACGTACTGTCTACATCACAGTATAATACAGTGCTGCTTACCGTCGGCAATTGCGCCGACGTGCCTATCGATAATCTCAGAGAGCCGGGGCGCGCACTTGCCACAAGGTCGGCCATACGACTGCCCATGCGCCGCCGCCATTGGTTGAGATGAATTAGAGGTGGTCTTACTACGTATGCTTGGGGCTCGCCCTGGTACGAGGTTCGCAAGCTCCATGTAAGTGGCCCGGCCAAATAGAATATCCGCTTGCTGTTTTCCCCTCCTCTAGTGTAGCACCAGATGAGGGAAGTCGCGTCCAAGCGTCGGTACGGGAATACGGGCGCGCCCCAGGCTCCATGTCCAGGCCCTCGACTCGAGAGCCAGCAAGCAGGAAGGAGCCATTGGGGTGGATGTTAAGCTCAATCATGGCGTGATGGGCAGCGAAAAATGTCCAAGTATCTGTACTGGCTACCATGTATGAGTCGAAAAGTTCGGGGTCCTTTCCAAGCCATTACCCGCCAGCCCACCCGAGCTCTGGCCCAGCCCCTCAATTCAAAGAAATTCCTTTGCCTATTTTTTTTTTCGCGCGTGCTTTTTAAGAAAAAATAATTCCCCGCAAACCACACATATAACATCTGTGCCTCTCCGTTGTCGGCAGACGTTTATACACGGAACACCACTCGCGACTTCGGACCTCTATAGAGCTGCCAGATCCAATCGCCAGATACCGGCTGGTTAGTGTACTGCAATACTGTGCCCCGGGATCGCTTTTCAGCTCCTGGTCTGATCTGCTACGGTCTGCTCCGGTTTGGCCTGCCTTGCCTACGTGTCAGCGCTGCGGCCGTCCCCGCCTCTCCGAGAACAGGCCTCGGCCTCTTGACGCTCATTTGCTTGTCGCGCGCATGGACGCCCACTCACTCATCGGCGCCGCCTCCGCGTCGTTGAGCCCGACCTCCCCCGTCAGCGCCCGCCATGGCCCGGCCATGAAGAGGAAGAGGAGCATCGGCGGTCTCGACAGCAGCCCCGGCAGCGAAAACCCCGACAATGAGGACCAGTCCATGCTTGAGCGCGAAAAGAAGCGCCAACCCGGCGTCAAGCGCGCTTGCAACGAATGTCGACAGCAAAAGGTGAGTCAAAGACTATTGAATACATGAAATCAGAAAATACAGCATGGGATGGGGTCTGATGACCCACGACTCCAAAACTCAATTCCCAAGCGAGTGACGGGTTCAGGGTCCTGCGTATAAGTGCACGCACACATGGCACAGCTCCGAGACATGCATTGCGAAACCGACGCTAACACTGCTCTCGTGCTATAGTTGAGATGCGATGTCGTACAAGAGCCCTTCGCGAGTTGTTCGAGGTGCAATCGCCTCAAGCTCGAGTGCAAGATCGAGTCGAACTTTAAGCGCATTGGCAAGCGTAGTAAACACGCCGAAATGGAAAAGGAGATCGATCGACTCCGGCGCAACATTGCCCAGGCCAGAGTACAAGGCTACACGATGGACGATGACCCCGACGATTTCCAACATTCGCAACTCCAGTCTCCCATCGCCAACAGCGCTTATACACATACTCGCAATCCCTCCTTGATGGGCTCGGATGAGGCTGTTAATTCGCTCCTGACGCTCAAAAGGGGCGGCTCTTATAGCGTTGCAACGCATTATGCGTATGAGCTCGAGACTGTCCGCTTGACCGAGGGCGACGTCAACAGCCTGTTTAAGGAATTTTTCACACATTATCACCGCTTCTTGCCATTCCTCAATCCAGATCAACCTCCTGATCTCTACTTTCAGCAGCACGCCCTGCTCTTCTGGACCATCATAGCCATTGCGTCGCGAAGATACCGAGCCAAGCCCATCTTGGCAGAGCTGGCCAGCGGCCCATTCCACAGGCTTCTCTGGGGCACAGTCGGCGACGTACCGAATAGTTACTTTGTTGTCAAAGCACTTTGCTTGATTTGCACGTGGCCTCTTCCCACAAGCACTACCACGGCTGACCCTACTCACATACTTTGCGGAGTAATGATGAAAGCTGCCACCGGAATTGGCCTGCACCGGCCCAGCCATACACAGGACTTTTCTCGAGTCTCTGTCGAGCTGAATAAGGACCAGCTTCACGACCGTGTCACGACGTGGGCCGTCTGCAACATTGTCGCACAGCATGTCGGCACAGGCTATGGCCAGCCCGCTTCGAGTCTCTATGATTGGACCCTCGCCATTCGCCCCGGTGAAGAAGGCCCCTTCACGCTCAGTACTGAGCTTGAGGCAAGGCTCAGAATAGAAAGATTCTGTGATAAGGTCTCTAAGGAAATGTACAGCAACGCTAGTGACCCTCGAGGCGTTGCCGGCGATGAGCACCGCGCCATGCTGATGCGAGTCTATCGCCGGGACTACCAAGAGCTGCAAGCGTCCGTCATGTCGCAACACTTGTCATCAGTGGTTGAAGCTCACCTCAAAGCTGCAGCCGTGCATCTACGTCTCGCTGGTTTCTTTGACTCTAGCAAGACGCCCGGCTACATGGATGACTTGATGGGTTTGTGGCGTGCCATTACCAGTTTCTTGGATCTTCTTTTTCTGGACAGCAATATCGATATCCTGCTGTACGCCACCAACTACATGCAGCAAATGCTTGTGGCTGCTGGCTTCGCGCTCTTGAAGCTCATGCGATCGTTCTTTGCCAAGACAACGTCGGATTTCGAGCGTGGCAGGACCTTATTTCACAACACGATCCAAGCAATCAGACGAACCAGCATACAGAACAATGATCTTCAGTGGAGATTGGCTGAGTTGATGGTTCAGATGTGGAATGGCGCGAGGATTGATCAAACCAAGACCTCCTATCATGAAACCGATCCGTTGGAGATTGACGATAGCCTCCAGCTCAAGGTCCGCTGTAGACACAGTATGAGTCTCGTGTTTGATTCCATCTGGCGATGGAGAGAAGACTACCAGGCACAAGGTCGTGGATCGCTCGACTGTAAGTTTATTTCTTCTGTTTTCCTTGCGTTAGCACACCGCGTCCTCGTGGCGTAGGGAACTTACTAATACGAAACAGCACTTAAACAACCGACTAATCCGGACTCAGCTAACGAGTCGTCAGCATCTTCGACGCACCTGGATAGCACTCTCATGGCTCCCACAAACAATCTGCCCAATCTAATGGCTGCAAATGGCGCCTTGACGCCCAATGCCACGAGCGGAATGAACGCTGGACCAAGCAGCATGATTGCTGGTATAAACTATGGAAACGACCCGAACTATGACTTCTTTGATCCTCAACACTGGATGCTGGATGGATTGCTCGACTTTAACTACTCGTACGCGCCACCTCTGGAAGGCATCTAGGACGTGCCGAACTACACGAGTCAAAGTGATGGTAACAGCAGTATCATGAGCCATTCAACAAAAGGCACGCCGGTCACGCCAGCAGATGAGAGTCAGGGGGAAACGCCCCTGGCAATCAGGACAGTTGTTGAAACCACCACAAATCACGCATCGGTATCATAATTATGGGTAGGCGCAAATCGGGGTCATCTTTGCAAAGCGAGGCACTTTGCTTCACTTTTGGAGCCACCAGGCGTGGGCTCAAAATGCTTCACTTTTATTCGTGTTTCTTATGATTCTTTTTCTCTTATGGGCCACGATGAACGACTTTTCAACAGTGTGTCGAAAGCCAGCGGAGCGGGCGAGGCCAAATTCTTTCTGTCGTTGGCGATGTCTTAATACCCTTTATTTTTCCGTTCGCCTGGCATTTCCAAATCTTCTTGGCAGGGTTTCGGGTCTTTGTTATTCAAAGCCCAAGTAGCATTTCACTGGTGGGAAAAAAACAATTTGGTTTATGGGAACATTGGGAGCAAGAAGCAGCCCGAAGACCCCCAACAGAGATAGCATCAACCGTATGGGTATATAGGTATCAGCAAAAAAGATTATTACAAACAAGGCAACATCTATACATATCTTTTGTACGTGACCATGTAACAGCTTGCTGCAGACCTTGTGATCATGACACAAGATACAGGCTGCTGCAAGGAAGGGGCAAAAAAGAGCGGCCCGCTGCCGCCCCCGACGTCTTTTTTTTGCTTGCATTATCTCGAAGCATGAATGAACTGGCGATTCTGCAGAATGGGGGCGTTGCTTTCGGGGAATCCAATCGCATGAGATGCCGTACGTACATGATCTGCTTTTTTTGACTGTAGGGGGACAATGAAGCAACACAGAGATCCGTGTGATCACGGCATTTCTACTTTCCCTCCTTCTTTTCGTTCCATTTTGTCCCCCAATCCTTCTAGCATGCATATATATGTACGTTGTTTAGTGATCACGCCGCCACGTTGCAGACATTGAACAGTTTGGGGTCTGCCGTGTTTCAAATTGTTTTGACGGGACCGAGAGATGGGACGAAAAAGAAGAGAGTTTGAATGTTTTTGGTCATCTTGCTATACATTTGCCTAATCCGTATATATTTCACGTGTATCAATTTACATCTACGATCCAGTAAGAACAGGGAGCATTGTCTATACACAAAGGTCAAAGCAAGAGAAGGGGGGCTTGCTTTGGATCCCTCTAAAAATGGGTTTCTACTTATTAAATCGTGAGATATAGAGTGAATGACCATTTTCCCAAAGGAGACTTTTTTCCATTCATTCCGCCCTTCCCCGGAAACATAAAAAAAAGAGAGATAGAGATCTGAATCCTTCCAAACTAAGTGCAAAGGCGAGGAAGAGTGGGAAAAGCTGGAGATGGCTTAGGAAAGGTTTGTTTCTATTTTCTCTTCATCACACGGTTCTGGAAGCGGGTTTCTGAAAGCGGGTACAATTTTCGAGCGATACCCAAGAAAGTCAAACTACGTACTTCGTAGATCAATCATGCTGCCCCTCCTGGACGGGAATGAAGGCAGACGGGGGAAAAACAAGAGGGTACAAAGGAATAGATCGGAGCATAACGCTACCAAGTTCAGGCTTGTAGATTTTCTCTCTACCTACTTACTACCTTACTCATGCATTACCTCATGTGTGCTGGTACGAGGATATGGGAACGTTGATAGAGGAGAAAGCGTAAAAAATCGAATGTATGAATAAATAGAACTAGGGGTGGGGGGAGGGAACGTGCATCGCAACCCGCAGCGCATGGGCATACACCTGGGTGATCAGGGTAGGTATGGGAGCACAACATGATTCCTTCTGCAAAAGCCCCAGTAAAATTTGTGGTGCGACGATACCACTCACTTACCTCTGCCTCTACATTGCATGTGCCTACAAACATGCCTGGTCAACCAAGAAATGGGGTATCTATTACTGTAATGCTTGTTGTTGTGGTCCCCGGAAGAGTGGATAGGATTGTTGCGTTGCAGGCGAAAGACAAGACAGAAGGAAAAAGACCAGGAACGTGGAGCGAGACAAAGCAAAGAGAAAACGTGTTGGCTCGCTGCTTTCAATCAGGGCTCTCGGCACGGCCTCTGCTCTTCAGTCTTCTTTTTTTTTTTTGCGGGTCGCCATGTTCACCAAAGTCGAGACTCCAGTCGGTTCTTGGGGCTTAGGGGGGTAACAGCTGCAGTATCTTTGGGTTGTCGCGTCATTTGGCTCCAGAGTCGGCTTCACCCCAGTGGTGCCTTGTATGCTCCAAATTGAAAGCTGGGCCGGGGCCATGTCCAGACTATGCGCATCATTTTCATCATAGCACATGTCACATACAGAGGGGGGTTACTTACATCATAGGAACCCAAGGCAACATTGAACTCTGTCTGGACATTTCATGAGCGCAAATTAGGCATCGGGTAAACAATTCGTCCCTTATCGGTCTTCTTTTCATCGATTCTCTTGATTCCTTGCCTGTAGCCTTGCCCCCTGGAGGACCCCCCGAGTCTTCGACGGCAGGATTCGTGGGCCATGTTGCAATGGCGGCGGAGAGCGTGGTATTCCTCCAAATACCTCTGTAAGTTATGGCCTGGCTGGATCATCATGCATGAAGAGTACCTTAGCGACGGGAAGCCCCGCGAACGCAAAAATTCATCGCCACGAGAGAGGCACTGGAATGAGCGCAACCTTAGCTTGTTGTTCCTTGGGGGTTTCGCAATGGCTCCAGCAAATGTCTCCTCTTCAAGGCTGAAAGTGTACAAATGCTTGCCGTGTCAAACAAAGAAGTGGCCGCTTCCAAGCCAGCCATGTGACACAGAACCGTGCGTGTATTGCCGCCATAGCCGCGCTTACCGCAGAACCACGTAGCGGTGCGAGCCGTCCGTTGTTGTTAGCAAAACAAAATTGAGTTGAAGAAGTGTAATCTTAGATCCTGCAAACGACGATTTGCCAAAGAACTAACATGTCTGCATCTGCCCAATTGGAAACAGAAACCCGCCTTGGCATCATGGCAGACGGGCACACACAAATACCCCATGGGACCTGGGTGTTTTGTGACTGGCCCCCAACCCCTCCTTCAGGCTGCAACGTAATCTCACGGCGAGCCAGCGTTCACAGACCAATGGAATCCTTCACACAACGCTCGTAGGGCAGACAAATCATAAGATGATGCTCGAAATCAGCTTGATAGGAGACGGAGTTGCCTGTCTGGAACTACCACTATACTCTGTGCGCTCGCGAGCCACGACGTGCTGACTATTTGGATGATGATGCTTCTCGGTGCCGAAAAGGCATGGGTATGTAACTTGATGTAACGCAGAGAAGTCGAAAAAGGTACCATGCCACTGCGCGACTGGCTTGAAAATCCGAGCAAGCAATCTCCATACGCTTGCCTACAAGGCAGTACAAAGTTGAACATGTCGCGGATACTTTGGAATAGGAAGTATGTAGCGAGAACGGAAGACAGTTTGCTGGTGGATTTTACGAACGTAGTCCGCCTTCTGTGTAAGACGATTGGCTGGAAATATCCTGTCCTATAGCTAGCGGAGGAGGATTAAGCTGACCCGTTAGTGGTGACGCTACCGAATGCGGCCCGGTCGGCAGCCCGCGCGGGCCTCCTCGGAAGGCATTCTTCATGTTTGAATGGGACCATGCAAAAAGTCGGCGTGACCGATTCAACGAATGTTCTTCTGTCGCACAAAGTAGAGAAACGTCTTTGAGGTTTGTTAGCAGGAATCTCCCTCCTGGCCTCGAAAGAGGCGGCCTAGAGACCCAACCGAGCGGCCTAGTCGCGGCCACCACCTTGGACCCCTCGGGGCTGTTCATGATGCGGCCCATTTGAACGGCCACCTGTGGAGTACGGTATCCCCACCGCAGCGAATTATGTCGCGAAGCAAGGTCCTTATGTCATCTTAAGCGCGATGGTAATGTGCTTGAGGCCGCAGATCTTGGGGACGAGTAAGGCATTCTTCTCTCTAAATCATCTTCCGACTCCATATAGTAGATTCGCATATCGCATATCGCATATCGCTGTCCCTGTACCCGTAGTCTACCATGCATGCTGCGGCGCAGCAATCGTGCCGTTCTGCTGATGCTGCACAGCAATTGGGCGGTACTTGCGTCTGCCATCAACTGGAAAAGTTCTCCTTGAAGTCCATACACCAATCACGAATGCATTCAGGGTCGGCATTGAGTAATGAACTCCAAGTAATAGATGGACCCAGCGGCCATCAGTCCGCTTTCGACTTGCAGTGCAACGGCGACAAGTCGTTTCTCTCCGAAGAAAGAAACCCAGTCGGCACACCTCCGGCGTGACCGATGCAAGTGAATACACCGAATGGCTTCAGGGGATGATACTGAGGAGTGACTCGAGACTAATGAATGTTTAGGAGTGTGTCATCCAAGAACTATAGCCCCAGATGGACAGGAAGGTGCATATCGCTTGCAGAATATCCTCATCCAGGGGTCGGAAACTCGTAGCCAGTCATTCCTCAATTGCTTCGGCTTGTGCCTCTAAAGACTTTCGTGGCTCGACCACTATAGATTGAGATATCGTCATGGGTGGATATGTATGCTGTGCGGAACAGCAGAAATCATCTGCCTCCTTAATGGTTGTTTGTTCTGTTCTTAGTTTGCAGCGAGCACTATTGATCTAATATCTTATCTTTAGCGTCAGTTCAAGCAAATGATATATATTCTCCAAGAAGCCTTATATGCAAAAAGCTTACAATGTAGGCAAGGGAGATAGGGGAAAGATGTGTTTGCTGATATGAGAGCAAGTATCGATGAACTCGCCGAATCCCTGGGAGAGTGCCTATGACGAATGGGGAAGAATTCTTCACTCGCACTTGATGGTTCAAATTTGACGGCAGCTAATCGTGCCCCTGAGAACGCGAGAGACAAGAAGTTCAAGTGATTGTCCACAGGTATTCGACAGGATACTCAGAGCCAGTTCCGTCGCTTAGTGAACCCATATCTCTGTGACCCGTTACCGCGTCTTGTGAAACCTCAGTCAGGAAGGGAGCGAAGCCAACAGAGACACTAGTTGGCGCGTTCCTGTATGCATTGTCTAAAATTGGAGTTAAATATTGGAGTCAAGGAAGCCTAGCGGACGACGCAGCTCGCCTCCATAGTTCTCGAGAATAGGACTTGATCTGCGCTGGTACTTGTCGCGACTTGACTCACATCAAGCAAGATACCTTGTTTTTCACTGGGTCATTCCCAACAGGGATCTTGACCGCCGTTGGTTCTCTGATATCGTTTCTGACAATAATAGCTGGGTGCGATATTGTAACATTGGTTTGGGACCAGAGTCGACCGTAATTAGCGAGGCTCCAGTCGTGGTGCATTTGTCTATATTCCACGCCTCTAGATCTGTGCATCACTCCAAGGCATCATCTTCACTACCAAGATTACAGACTTTGGCGCTAGTAGATTGAGCAATCATAGCCTTGAAGGGTCTGCTCAGATCTGATCAGATTGATTATGAGCATGGCACTAGTGTAGGTGGGAAGGAATCGTAATGTGCTTGTCGACTGGGCTAAGCGATCAAGCGCTCGGCTCCGCGTAAGACGGCAAGCAGCAAGGAGTACGGCTCCATTCCTGGACAACGGCACTTGATTCTCAGGTGTTGTTTAGGCTGGTCCACGTGGAATGTAAACTCCATGTGCCGTATACCATCATATCATGTCGCTTCGCGGCAAAATCTGCCGCCCATCCAGTCATTTCCATGACTGTCGGATGAGGACAGAACAGCGATGGCAAAGCTGGCGCGCATGGTGTGGCCTACATGCAGTTTGACCTCAAATGTGCCGACAGACGCTCCGCACCGTCGTCATGCCCATCATTGGACAGTTTGGTTTAGATGTTGCCCATAGAGCTCGATTCTCGTTCACGGGGGTTCATCCCGTGCGCCTCGAATCTCGAATATGCAGAGCGCGCCAATCTGCAAGAAAATGGAGCCCGTCGCGCCTGTCCTGCGATAAGGTAGTTTGTGTCTTGCCCAGCTTTTTGAGGCGTCTGCGGCATTTGATACAGATGAATACCCGCGTCTTGATCTGGAGATCGCGACAAATGCGTCAAGCTCCGCCGAAAGAGTGAGCACATGAATGCCAGATCAAGGAATGGGTGTAGAGATTCATGTTGCGTAACGACGGATCCGATGGTGCGGTCTCAGCGCTTGCTTGCAGGTCTAACCATGGCAAACTCGGACAAGGCTCAAGGCTGGTTGTGTAAGGCGTTCTCTTCGAGTGTCGAGTGTCGAGTTCAAAATCCGACGAATCAAATGAACGAAGAAAGCGGATTCTCGTAGAGTTTGAGCTCAAAATCCGACCAATCAAAACAGGCGAGGAACAGCGGAGGGCACCATACTTGATCTAGTTGCGGCCTGGGAGATGACCCTGGAAGGCTGAGTGTCGGAAGCTCGTCCATGCTACGAAGGCATGTCTGCGGCACAGCCTCCATTGCGAATGAGGAGCCATGGTGCGTTAAATCTCGTCACGTCAAGAACTTTGGCTTCTTAGCTATCGATACGGAACAGCACGAGCGGCGCTTGTTGAACCAATAGCAAGGTGGTCGATCTAGTGAGGGCGACCCCAGACCATTGGCGGAAAAAGAAGAGAAGGAGAATTTCTCAAGTCCCAACTATTCGGAATCCAATTGAAAGTATGTTGGTTGAGGCATTGCACAAAGAGCGCGCGGTTAAAAATTGGCCGTTGTTGTTGGGTGACTACGGACAGCACAGCACAGACAGCGATCTCATCGGCGACCCTGGGTCGGTCCACTGCTTGCTCGTTCTCTCACATACAAGCATAGCGCAGAACGGTGCAGACTCCAGAGGAGGGACGGCAGGACGGTAGGTATGGGGGTTTATCGATGTTTGGCCCCCACCGTGGCTAACCGTTTTCAAAGCCGCGACCCAAACTGTCGGGCTCCTCTTGATTGGTTGTGTTCCGACATCCTAGGCCTGCCAAGGTGGATGCATGATGCATGCGTACCTAGCACTTTGAGTTCTTATGGGAGGGTGGCGCGACTTTCGGCAAGTATGCTCACGGTGCGTCTGTCTCAAACTCGCACGTGGCAGTCAAAGTAGCACATCAATGACCAGATTGATGTGCTCCATACAGCCATGATATGCCTGCCGACTTTGCGCATCCGGTACTTGTTTGCACCTTTTGCATGCCCTGTCCGGCTCGATCATCCCCATCCCATTGATCAACCCGTGGACCATGCCGCCAGACACGTCGCTTCCGGTCCTCTCCCACTCGCTCGCTGTCTGCCCTACGCGTTTCCCTACGTGGGCGGGCAGACAGGCTGGTAACGAATGGCACACAGAAGACTCTGACGGCTTTAGGAGATTGATCGTCCGAGAGTGATTGTCCGAGAGCAGCAAGAGATCGAAAGCAGTCTAGCACATGCTGCAGCATCTAGGTCATTTACCGCTCTTTGTTGCCTGAGCCAGCGTGCCGGTAGCTCGCTGCCCAGTGAACAGCATGCGTGTCGATGCGACACTGGTCTCTGCCCCAGTTACTGCCGGCAAAGCACCCGCTTTGAGACCAGTGTCTTTCTTACGCGCGACAACAGACGCCGCCGCAGGATGTTGGTTGTCATCACAAGATCGCAGAGCAATTAAACAGAAGTCGATTGTTTGTAGATGTGCGCAGATATCTAAGCGCGCTTCAATGAGAGCTTTGCTGCTTCGGGCCGCGAATTCGACAACTAGTCTGCAGAAAGTTACTCGAGGAGAGCAACATCGAATGTTCGCAGCACATGTGCAGGTGCAAAGCGACCAGCGTCACACCCGCTAAGTAGTCTGTCAAGAGGGCGCCGGCGGCATAGACAGCATTGCTCGTCTCGGCAGGCCGAAAATACCATGCTGCACAAGAGCTGGTGCCGCGGGTGGAGCTGCATCTGTATCCGGAAACCTCGCAGGCGATCTCGACGTGTGGGAAGCGAAGTTGCAAGAGGCACTTTCGGCAATAGCAATCCACGGCTGACAAGACTTTTGGCACTTTGATCAAGTCAATCCCCGAAAGTTCGTTTCCATTCCGTGCGCTATCTGTCTTGATGTCGTGGGGAAGATGGCGCTCTTTTTCTGGAAGTGTCATTGTGGTGGTGGTGGTGGTCGACTTTGGCGAGTTAAGCTGCCTTGGCTATCTAGTTTGTGTGCCTCAAAATCTACGGGGCGCAAGCTCAAGCTTCGTGGGGGCCGAGCTCGGAATAGCAATCATCTGCCCGGCGACTGGCGCGTCTGCAGAAGGTGCAAGGTACTGTACGTACGTAGTTCAGGAAGGTATATACTTGTATCGACTCATTCGTACCTGCTGCCTCCCCATTACCAAGCAAATGGCTGGAGCATGAGCTACATACGTACGTTACGTCGGTCGTGCTTGCATTACATATTCCAACCAAACGGGTATGCAGCACATGCACCGTAGTGACAAGATAGCACAGCATGATACAACCCACGAGTGTGACTCAGCATTGACCTCCGCAAGCAATTTGTGTCTCAACCCTTCAGAACAAGCGTTGATCTATGCAGTAAACGTCTGATTGCTCGTTAAGCGAACAAGCTCAAGGGTACGCTGGTCTGGTTCTATGGTGGACTGATTGTAATTGCACGAGTAATTACCAGGTAGGTCGTAGTTTTACCAGATAGATCTCTCCCCCAAAAAGGCCGAACGCTAGAGACGCCAGACATCTGGGCATCTGGTGGCTCCAGGCATTCAGTACTACCTGACCGACCAGTTACCTTGGCCTCCAGTGCTAAGCTATGTATAGCTTCTCCGCTTACAAACTCTGTCGCACTTACCCAACTGGGAGAATGGACCTCTCATCGAACCTGACTCGCAGTCTGCCCAAGAAAGGATGAGAATCAAAACAATTGATAAAAAACAGCCAGGAACATCGTCGCTCTGAGGTCGTGTAGAATGAACTTGTCTCCACGATCGGGAGATGAATCAATCGGGAGTACAGCCGCCTTATTACCCCCCACTAGCTATCTTGTGGTGCACATTTTGGTCTCCAGCACATAGAGCCGGGTAGCCTTGACGTGGAGTCAAGCTTGAGCACAGATCCAATCTCAAATTGACGGGTTCATCCTTGGCCAGCCGTTTGATGGTTGCCGCGGACTTGCATTGCTCCATCCGCGACTATACCCAGTACACAGACCCCTAGGTACCACTTGATCCCCTCCTGATTGGGGTTTACATGTTAGATACAGACCAAGTTTGCCGTTGTGTTGAAAGAACCCTGATGATATTCTTCTTTCCCAGTTCACATGGGCCACGAAAAGAGCTGATTCGAGATGAAGTGATCAGCAGTGGCCTTTTGGCACTCAAGTCTTGTAGGGCTGTTACCGTGTGTGTTGGTAGGTATCTGAGCAAATGTCACAAAGTTCTATGCATCTCAGGGAATAACTTGGTGAAGATCAAATTCTGCCTTGCTGTATAGTCAATACAGATAGATTATGCTCCGCTGCGCGTTCCATGACCAGGTGATCTCGCCACGCTTCAGCATTCGTTTGTATTCTGTTCTGCACCGCCAGGTCGATCAATTTTCTGCGGTGAGTCCACGTTTCATGGAAAGGAGGCATGGTCCTTTTTGACATCTCGGTCACCAGAGCTCTCATAGGTTACCGGTGGTAGGTTTTTATGCACTGCAAGCAGCTCCGTACATACATCATTCTCGCTGCACATGATTATGTGAGATAGCGTGATTTGGGCAGTGATCTGTACGTTCAACTCTCTGCCGGGAACAAGTCTGATGATCTATCTCCACGAGACAAACGGTTCGGGGAAATTTGTAATTCTTCAAGCCACAATCTGATCGTGCTTCGCTTGGTAGCTAATGAATCTATCTCATGCTGCAAACCGCCCTGAGAGTTGAACCCACTGTCCTGCCAACCTAACGATTAAGGAAATTAAGGTTTCGTCGCCATTTGTCGCTCAGTGTGGGATGGGTCGACCAAGCACCACAAGCAAAAAGAGGGCTGGAGTCTACTATGCCGAGCTGCACCTATATCGAGTGGAGGAATAGGCTGCCCTGCGGCGGATTGCCCTCTTTCCGGCTCTCTCTCGGCATCCCTTGTCCACCAAAGGCATCGCATCATAGGTAGGTAGGGTCGGTCGGTGGACATGGAAGCGACCTACCTGTATCCTACCTTACCTAGGGACGCTACTACCACTACGACTAGCTAATCGCGCTCGGCACGTCCCCTACTAGCCAATTCACGGGAACGTCAGCCGTTATCCGTCCAAGCCGCGTGCCTGGATTGACCCTGTCGGGCTGATCTAGACACGCCAAAGGGCTGCGGATCGCCCGCCTTCTGCGTTCGACAAGTTGACTTATTACATACTACACATACATGACCCGGGAGTTTTGCAGTGAAATCGTCAATGATATTTACACGTCCACTTTCGGGCCATCATTGGTCGGTCGCTTGCCACAGCGCAGTGTGCGGCAGGCAGGTCCTCCGACCACTCATCAAGCGGCATCATCCCAGGACAACGAAAACGCAACTTCGCTCTGGCAAATGATCCCTTGCAAGTAATTAATACAATTAATTACCCAGCATGCTAGGCAGCTAATCTCCGCTTTTCACAGCAGATGATGTCCTCTATCTTGCTCTCTCTTTGCATAAAGAACGTTGAAAAAGTCGTGACCGATGAACGTGAGTGGCTGCACGGAACTTCAAGGGCGGTGGCCAAGTGGTCAAGGCCATGCACGTATAGTCGATGGCTACGTGCTGGATTGGCTTCTTTTGCGAGCTGGGGATTTTCTGCTTCTTCCCCTTCTCCTGCTTTTGCGTTCCCCTTACGTCGTCTTCCATGGATGTGCAGCCCCTCCTCCTGTTCTGGTTTCGAAGGTTTAGGAGGTGGATGTATGTACCTAGGTAATTAACCTAGGTGGGTAGGCATAGGCAGCCTAGGAGGACAAGACTGCCTGTGACTGGCTCTGGGAGGGAAGAGGGCTCGGGACGCTTTGGACGGTTCAAAGTTCCCACCCATCCTGGTTGCGCACAGTGCTTGTACTTTTGGACCCAAACGAGTTTAATGCAAATGCTACCCAACGCCAGCAAACGTGCTCGTCTCGTCTCGTTTTAGTCTTAGTTGGGGTAGGTTATACATCGCGGCACCGCAACTGCCTAGGTACCTTGCCTACCCTTTACTTTTAGTATACCGTCACTAGCTACCTCCATCAAAGGCCCGCCTAACGATGGGCCCAGGGAATGGATCAAATGGATGTCTGCTCTCCACGATCCTTTTTTCCCACCCGTCGGCTCGCTAGCATTCCCCTCTGTTCTCTGTGCTCTTCTGTTCTGTTCTGGCCCTTGAGGTAGTATCATGGGTAGGTAGGTAGATGGGGCTTATACGCAATACAACGCTTCGACACCAGACGGAAAGCACGACCTCGATACTTAGCTTAGCTTGCAAACATTTCGTGCTTTGTGCTTTTTTTCTCCAGTTGAGAGTGGCAGTCGCAATGCACCATTACACCGCAAATGTAGTCTTTTTCTCCAAGTAGAACCAAACTCCAACTCCAAATCCCACCTTGGAGCCTTGCTGAGCCTTGCTAAGCCTTCCCATCTGGCCGGGCCGGACGGCCACAGCCAGTCACTTTAGGCGCTGATGGTCGCATATGAGCAAACCGTGGGCCGACGGTCGTCGACTTTTTCTTCTCAACCACTTTGGGAAGGCCGTGATGGTCATCTCTCGCTCGAGAAGATCCACTCGCGTCTGTCAATGGGATCATTCTTGGTACCGGCTCAGGTACACGGCGGCTATTATGCATACCAGTCTTCCTTATGCATCACCACCCACCAAGGGTATCTCACCCCCGTTGCCCGGTGGCTCTCGAGACAAGCCCCCAAAGATCCAAGTCCCTTGTCGTTTATCTATGGGTCTATCCCGGTACATAGCACGCTGATCAGATGAGGTCGACTTTGTACCATGAGGTATTGCAGGGCCCTGGGCCGATTGTCGACATGGGTGCAGGATTCAGTTCACGTCAAAAGAGCATAGGTAGTCTATGGAGAAGATACAGGTCGGTATCCACTCCACCAAGAGCCGGGCTGCCTTTTGCCTACCTTGCCTCCATGGATCTTGAGATACATTACACACATACCTTACAAAGGCAGTACTTAGTTTTCTTTTTTCCTACAGTCGGCTGTTGGATCGGCGTCTCTATAAACATACCTCTTCATCCTCCATTCCTTCTCCTTCTCAACCCGAGAGCCAATCCTGCGAGTTCTATTCTATTTGTATAACTCCAACCCACGACAGCATTCGGCATCACTTGAAACAAAAGACGACGTACCTTCACAGCATTCCATAGACCCCACGACAAGCTGTTTTCTCTCTCTTTGACCTATACTGGTTCTGGCCCCGATCATAAAGCACTGTACTCGGCCCCAGACTTGAGCTATAACACTCTCGAGTCCGTCTCGAGGTTACAACTGCAGACAAACATGGGCGATCTCTCGTACGAACAGCAGTCATCTGGTCATCACAATCAGGACCATCTGCCATCCGAGGACACCCTCCCACTCCGTGCCTACTCGGCTGCCACCACTACGGCGGGTGCCTGTTCTTCACCCACCACAACTACAATATATTCAACTGTAAGTAAATTCCCCTCTCTCAAGGGCGACGGGGATCGCTCATCGTGTTCACAATAGATTGCTCCATTCAACTACAACGCTCCATACGATTCATCGCTACCTACGCCTGTGTCTGTTGCTGGTTCGCCTTCGTTATCAGACAACGCATCAGTGAAGATGGTACACTCATTGAGCAACCCAGGGAGCACCTCCCAACAGCCCACACCTCCTAGCACTTCCCGTTCGAGTACTGCGGATTGGTATGGTAATGCTCCAAACCATTCCATTATCCATAGCACTCAACCATCATCCCCATTAACGCACCATGCTGCGTCTGATCTACTTAGACTTCACGGGCTTGACGGCCCACAGTCACCACCGCCACAACAAGTTATTCCCGTCTCGAGCGTAGAGAACTATTACGGCCACTACGGTGTTTCTGGTCCAGATCCTCAAGATGACATGTCTCCTCCAATGGCATCAGCGACACTCTTCTCAAGCGGCCCAAACATCAACCCATCAGCTTTGTTGAAAGGATATCATCAGATGGGTTCCAACTCCCATCTCCACATGGCACCAGCACCGCCACAACTGCCACTTATGCACGGTTTGCACCATGGTCAGGGATCTCTAGGCCCTCACATTCCTCACATCGACCACCTTCATGGCCATGATAGCTATGGCTTGGGACACGCTCCTCTCATACTAGGCGTAGAATCATCCTATAAGAGAGCAGCTAGACGCGGAGGCGCTAGGCGCAGCCAGCCGCCACGGAAGCGTCAGCGTGGTAGGGCCGCAAGACAGGCACCTTATCATGGTCATGATGATCGGGCTGGGTCAAAGTCTCCCGTGAGGCACATCAAGGAGGAGCGTGAGCCGCGCCAGGTTCTCCAACTTCGCCATGACAAGGATCGGCCTGAAGACCATTTTCTCTTCAGTTTGAGAGAGGATCTGATCAATGAAAAGGGCAAGGGCATGTGGGACAAGATTGCTGAAAGATACCACGAACGCTATGACAAGAAGGAACGCGCAGCTTTGCAAATGCAGCTTTCACGCGCAGTGTTGAAGCTGGCCATTTGGCCAGAGGATGAGGTATGTGATACTATAAACAGGACGGGTTTTCTCTTTGGCCTCAACCAATACTAACTTTGGTACAGGACCGAGCTCTCATAGAGGCGATTGAAGAATACGACAAGCGTCGCTATATCGATATACTCAAGATCATGAAGGAGAAGAAGGGCTGCCGAGTATGGGACTGGAAGCCCGAGCACATTGCCAAACGCCTGTCGGAGCTTGGCGAAGAAGAATACGATCCCGATCTCAAGCCAAAGAAGATTAGAAGAAGGCGCAAGGAGATCCAACGCGAGAAGGGGCAGCCAAACCTGTGGGCAGAGCCGAGCCCCCCATCAGCCGTGTATGACGAGCGAGGTCTAAGCCTGCAAACAAGGAACAACCTGTCGCCGGAAGAGGAAGAACGGTTGCTCGAAGCCTTTTTCGAACCAGAGAAGGAGTCTCCTGAAGAGAACCCCGATGCTATGGACCTTTCTGGGCCATATCCTGATTCGCGGCGAGCCAGTGCCCAGCAGGATCATCACAGCGAGCGTGTGGCAAAGCATGCTTGCGATCAAATGATTGCTCAACAACACAGCGAAGCCACGCCATATTATGACAGCTCGTCTAGGGGTCAGCAAAACTATCCTCACCTGCCTTGATGGGCAAAAGGCGACCGTTCTTTCACTTTTCTTCTTCTTCTCTCTTTCTCTCTTGATGATACCCCAACCATTTACTATCTGTCGATCTTGAAGGAAAAGCATTTCAATCTCTCTCGGTCTAGTGGTCTTAGATTTATGCCGGCAAACGGCTTGCGCGATACCTTCTTTTTACACAATCATACCTGCGGTTTTGATCAGTCTGCATTTTGGATATTTTCGGGCATGTGGCGATTCGCAAGAATCAAGATGTTGCGCCATGCACTTTTTTGTATATATTTAGCTCCATTCAACCTTTTTCTTTTTATGTTACTTTTGGATGTTCCTGGCTACAAATTTCGTACTCATTTTTGGCACATTTATTGTAAGACATGGGTGCAGGCGGAAGTACAGGTCATGATCGGACAATGGAATACAAGTTTCTGTCAGATTTGTTGTATCAAATTATGCTGATAAATCAATTTCACGGCCACTTTCTGGAAACGGAAAATAAGCATTCTTTCTGACCATACTCAGATTGACACGCAAATGATAGCCAAGCCACCTTGGTAAGCCACCCCAGAAAAGTGTATTTTGAACATCATTGGATTTAGACATTGGGTCTCTTTCTCTTTGCAAAGTCCGGTTGCGGCTACGACAAAGACGTCCCAAAAGCGACGGGCCACCACGACATCACTCACGAACAGTCTATATTTATCATAAACAAAAAGAGGCACTCTGGCCGTTTACTACTGCAACTGCAAGGGAGGGGAGGGGACGCATTTGCACTGCATAACGCGGCCTAAAAATGTTCAGAGAGAGTCTCCAGATTCAAAGTAACCATGCAGGCATCCGAGACGTGATAGGCTGCCTAGGTATGTAGAGTTTGGCTGTGCCCTCCACAAGCATACAGAGCCGATACGTACGGAGTCGTGTGTCTCCGCTTTTCAACATGATTTGCTCAATCACGTCTATCTTGCACAGAGGAAAAGCCCCATAGGGCTGGGAGTCAGTTGTGTTGAGTTTCCGGCCCCCATTTTCTCACCCCCTCCTTGTCCCATATGATATGTTCCCATGATAGGTGCGTGTATATTGATACGAAATGCGGTGTAGCGGGGAAATGGAAAGAGGAGAAAGAAGATTTGCTGTATTTCCCACACACCCTTGTGCAATTCATTCGCTACGGAATGGAAATCTAGCCTGGGGGAGAGCAGCATCGGTGAAAGGGGAGAGGGGGGTCCCCCCCTTGTCTTTTGACCCGAGGGACTGGTAAATTGCCTGTCCAGGCATTCCCATTGCGACCTACCCACGCAACGATGCCTGGAGGTGAGAACAGAGAAGAAAACAAGAAAAGCGCAAAAAAAGACAAAGCGATACCCAGAAGGCGCCCCAAGCACACCCTTTGCAATGAATTATCAAAATTTCATTGCGGGTAATAGGCGGGGTCTGACGATTCCTGCCTGCATCGGGGTAGTTACGCAAACAATGGAATTTGATGTACCCATTCTGCTTTCCATGGGATTAAACGTATCCATCTGGGGGAATTACGGATCTCTTGTCTAGTCTAGAGAGGTCGTATCCAGAGAAAGAAAAAGAGTCTGGGCTGTTTCTTCCTTGTCTCTCTTCTGCTGCTGCTACGTAGTTGAGCAAACAAGATACGGATGAATAGAGTCAGAGAGACAGGGGATGGTCAAAAAAAGCCGGCTTCGGAAAATCCGCTCGCAAGCACAACAGAATCATCCCATGGGTTTTCTACGGCCCTTGCCTGTTTTTCTCAAGTCTTCTTTGTCTGGTTGCGATATCCTGGATGTCAAGTGGCCTGAGGTCTTTTTTTTTTCCTAGTTTCGGCGCGAGATTCAAGGTTCTGACATGGCTTAAAGAAGTAGATTTTTATTTTGCTTGGGATCTTACCTAACTTTTTCCCATCCCTTGCGTTATGTTGTACTGAGTGCGGAACAGATTGCTGCCAGCAAGGGCGAGACTTTTGTGTTTTAAGTAATTACCAGGGGTTTGGATAGATAGATGGGGGAAGAGTGAGGGATTCACCTTTTTTCCTCTCTAGCTTCTTTGATGAAAGAGAGGGTCTTACTCCGGCGTAATTATTTCTCTCTCTCCTTCTTGCAACCATCTGCAGCAAGCGTTGCTCTCTCTTGTTCCATGTCCAAAAGAGAGTCGCACCCGCTTGCTAAGCTGAACCTAGCTTCCTTTTCTATTATTGCCATGCTATTCTGTGCCTCCCCCGGGCTTTGACATTGCTAAGGTTCGATCCTCGTGGCGCAGCCGAAGGGTACAACAGAGTAGCATCTCTGCCGCGTGACTATGCACCATCCGAGCACAACATTCTTTTTTAGAAACCTACAGGATGGAATAGTTCGAACGGGCCCTAGAAGCCGCCGAGCACCACTTCACGTCAAAATCAAACATAGCAACGTTCCCCCCAAAGAGCATAGCATTGGACTCGCTCAATCTAGTGACTGAGTAGGTTGATCCTGATTCGTTCCCTGTTCTACTGGGGGCACGCGTGCTCGCCACGGGGTTCTGAAGTTAGAGAGGAATTTTGGCTAGCAAAGATAGATTGGGCTGTTAGTATCGGAACATGGCCGATGCCTAGGCTGATCTTTCTTGTCTCGCTGCTCTTATTTGGAATAAACCCCATCACACCCGCTCGTCTCGGCAGGAGACAAAGAACTGATATTGACATAATAAGAATATGTATAACCGTGAAAACGTACAAGCATTTCATACAAGGTTCATGCCGGGCCATTCCTCTACGGAATGCTTACCGAAATTGGTCATGATGAGAAGTCGAGCTCGATTCGACTTCCGATCAGGGCTCATTCAAAGCGCGCGCCTGACAATCTGTGTACCGCCCAGACCCTGTCCACCCGAGGCGAGTTGGGTAGATTGGAAAGATACAAGCGCCAGGTCTTGGAAGATGTGCAGGGCTTCATGTACGCATTCGGTCTCGTTGGACCGCCGCTTCAAACGGGCGGCCAGGGCCAATATACTCTTTCCTAGTTCACTTTCTTGACCCCTAGATCTTTGAAGACATGGTGGAAATTCATCAAATGACGGGATCATTTGCGGGATTGACACAGTCTCGAGGTCCTCAAAGAACCAGCAGATATAGCAAAGTGGCAGTGCTCAGCAGTGGAGAGCAGTACACTCAGATACAGTGCTTGGAAAAGCCGGTGGCCGGTTTAGGATACCAGATGTTTGTCCAAATCTCGCATGGTTATTGGAAGACCAGCATTGCAATGAGTTCACCCACATGCTCATGTTTCTAAATGTTCCTTGCGTCCCTCAGATTGAGGTCCCTTGAACATGCGACTTTTTGACCTGTCTGAGGCACCCGCCCGCGTTTCCGCGTCTTATAGGATTGCCAGATGTCCTAGCAGGCCAAAAAAGCTATACAGACGATGCTGATGCGTGTTGAACTTGATCAAGTTAGTAAGAAGAGGAACTTTGGGCGTGATTCGCGCAGAAGATAGCGTTGATCGAAAAATGCCCTGCTTCACACGTCAGGAGCTTTGCCAAATTGAGGCTGAGCCAGCTTCGCCCAAGATCAACGGGAGGCTCTCACTGGGTGTAGACCTGGGGCCCAACCCCATGTTGACACGGCAGAACTTTCCGTCTGTTATGACAAGTATTCTCAAGTATCAGAGGGCTGTTGGGTGGTGCTCATTGGGGACGATCCCTGCAGAGTCGGCAATATACAAGGCGGCAGAACTTTTGAGCCATGTCGCAACTCGATCCTTCTGAACAACTCCCGACTTTTCGCACAACGATATGCAAACTAGCTTATTCCCGATTGAGGTGGAGCAGGCATAGAGCGGGAAATGGCATCGATCCTTTGAGGTGACGAACATAACGGGAGCAAGGGTCGAATGGCAACCAGGTTTGGAATCCTCGGGGAAGGGGGGCCAGTTGCTGGGATCTGCCGACCTTCCTCCTAGGTCACGTACCCGCGCCTTTGAGCTCTTTCGTACGAGTCCAGACTTGTTGACGAGTGGCTGGCCATGAAGTACACAGAGAGAGATAGAGCAAAGGTCTCGCGAAGTACCCGTGTGAACGAGAGAGCCTGTCAGGTAGCACACACACAGAACGAGCCGAGCTAGTCGGTTCGCGGGCCGCAGACCGCAAAGCGCAACTCGTCACGTCACATACCGGGAGGTATTGACGCAGGGATGGATGGAGACGCTTGTTGTAGATACACACAGTAGACTGTAGACTGGAGCTGCAAAGAGCTGTTGGTATCGCATTGGGGGCAAACAACTGACTCCACGCTTAGCTTTGCCGTTGTTGTCGAAAGTCGTGGATAACGGCGCAGCCTCGCAGACCCTCGCAGGACCCCATAGGCGACCTCTTGACGAGCGGCAAGCGCTTAATGAATTCAGGACCGCCAGCCTTGGCAAAGGATGCTACCTCGTGGCGTCAAAGGAGCATTTAGAAAGGGCAGGTGAAGTGTGATGAGTTCCTTGATCCATGATGCAATAAGCGAAATGTGTCAGCACTGTAAGTTCACACGTTACTTAGTAGTACTGTAGAGTTTCAACGCAGTGCAGCGTTCAGCGGTCAGCAGTGAGTAAGGTCAGTGCTGGGTAGGTAGGTAGGTAGGCAGTAGGTACCGTTGTCCCCACCCCTTTACCTTTGCTTTTTACCTTTTTACCTTTGGTCAACGGACAGGGGAAATCTGTCCACTCTGGGTAAATAAGGACAAGCTTAGCAACGGGCCAGCCAGTGGATAGCGCCCATCTGTTAGTGCGTACATTGTACCTACGGGGCGCTCTAGCGTTGCCGATGCGCTGCAAAATTACTTGGTACAGCGCTGATGACAGCATCAGACGGTCAGCCAAAAATCCAGCTTGCTCGTTGTTTGCTTACCTTAACATCTGCACACCTGTGAGGTATCCAGCCGTTGCATGCTTGGTACCGCCAGCCCATAGGTATCGCATTTCTCATCCTGGCTGACGGGTCATAATCTCATTAAAGCAAGCATTGCAAGTGCGGCGATCTCCCCGGTCGCCCGCCGGTCTCACGACGAGTGCCTACCTTGTTACACATGCATGCTTATACCTCTAGCTCCCGGTGATGCCCTCGGCATGCGTGGCCGGCCGGAGACGTAGCCCGGCAGCGGCCATGGTGAGAGGCACATCATTGGCACTTTGGGCCACCACATGTCTACTGCTGCTGCTGCCGTCATGGATCGGAGCTGTGCGGGCTATGCGCCCGGATCGAGTAGCCCAGCTGAGGCAAGAGACAGTGGACATGTTCTATCATGGCTTTGACAACTACATGAGTATTGCATTTCCGGAAGACGAGGTAAGACGCAACCCGTACGTTTCCATATAGATGGCAAAGCCCACTCACTATCGATATAGCTGCGACCAGTTTCTTGTACTCCTTTGACCCGCGACCGACTGAACCCACGCCATATTGAGCTCAACGACGTCCTGGGAAACTACTCCTTGACCCTGATAGACAGCTTATCGACCCTCGCCATACTCGCCTCCGCCCCTCCGGATGATAAGCAGACTGGGCCCAAAGCTCTCGACGATTTTCAGAGAGGCGTTGCAGCATTGGTAGAACAGTACGGAGATGGGCGGCCTGGTCCCTCGGGGCAGGGTGTTCGCGAAAGAGGCTTCAATGTTGACAGCAAGGTTCAAGTCTTTGAGACCGTCATCAGAGGGGTTGGTGGTCTGCTGAGCGCGCATCTATTTGCCGTCGGAGATCTGCCAATCTCTGGGTACAACCCAGGTAGAACCAATGACGACGTAGAGCAGCACCCTATTGTCTGGCCGAATGGGTTCAAGTACGATGGTCAGCTGCTTCGACTTGCCTTTGATCTAGCTCAACGGTTGCTTCCTGCATTCTATACTCAGACTGGCATGCCATACCCGCGGGTGAATCTGCGGCATGGAATTCCATTCTATCTGAACTCGCCGCTTCATGAGAACATCAGTCTGGACCCTGATGGTGCTTCCCAGGAGCCCCCAGAAATCACAGAGACTTGCACCGCCGGAGCTGGAAGTTTGGTGCTCGAGTTCACTGTTCTCAGTCGCCTGACTGGTGACCCAAGATTTGAGCAAGCTGCCAAGAGGGCATTCTGGTCTGTCTGGTCAAGAAGGAGCGATATTGGTCTCTTGGGCGCGGGCGTAGATGCCGAAGGCGGCCATTGGATAGGGGGCTTCTCTGGAATTGGTGCCGGCATTGACAGCTTCTTCGAGTACGCCTTGAAGACACATATCTTGCTATCTGGACACGACCTACCGAACCGTACAATGCCTACCCATATTCCCTTTGGAAGCTCGCTCGACCCCAACTCCATTTATACACCATTATCCGATGAAGACAACTCGCCAGATGCGTTTTTGGGGGCATGGCACCATGCGCATGCTGCCATCAAAAGACATTTGTATTCTGAGGTACATCATCCGCACTATATCAATGTTCATGTATCCACTGGGTCTCCTCAGGCGTATTGGATCGATAGCCTGGGCGCATATTATTCTGGCCTTTTGACTATCGCGGGTGAACTTGATGAGGCCATCGAGACGCACCTCCTATATACAGCGTTGTGGACTCGGTACTCGGCCCTGCCAGAACGATGGTCAGTCCGGGACGGTAACGTTGAAGGTGGCCTCGGTTGGTGGCCTGGCCGACCCGAGTTCATCGAGTCGACTTATCACCTCTACCGTGCCACCAAGGATCCATGGTATCTCTATGCTGGAGAGATGGTCCTAAGAGACATCACTCGGCGTTGTTGGACCAAGTGTGGCTGGTCTGGACTACAAGATGTACGAACTGGGGAAAAGAGCGATCGTATGGAGAGTTTCTTCCTTGGAGAGACTGCCAAATACCTCTATCTTCTCTTTGATTCCGATCATCCGCTGAACAAGCTAGACACACCATATGTCTTTACCACAGAGGGCCACCCGCTCATCATTCCACGGGCAAGTGGCCAGCACACGAGACGTCGGACAAGTCCTGCCGAGAGCGGAGTTCAAAGTTACGTGGAGAGCGACTTCACTTTGTCTTGCCCGGTGCCACCAGCCCTTCCGCCGCTCACTGGATCTGCAACAGCGGCTAGGCCTGACTTGTACCATGCTGCAAGTTTGATCCGTTTACATCACGTTCCCAACATGCACGCTATCTCAAGTTCAGAATCGCGGCTTGAGAATGAGGACGCGAAGTCAAGCGGAGCCACCAGACCAAGAAGCAATCATACGCATTTCCCATGGACACTTCCCGAGTCCATGCTGCCCAGCGATGGAGTGTGTGCAGCTATTCGCCAGCAACATACATCGACAATTGAATTTCCGTCAAACACCCAGCAAGTCGTTGGAAGCGCATTCAATCTCATGTTTGGCGGACATAATCTGGTCCGTACAGGCGAGGGCATAGCCATCAATAGTCTCAATGGCTTGAAGTTAACAATGGTGCAAGAAGAGCCACCAGACGCGAGTCATCGCATTTGGAGGGTGCAAAGCATTGGGAACCTGCCACTGGGTCGGGACGAAAAAGTCTTGATCAGCCGTGATGTTCTCACTGGCATGTCCGATCCTCTATTCCACCGCATTAGGGATGCCGTGGTGGTTGATCTACTTTTGCAGACCCTCGTCCTCCCAGAGAAGAACGATACCGACACGGATGACTTGCAGGATTTGGCGCACCCCCAGACATCGCAATCATCAGTTGAAGTCAAGTCTGTAGGAGTTCCGAATATCTTTAGCTCCTTTCTATCACAAATCACGTCCGTGTTGAAAGATCCGGTCGCCACCTACGGTCCCATACCCGCACCAAAACCAGAGTATCGATACGCAGAATTACCAGCTATAACACCAGTGGGCCTGGGGGCGGCTCCATTGCCAGATGTCGCTGAGGCGCCCAATCCTGTGCTTGGTCCCCAGATTGACTCACTCTCCTGGTCCAAGATCTATTTCGCGGACCAGGCGTGCCAAGGCAAGCTTCCCGACAAGGCGGCCAAGAGTCACCACGTCATTGTGATGCGACGCGGCGGGTGCTCATTCTCTGAGAAGCTGGCGAACATTCCCTCTTACGCCCCCAACCGAAACGCATTGCAGCTCGTCGTTGTTGTCTCAGACGACGAAGAAAGTAATGAGGATGGCGAGTACGACGTGTGGAGTACGAACTTTATCCGTCCGCTGCTAGATGAAACGCAGCGGACGCCATCGGGCATCGCCAGACATCATCCTATTGCCATGGTCATGGTGGGCGGCGGCGACCACACATATGAGGCGCTACAGGATGTCAAAAGTATAGGACTGCGAAGGAGATACCACGTTGAGAGCCAGGGCTTAGAAGTAGGAAATCTGATTGTGTTATAGAAGAGGCTCTCTGCTTGGAATTGTAAGCGATGCATGAGTGGCGTACGGGGAGTTGATTTAGATAAGTATATCGCTACAGCATGACTGTCAGTACTTGACATACTTTGTACTGTCAATTGAATATATGTTTCATCAGTACTTTACCATTAAAAGGCAGTAGCATGTGCAAACGAAGCATTCAGGGGCATGTTTCTTTCTCTCGTTCAGTGCCCAGGTATACTATTCGGTAGAAGGTGTGACCTAAGCCAGCTGTGATCGAGCCTTGCCAATTGCAGCCAGGCGGCCGGCATAATTCTCACCACACAGTCAATACCCACTTCAATACTAGAACTTGCAAAGCGAATGACATTGGGTGAATGGTGAACAATCTTTCAGAGTATGATGCATATCTACGGCGACATCTGCTCAACATGTCACCGGTCAAGCCCCCGAGTGCTGCCATGACGCAGATGCGGAGTTTACCGCACATGTCGTCGATGCGCCGGAAGTTTGTGCTCAGCCCCATAACGGCGCTGGCCTTTTACACGTCGTCGACAAACGGCAGGCTGTATCTTCTTGCCGGCGAGGATAATCACGTCAAAGTGTACGATGTGGACAAGTCCGAGTTTTGTGGCGATATTGGTCTGTTTTCGGGACAATCCGTGCACGGTATTGCTGTGAGGAAGAAGGGCCACGACAGCGGAAAAACCGACAAGCAGCAGAGAATTTTGGTCTGGGGCGGCTTTTCCGTGGCGATACTGCCGATTGATCTGGTCGAGGCCGTCATTTCTGGCAAACAGAATCTGGAATTTATTCGACCTGTGGTGGTGGAGGAAGCCTCGGATTGGATCTTTGAGGGCATCATTTCTCCTCATGCACCCGACGAGCTAGCGCTGCTCACGGCGCACAATGATCTGATCAAGGCGCGTTACGATGAACATTCGGGGCGAATCATGTTCCTGGAGACTGTATCACCGTCGCGGCCTATCCTGTACTCTGGAAACTTGTCCTGGGAAGAGCCAGACTGTATCTTGGTGGCTGCTGGCACCGTCTTTGGAGAGATTGTGGTCTGGAAATACTTCACGACGCCGCCAGGAAGTCAGAACTCTCCTTGTGAAATTCTTTTCATCTTCTCCGGTCATGAAGGATCTATTTTTGGTGTTCATGTTTCGCCCATTATACATTTGGAGACTGGTGAGAGTCTGCGGCTGTTGGCCAGTTGCAGTGACGACAGGACGATCCGAATCTGGGACATTACGGATCCGCAGGACTTGTCGAGCGGTACACGCGAGGAGTACCAACGCAAGATCTTGGCGGTTCGGCAGACGGGATTTGGAGACAGCATCGAGGAGAGCTCGACGGACGAATCCGCGGCTCGATGCCTGGCCGTGGCAATGGGTCATATCTCGCGGATATGGCAGGTCGAGTTTCCCTCGAGGCAACCACAAATTTCGAGTTCCATTATTGACCTCTGGTCGTTTGGTGAAGATGCGACTGCACAAAAATGGACGCTTACATTGGGCACTTCGAGTCGTCCAAACGACGGCGGGGACAAGGCCGCTCAGGCCCCAGATATGCCCACGCGAACAAGAGGGCAACTGAGGAACGAGGCAATCTACGCCAATCATAACGGCAAGAACATTTGGTCCCATGCAATCACGACCGACCAAGCTGGTGAACTACTGGTTGTAACTGGAGCTTCTGATGGCAAATTAGCCGTGGTTGGAAGTCGCCATAGAATCACCGAGGTAAAAACACTTCAAGACATGCCGCCAATGCCAGAGGTCGTTGAGCTCGATGAAGATTCGATTGTACCTCGGGAGGAAGCAACTACCACGCCAGCAGACAATGGCCTGCCAGCATTGAATCCTGCACTGGATATTGTTGATGGAGACGCAAGCAAAGATTCCACCTCAAAAACGTCAAAGCCGGCCAAGAAGAAGAAAAAGGCGAAGAAGCCAGTCAAGGACTTTTTCAACAGATACGCATTATTATCCGACAATACCGTCCTTACCTCGACCAAGAATGGTCGGTTCTTTGTAGCAAATGCAGCCGAAAACTCTTCCTGGGAACAGCTATTTCTACCAAAACATCTCACAGATACCTCGTCCACGTATGCAGTCGTCAAGGGCTCATTTGATGCATCTACTGCATATGTAGGCACAGCTGAAGGCAATGTCTTTGTGTATCGCAGTGGCGAATCCTCCAAACTTGAGCATGTTGCCAAGGTACATGGCAAGGTTTCTGACATATTCGCGCTGACGCCTTCATACAACGTGAACTCCTCGGCTCAAGCAGGTGGGCAAAATACAACTGACGAGAGAACTATCGAGCATCAAAGGTCAAGAGTGCTAGTCACCGTCCTCGGAAGCGATGGCGCCTCGCTGCTTGATTTTGACAACACGTCTGCAGCCGAAAGCCCAAAACAAGTACATATACCAGTGGACCGGCGCTTTATTGTTACATCAGCAGCAATCCACGACAGTCTAGTAATCCTAGGCTCAAGAACGGGCTACATTTCTGTACTTGAATCTGCAGATGGTCAAGCATATCAGGTGAGGGCATCCGTCGAGCCAAAGACAAACGATTGTGTCACATCCATTACCTTTCTCCCGCCAAAGGCTGGCGAAAGCTCTGTAAACTTTCTTACCACGAGCCGGGACGGACAGTTTCGAATCTACACACTACGCAAAACTCAGCAATCATGGCATGTAGCACTAATACACGAAACGTCGCCTCCGTTTGGGCCTATCATTGAAGGGGCCTCGTTGGCGCCCAGTGGTGATAATTACGGCTTCGACTTGATTCTATATGGATTTCGCAGCACAAAATTCGTTGTCTGGAACGAGACACAACGTCGAGAAATTGCCTCGATCGAGTGCGGCGGAGGACATCGGACCTTTGTCTATGATCCCGTACAGAGCACACTGGGCGATTTCCGACTTGTTTGGACACAAGCGTCACAGCTGTGTTTCTTTTCCCAAACGCATGCATCTCATCGAGCACTCAAGTCAGGAGGCCACGGCCGAGAGATCAAGGCTGTCGCTGCTTCTGGAGACCTCGTGGCCACGGCGGCTGAGGATACCACCATACGAATATGGAGCTACGCGAAAAGCCAGGGCCAGAACGCGGAAGAAGAAAAGGCATCCCTGCGTTGCCTGGCCGTGCTCGAAAGCCATACTGCCGGTATCCAGAGCATGAAGTGGCACAAGCAAAGCCACTTGTTCAGCAGCGGAGGAAACAAGGAGTTCTTCATATGGAGGCTCAACCAACTCGACTCGGCCTACCGCGGCCTGGCGGTAAAGTGCGAGGCCGTCTATCCCGACCGCGGCGACGATATCGATCTGCGCATCATGAATTTTGACGTATCGTGCGTGAGCGACGCTGCCGACGACGACGACGACGACCAATCATTTCTCATCACCATGGCCCTGTCCAACTCGACGCTGCTGACCTATGCGTATTCCGAGACGGCCGGCTTCCGGCTCGTGGCCAAGGGGTCCTACACGGGCGCGTGCATGACTCAGGTACGACATCTCCACGTGGAAGATGCCTCGATGCAAGTCCTGACCACCGCCACCGACGGCTACATGGCAGTCTGGGAAGCTTCTCTGCCCATTGGCAAAGGGTCCTCTTCATCTTCTGACCAAGAAGCCACTACTACTATTGCCGAGTTCCGCAGCCATCTCGTGACCAAGCTCCACCAGAGCACCATGAAGTCGCTGGACGTCAAGACGCTGCCCAGCACCGCAGACGACGACGGGGCCGCGTCTACCTCGTACCTCGTGGCCACGGGCGGAGACGACAATGGCATCGGCGCCGCGCATCTGCACCGCGACGGCTCCTCTGGCCGCTTCACCGTCAAGTCCAAATCCATCGTCCGGTCCGCCCACGCCGCGGCGGTGACGGGCATTGGGTTCCTGAGACTTGATGACGAGAGTAGCAGCAGCAGCAGCAGCAGCAGCAAGGGCGATAAGGGGGAGACGTCGTGTTCGTTCGTCCTGGCGAGTTGTAGCAACGACCAGCGCGTCAAGAGGTGGGAGATAACGGACGGGCTGGGAGAGAGGCCGCGCTTCCGGCTCCTGGATAACCGCTACAGCGCCATTGCCGACGCGGGTGATTTGGAGGTCTTTGAAGATGACGCGGGAAGCTTTGTCGTTGGTGGTGTCGGTCTAGAGATTTGGACTGCACGAGGTGGATAGATGCGGAGTGATCCAATAAACATATCAAGAACACATGAACATTTGCGCCTTCCATCTTGTAAAAGAGATTGTACTTGGCGGTCTTCTTAAATCTCGTCGTCTATTTCGATTTCTAGTAGTATCTCTGTCTCTAAATTCTAATCTACCATTTGCGGCAATGGATTCGCTAAGGGGGGAAAGGGGGTCCCAAGCCGACAAACTCTAAAAAGTCAAAGTTGCGTTGGTTATCTTTTGTGCATCTTTTCATCATTCATTGCGCATCGTCCTCATGACAATCATCGTCGGATCACTTGGCCGCGCTGCTGCCAAAGACGCCCCACCAGCACTCAATGTGCGTCTTCTCGTCGTCTTCATCGCCCCAGTCGTCCTGGCCCATGAGAGAGTGCTCCTCCAGGCATGTGAGGGTCCAATCGTCACCTTCGGCCAACTTGTCTTTGAAGTCCTGGAGCAGTCGCCTTGTGATCTTGTCCCGGAGCGGTACCATGGCGACAACTCTGGCGTCCGGGTCCCGCGACAAGTGGTCACGCACGGCGGAGGCGAGCAGGACTGGGTGGTCATCATCGTAGATTGGATCAGCAATCAGAACGATCTAGATGAGAAGCATAAGTATTTGTGAATTACATGAATAAGACGCATGTCGAAACAAACCTTGAACTGATTTCTCTCGGTGAAGAGCTCATCATTGTCCTCCAGCTCACCGCCCCAGGTCAGAGCGCCTGCCTCGACAGTACCGCCGAGGGACTCAATCATCTGGCGGTTGGCCTCGATGTTGTGCGACAGATTGGGCACAATCTCTGGCAGATCACTCAGGGCGACCCGGGTCTTCCAAATGGCGGCAGCCGCCATGCCGCAGAGCCCGGTTCCGGATCCGAGCTCGAGCACGGCCGGGAAAGACGATGATGAGAAATGAGACAGCGACTGCGCGGCGATCTTGTCCAGAAGGCCCGCGAGGAAATACGACGAGCCCCACGTCTTGAAGCCCAGGCAGTCGCCGGTGATGGATGGCTCGCGGACAATGAGCTCAAAGTCCGGGTAAGTGGCACTGTCGCCGCTGGAAAAGGGCCAGCGTCGCGTGATCTCGCCCATGCCCGCGCGTCCGCAGCGCTCCGACAGTCGCCGGCTGGCCTCATCCCAGATGGCCTCTCTCTCCTCGTCGCTGTCGCCGAGCCATCTCACTGTTGGCAATCCACGATAGTCAGTGACCAGATCACTTTGAAATTTTGCCGTTCCGAGAATCGGTGCAGCTACAGCAGCTTATTCCCGGTGGCCGAGAGTAAGATTTCGAATGAATTACTCACAGTCGCTCTTGATGATACTGGACAGGTAGCCGGCAACCTCCTTGCGGAAGCGAGCATTATTCTCTTGGTTCTCTAGAATAACTCGAGTCGAGGCTTTGGGACCCCAGACTGGCGGCTCGATATGGAGGCTCTTCAGACAGGCCATGAGTTCTTCAAAGCATGGCTTCTGCCAGACCTGGGGAAAGTCCAGGGGCGAAACGTGACCGCCACTTTGTTGAACCATTGCGATGGGAGAGACGTCTTGTGTAAGCAGGGTCTAGGAATCTAAATCTAAATCTAAAAAAGAGAAAACAAAAGAAAAAGGAAAGTAGAAGAGAAAGCGCAACACCAGGGAGACAAATTTGGATGTTCAATCCCAGGACATGGTTCGAGGCATCGTGAAATGTGTTGGATTTGTTTGGAATGACTTATGAAAAAAGAAGTACTTGATGCATCCAGTGAAGGGGGAAGAAATTCTGACAATAGTTTGCGGCCAGTTCTGGTCTAGATCGCAATGGATTCACATGTTCTCTACATTAGTCGCAGGGACCGGCAGCTGTCTAGCGGTTGCCTACTAACGGCGGGCGTGGGGAGAAGGGAAGGGACGATAGAGCGAGAGACCCTGAAATGGCGCCACGTCGGAGAGCTCGTCGTAGGCAGGCGCGAAGGAAAAGGTGACCATCTGATTGGCCAGCCACACCTGGAGGGGCTAGCAAAGCTGCGGCGCAAGCCACAATTTTTTGACTACAATATCAGATTTTCGAGTCACCAAAGCTTTTCCCTTTCCCTTTCCTTTTCTTCCTCGTGAAGCATCGTCCTCTTCAACGCCGCGTTTCTATGCTACAAACAGAGAATTTTGCTGCGCAAGCAGCTTCTCGGACAGTCCTGGTTTTTGCCAGTCTGTTTTCTACCCTTCTGCATATGAGAAATTCGGAGTAATCTTCATCCACTACCTCACTCGCCCTGCCCCTCCGTGGGCGGGATGATTAGGTCTGCCCGTAAGGGTCCAGCTTGAACAAGCCCGCAATTTGGCATCAGAAAAGCAGGGGCCTGGCGACGATGCCCGCAAGGGTTGGTTTGTCCAGTGCTTCCTATGGGAGAGCCGTTGCGAAGATTGTGTGGGAACACTTGAGTGCGATATGCGGCGTGCTGTGTCCCTTCCTCTTTTGGGAGGGACGAGTACAATTCGATTCTGATTACTCTGCTGAGGACGATGCTTCACCATTCTTTTTCCCTCAGGTCAGTCACAACTTTATTCCAAACCAGTATGGGATACTACTAACGAAAGACACATTGTCATCCCAATCACTTTAGGCACCTCTACCACCAGCACAGTGTACCAATACAGCATCCACCCCCACGCTGAACATCCTCCGCATTGTTCTGTCAGCTGCCGAGGTTTTGGTGTAACTCGGAAACGCCGTTATCAGACTCGTACCCATCTTGCTGCTCATTACCACACTTCCCCTTGTCCGTCCTCGTTGCCGCCAGCCCCTGCGCCATCAGTCTGATTTGTGATTGTGTCGGCAGTGATGGGCTTAACCTCTCTCTTGTCAAATCTGTAGATTGTTCCCGTTGTAGGCTTTTCTGGATCAACATAGCCAAGAAGCTCCCGTAGTTCGTTGATCAGATCCTTGCATGCGCCATCATCCATCATTGTCTTTTGAGCCAGTAGATGCACTCGGTAGTATGCCGCAAAGACTTTTTCCAAGAGGAGATGTCTAGGGTCATGAGCATCTGCATCTCTTGGCTCGTCTGTGGCTGCAACATCATGCACGGCGTCGCTGAAACGATCAAAGCAGACTTTCAGTTTGTGGGCTTGATATTCCAGCTGGTGGTCCTCTCCTTCCTGCCCTTGGCTGAATTTCTTGTTTTGGTCGACTTTGTTTCGCCATATCTGACGACGCGTGACGGCATTGACGTAGTCACGTACACTGTTGATGTCCTGATTGTACTTGTCGTAAAAGGACTGGTATATGCCTATGCTCTCCTTGACTTGTTCATAGAGCTGCTTTGCTGCTTGGGCAAGTCTCTCCGCTGTCTCCCGATATGTGACCATTGGCTTGTCACTTGTTGTCCGCGAACTCACTACCCGTGAAGGCTGAAGATCATGATGCAGGACTGTCCCAGACGACGAGTTCGAAACTGAACGAGGCATTGCTGGCACGTTCTGATCGTGACTTGGTTCGGCTTCAGGTTGGATATTGAACGAACCTCCCTGAGCCGCGGGATGTTCAAGGAATGGAGTTCCGGTGATTGAACTAAACCGACGCGTGGGTTTGGGAGGTTTCTGCGAGTACATTTTGTTGGGATCGTGGCGACGATGTTGTTGGCCATGATGAGGCCCATGGCTGAAGAACCTCAACGGGTCACTCATCGTCTTTCGTCCGTGAGGCATTCAGCTATCAGCCTTGTCCATTTGACCACAAGGCAGCAATGAGATTTACGCCTGCACGATCTCAACATGACCAAGTGGGCTAAATATCCCGAATAGGACATCAAGACAGTTCACATTAAGCGACCAAAGTATGGCAATGGTTGCCTTTGGACAAGCACGGTAACTTGCAGATCGATATCGACCAAATTGTCAATTTTACCCCATAATAGCAACAGACCTGGTTCCTGGTTGTGATCTATGCCAAGGCAAACACTCCTTGTCAAACTGCAAGAAAGGGAGCAGCCGTTTTCACGACAGCCGGTACTTTGGATTATACAGACACACCCGCGATACTTCTTGACATAGAAAGATACAACTGGGCAATCAAAAGATACACAGCTGCAAGAGGATCATCTTTTTGCAAGGATGTCTACACATGGATTATGTCATGTCACAGATCCTGCCAGACGCTTTCTATCAAGCGAATTGACTAATCAACACGAGGTTTGCTATGTAGCCATTCTGATACAAAGCCTCTCTCTCCTTCTTTGACATGGGAACACAAAGCTCTAGACCATTCCGCAAACGTACATGCAAAGCCCCAAAATCAGACAAGCATTTTCCTCTTTTTGACGTGGTTTGCGACAAACTGGGGGAACTGATCAGCAAACCTGTTGACTAATGTACCATGCGTATGTTCGTTTCCATGTGCATGGGTAGTAGTCAACTCCCCTCCCCGTCTTAACCCCCGGTCAAACAAGTTGGAGAGACATGAGCTCTTGTGTGTTCGCTTGCGCTAGTTTGACCCGGCCACTCGGTAACCTTGCGCGCACCACCAGCAAGTTGACGACAGTGAATAAGCGCGATCAACCAACAAACATCAGACGTAATGAATGACCTTGAATCCCTGATCATCAGTGTGTCTATTTAGCTGCATGCGGCTAAACTTGAGAGAGAAAAGGGACTTGACATGACCCTAACTAACATCCAGAACCCAGACCGATGGAAGATCATCATCCCAGAACACCCTGGGCATGTTATTCCCCACGAGTCATTGATTTTTTACGCGCCCGTCAAAGGCTCTATCTACTAGGTTACTATGTAAATGTTCAACCTTGTTGTTGCTTGGGTCTGGTCAGCCTAACGACAAGAAAGCTGCGCCTCCGGACACCGAAACTTGACCAGAACACCGACATGCGCATAACAAAGAAAAAAAAGGGCCGTAGAATTTGACAGACGTATCTAAATTTTTCTAGTCTCTGTCATTGGACCTGCATGTTGGACCTAATCAGGACTGTCCGCCACCGTCATTCTCTTTTGTTTGCTGGGGGCCAAAGTGAGTGTTGGATACGATTCATACGTACGCTTGTTTCGAACGGTACCTTTTACAGGTTGCAATCGATTAGCCCACATCGGCCCTGCGGGCTGGGCTGCGACCTGCGAGCTGCGACCTGCGAGCTGCGACCTGCGAGCTGCGAGCTGCGACCTGCGGGCTGCGGGCATTTCCGTTTGCAACTTTGCGGCGCGGGGCCGAGAACCTAGCAACCTAGCAACCCTCCTTCAGCCGGATCAGCTGGTTCGTGCTTGCAGGGCAAAACTCAAACCACCAGACCTACTTTCACCAGTAAGGGGCAGCGAGTAACGTCTGTTACGGATGTCACAAGTTGATGAGCACACCCACTGGATTGATTACCTATAGCAAGCCACATCTACACTGGGGGGCATCTTGTGTATGTGTGTATGTGTGTGTGGGTGTATGTTCTCGATTTCCTGTATCTAACAATACCTATCTAATCTGCCTTACCTATCCCTATGGGGAAAACAAACCTTGTCAAAACCATACGCATCACAAACCTTATAAGGCTGCGGAACTGATCCCATCCCCCATCGGCATACCTTATTGGGAATTTGCAACCGGAGCGGACCCTCCATTTTCGGCGGATTTATCAATATCGTTTTTGAAACATAACCCAACAATAAGAGAAGAGGCAAAAAAAGAGTTCCCATGTTATGTGTAATGGTTCGTCTCGACCATCAAGGCAAAATTCCTTCCTTCGAGCCTACTGGGAAGAAGAATTAGTTCGCTCGGATAAAACTACGAACCAACAAAAACCATGCCTTATCCATACCGAAGGAGTGCGGGCCGGGTCTATTGAAGCAAGGGGAAGTATTTTGCTCAAGATGCAAAAAGGAAAGGAACCACCCATGTGCCAATTCTCTTGTTTCCGCCACCCGCCCACCCGTTGAAACTTCACCTCGGTATCGGCCCTCTCTTCATTGTTGGTTTGTTACAACAAACCCGTAATGTCACACCCGTTTCTACGGCGCAAGAAACTTTCTTTGCCCATGTCGGCCCAATCAGAAAGCCATGTTATCAATCCTCCGCCCTCTTCCTATAGGAAGACGGAACCACCTCCGGTCGAAAAAAAAACTTGTGTGTGTGTGTGTGTGTGAGGTACCCTACCCGCCCATGATCACTCCATCATCATATATCGCATTACTAACCCTGGAAGAGATACCGTGGGGAACGAACAGGGAAGAATGCAAGATATGGTCCGACTCCGCGGATAAAAATATAACTCAGCCTCGTGACGTGCCTCGTGACAATGTATTCGTACTTTTGAAGTGTGCCATCTTGAAACAGGGCAGTACCAACACGATCGAGTTGCTCTTCTTGGCTTTTGGCATCATGAAACCAGGATCAGAATTTTGCCCTGTGACTTGAGCTACTTTCACATCTACGAGTCAAGGCTAGACTGGGCAAAATGAAATGAATGGTAGCTCCTCCAAGGTTAATTTGCCTGTCAAAAAGTAGGCATTGGGAGGCAGGAAGAAACCGAAGTGGTGTTCAGGTAATACACACGCTTATGAAATCATTCAAGGTCGCACTTATAGAGGCTCGAGGACTTGTTGATAATTATTTTATATTTTATTCTGGGAATCACATCATGACTCCTAACAGAGATCTCTTCTACCTGAAAACTGCAATGAATCGATTCCATTGGAAATCCAAGTGGCGCCCATAGTCAATCCGATGATCGTGGATGGCAAAATCCATCTGAGCTGCAATGAGTGATTGTTCAAAATGCCAGAGTCCTCCTTCATTTCCATGCGCATACGCATTCTCTCTCATGTCCACACATGCCAGCATTGCCCAGAGGCAGCATATAGCATTCATAAAGGACCTTGGTCCTCTCTCCATTTTCAGTTCCATCTTCCTCGTGTTCTGAAGGGTTGCCCTGTCGGCAAGAAATAGTGATTATAGGAAAGAACGATGCGTGCAGAAAAAATCAAAACAATTTGCTGAACGCTGGCAATCGCGTGCGTAACCAGAACTCCCAAAACTCAAGGGGAGGGGAAAAGATGAATCCATAAAACGCCTGACAAATCAAGTGCCATTAGCCTGTAACGTGTCCGTGGTATCCTTGATGAAAGAACAATGCATGTTGTAATTCGCAAAAACTCCTGGTCGCGGACTGTTGTGTATTCGCGCGATGAATGTGCCTCTAGGCATCTGTTGTTCCGGTGAGTCCCGTTTCCTCCATCCGGCGGACTGAGCCCTCTAAACCTTTTGTTTCTTTTTGTGCCTGAGGCAACCAACTCAAGTTTCTCATATCCAGTCGACGTCGTGAAAACCGCTGTCATCCCCTTCTCATTGAATGCGTGAGGCCATACTGAATCCCAGGAGCAAGCCCCATACCGAAAGCCTCCCCGAGCATGTAAGCGGCAGGCAATATTAGGCAGCAAGGTCAACTTCGCGACGAATTTCGGCCTTCAATGTTACGAGTCTGTCGCGCATGTCGAGCAAGTCGCTGACCTGATCCTTCGGTGGATTCGCCAAGAGGACCAATTGATTGTGCAACGTTTGGTATCTCTCGTAGAACTTGTCGAATTTGTGAGCCTTATCCAAAACATCCTTAGTCACACGCTTCTTGAGTGCTGGCGCAGGCTGCGACGAGACAGGTTGCGACACAGCAGGTCGCTTCTTCGCAGCCGAAACACCGTTGGGAGTATTTCCGTTTGTGGTGCTGCGACCATTGACTCGAGACGCTGGTGCCGAAGCCTGGTGCCGGTCACGGTCGTGGTGTTGTGACTGGCTCGATTGACTATTGTCATCAATGTCGGATGCGTTAGTGGGAGGTGACGAGGCAAGGGGCGACGACTTGACCGGCGAAGTGTTCTTGCTCTTGTAAGATGCGTTCACTGGTGTCGCCCGCGAGTTCTGGGATGCGTCCGATGGTCTGTGCTTGAGCGTGGTGCTGGAAAGCGGCTTTGCTGGGGCCTCCTTTGGCTTCATGCGCTTCATGAGTGGTGCGCCAGAGCTCGAGCTGCTGTCGTCCTCGTCACGTGGTCGCTTTGAGCCTGTGTTGGCGGTAGAAGCTTTGCTGGTGGTGGTAGGCCGCGGTGCTCGAATGACCGACTTGGCAGGCTTAGGCTTGGGAGCAGGTGCTGGTGCTGGTGATCGTTCCTTGGCCTTTGTGACCGGGGGAGGCGATCGCTCCTTGATCTTTGCCGGGGGAGGCTGTGGCTTCTCCTTGGGCCTCTCGACAACCCGCTCTGGTTTTTTCTCCACGGGCTTCTCCATGGGCTTCGGCTTGGAAGCAGTAGTGGTGTTAGCGAGCGGCGCTTCATCTTCGCTACTCGAGTCCTCCACAAATTCCTCTGACAAGAACTTCTTTCCTCCCTTTTCTGCTGCTTTCGAGGGCTTGCTCGCAGGTGCGGCCTTCTTTGTCGTAGTGGTTGGCTTCTTCGTTGTTGGTTTATTTGAGAGCAAGCTCTTTGTCAAAGTCTCACGCTCGCTGACCTTCTTGGACTTTGAGCCTACCGGTTGCGAGTTGGATCGAGCCATCGCTTCGCCACCTGCCTTGCTCTTGGCGCCCTCATCACTCGAGGTCTTGTTGTTGGTCTCTTCAGCCTTGGATGACTTGAATGCAGGAGTCATGTTGCCCTTGGCAATTTGGGCTTGCAGCTTGCTCAAAATGATACCCTTGCCCCTGTCCTTTTCCTCAAGGAGACGCTCCCATGCCTCATGCGTAGTCTCCAGCCGTTGCTTGTCGTACTGCCTCTTGGCGTTCTCGATAGCCTTTTGCCGATTTTCCGAGGGTTCATACTTGTAGTTCCATACGTCAAGTTCCTTCCAATAAATCTTCTTCATGCTGTACTTGTCGCCGATTTTGTCTGCAACCTTGCCGAGTGTGCTCTTCAGATCAGCTTCTGCCCCCGTCCACTTTGTCTCTAGATAGTCGTAGCTTTGGTCGCCAACAGCAAGCTCGTGCACCACGACGCTGCGCTGCTCTTTGTTCTTCTCGAGCTGCTGTTGCTGTGCTGCGAAAGCAGGGTTCTCGTGCATAGGCGAAGCAACACCGGTCAGAGCAGGGCTGGTCGGTAACGATCTCGTCGTGCTTGATCCAGAAAGAGCCATGGACATGGCGGATTTGCCTTGCAGCGCTTTCGTCCTCGATCCCTTGCCGCCTTTGGCAACGGGAGCCTTCTCCACTCGAATGTGAGGCTTCGAGCTACCCGGGGGCGGTCTCTTCAGTATTGACATTGTCGGCAGGGCAATTCGGTGAGCCGTGGTCTTCGATTCACTTAGATTCGTCAAGTAAAGATCGCTGTCCAGCAACTCAGCAGAAGGCTTGAGAGGCTCTTCATATTCTCCATAGTGCAGGGTCTATCAAGGCGGTTTGGTCAGCAAATATAACTTAACAATCATGACAGGAGACGTGTTTTTATTTCAAGGTTCGCCGTTGCAGTAAAAGAACCCGAAGGGCACATGCGTGACTGGAGCTCAGTGTTTCTTCCCAACCTACGGCCGGCCATGAACGTGGCGCGTCGGAGAAAGAAGAAGAAGCTTTAGGCAGAACCAGGAAAGCCTTTTTCCATAGAAGGGGTTCTCAACTTACGGGAGTGCTCCCCAGAAATAGCTCAATCTGAGATCCCTTTTGGACGCAGTTGATCAAGTCCTCAATCAGACTGTCGTTGAGTGTGACGCCAAAAGCTTGCATTGGCAGAGAGTCGCTCGGCTCGGAGCTCTCCAGGTGGAGGCCACCGTCCGGAACCGTCATGGGCGACATCGTAGGGTTGCTGGTGGTGAGGTTTACCACGGCGACGAGTGAGGAAGTAAGGTGGTTTTCGTGAAATGGTGAGGTTTGAGAATAAAGTCGTTGTAGTCGGTAGTCGCTTCGTAAAGTTGAGGAAATGTCGTGAACGGCCGTAATTGTTGTTGTCTTTGAAAGAAAGACAGACTGCTGCACTCAAGGCCAGCACTTCTCTTCGCACCCAGCCAGACTATCGAGAGTCCAACTTGAACAATGATCGACTTCCCATGCAGCTTCCGTCACATGGTCGGGTGGACGGATCTGAATTGCAGCAGTAGCAGCGTTGCGTACCAGACGAGTTGCAATGAGGTAGGGGGAAAACCGACCAGACGCGGAGTTGAGGTTTCCCAGAGACAGCTGTGAGGAGAGCAAAAACAACCAAAAGGCCTGCTCCTCAGCAAGATGGGTAGTGTTCCTCGTGGGAAGTACGAGGTCGTACGGATTGGTCTCGCCGGTTCTTGGTTCGAGGAGAGAAAGAAGGGAAGTGATGGCGGAGACAGACGGGTGGGAGTCGCTACTAAGGAAAGGTGGGGTGGGTCCCCCATTGTACCTCGCAGGTACCGCATCGGCCGTTGCTTAGTTCATCCGCTGCTGGGTGCTCCAGCCAGCAAGCAACTTTAGCACGCTCACGGTCAGTCCAGTGGTCCAGTTAGTCGTAGCCCCAGCCCAAGTACCCAGAAGCTAGCAGTTCGCCGGCCGGTCTAGTTCAGCCATTGCATCTATTCACCTCACGCGCGCTCTCACATTCTTTTACATTTTCTATTTTACCATGTACTACTGGATGTATTAAGCATTCAATGATGGGCTGACGGAAGCAAGTAACTGTAGCAACTCAAGATACACCTTTACAGCTGAGACGGGGGCAAAGAGATGAGCAGGAGAGACACGAGGACTGGAGCCACCCAGGTCCCATCATTTGGGTGGATATAGCAGACAAAGTTTCTCCAGAGGCTGCTTATTTACAGCAGTGCCAGGTGCCTACATGAATAAGCTCCATTCTGACGTACGTACCCTTTTGAGATCGATCTTTCTCCGAGAGGGAAAGCCACAGGCACCAGAGCGCCCAAGAATTGCAGCACCAGCACACAATGCATTCGGTTCTACACATTCGAGAGGCCCTATTGCTAGGTAGGTACTAATAAGGAAGAGGCGCCGTAGGGGCGGGCGCCTCTCGGCCCATTCAGTCCATTCATTCGACAATATCGGATGCGTCAGAAAGCCTCCTCCTCCTCCTCTCAAAGAAGAGCGTGTATTAGGTACACACATGCATAGGGAAATAGGCCGCACAGGTGAATTGGCTGTGTGTGTGGTTGAGGCCCCCAATACGAATTTAGTAAGATCCTGACGTCCTTTCTCGTCTTTCCGGACTCAATTTGCGGCGACAATGGGGGAAATACCCGTTTTCCTGAAGCGCAGCAACAAAGCCTCACAGCACAAGAGGAGAAAAAAAGCTGGGCAATATCTACCCGCTGGGCCTTGCCTGAGGAACTGCCCCCTCGAGAGACCAGGATGATACCAGCTAGTGACATGTCAGGCTGTGTGAGAAGAGACAGAAGCAGAGAAGTGTGCGTATTGCAGGGGTCAGGGATTTCTGTCGACCACGGCTTGATGGACCAAGATGTAGCGTACTATGTATTACATGTATGCCTCTCTATTTTTTTGTTTTATTTTACCCAGTCGCCTCCGGACTGAAGCGAGCGAACAAAAAGAGTCAGAGAGTCTGGGTGCATTGCGGGCGTTCTGCTTGTCTGACTGTGTGTCTCTGGTCTGGGTGGCTAGCGACGTCTGGGCTGGCTGAATGGGACAGTTGAAAACAACTTTTGCAGATAGCTTTAAGTCAGTGAAGGGTTCCATGTCTCGCCCGTAAGCTGCTCGACATTATCTGCATTACTCGTAGCTCATTATGCCATCGTGTAATTATATACGAAGCATGTATGTAGGCAAGGTCCATATATGTATGTCTGTTCGCCCAGATCGATGTGCAATTGATTGATACCTGCCAATTGATCGATCATTGATGCTGGTAGCAACCTTGAAGTACTTTGTACACAACAACCCAGGTCCGGCTGTTCGGCTGGCTTCCTTAAATTCTACCACTCTAACCAAATGCAACACCCCTATCCACCCCGACTGTACTGACGATTCAAGCGAAGTAGGAAGCCCTTCTTCAACGTTGCCGGGGTTCGGAAAGAGACTGGACTGATTAATTGATTGATAGGAGTGAATTGGCTTTTCCAGGTACCGGAGGTGCACAGCATCTTCCCGACTGAAACTGTGGTTCAACGTCTTTGACTTACGTCTTTGTGTCCTGGGGGAAAAGAGAAAGAGGTAACATGGAGTGAGGTAATCAAAGTCGTTTCGTCTTCCCTCGTAAGACCTATATGCATACTGTAGCGAATGAACGGATCGATCGGCCGAGCGCTGGATTCTCTGCTGGCTCAATCGAACTGTCATTTGACAACGAAAAGGTGACCTGGGTAACTTCTGATACGCGTTTCTCCTCTCCTCTTTTGCTCCTCCTGGCTGTGCCGAACCGAGCCAGTCCCGCTATCATACAGGTATTGTCCATTCTTTGTTCTAGAAAGCAAAGAAAAACGAAATACCCAGCCAGAATTAAGAAGAGGGCCCACGGGACGAACAGGAGAAGTTCGGCCCCGCCTTTTCGTGTTTTCGCAAATGAGCAGCAGTTTTGCGAGACAATTCTGTTTTCTTCTTTGTTGGCTTCATATCGCCAAGATGTGCAGGCATTACATTTTTTTCACCCATGGGATCCTTTTGCGGCTCGATGGTTCATGCTAGTTATAATATATGCGAGTAGTCGCTTGGACGTTGTTCTGGATTACATCATGAGAAGCAATTGGTTTTTCCGTAGTTTTGTATTTCGCGCAAATCGTCGTTCCCGCAATCCACGGAGCAAGCCCCCGTGGCGCGAAACAAAAAAAGATGGTGCCCGTCTGCTTCCGCGGTCTGTCTGTAATGTGGATAAAATTGACGGAGAAGGTAGGTAGGTAATGTACTCGTAGATAGGTCAGGTAGATACTACTACTACATACCTAGTCAAAGAAACCTCCCCAAGCCAAAGAAAAAGGTGCCGCCAGCGACCATTCAGACCAGCCCATGCAGGCGGCTTCGACGTTGGGTCACCAACGCTCCTCACCTGATGCAATTGTCGGCCTCAACTCGCTGGGCGGCATTCGGTGAGCATGTCACAATGGTTGATTTTTTTCCATTATCTCGGAATCATCGAGATCTTATATACACGACAGGAAGCGCCATCCTGTGACAATACCAAGCCCTTCCAGTAAGTATGAGGCGAGCTCGTTCATGGGCAATGCATAACATCCATGGCTCATCTTATTAATTACCATCTGCCTTTCTGACACAGCTTGCCCATTGTCACCCAGAGACCTACTGCTCGTACATACCAGACCAGAACCAGCTTGGTTGGGGTCCCACACCACAGCCAGCCAGCCATTTTTAGCCTGCTGTACCTGAAGAGTACATACCAGGGGAGAGGGAGTTGAAGGGGGGGCCTTGTTACCCATCCCACCCACAATGCTGGGGTCATGATCATCAGCGGGCAACGAGTTCTGGGCGCCGGTCAGCAAATCGCGTCTGTTGCCCAGTCCCAATCGAGCTATGTCAAGGACTTATGCCTAACTGGGCTGACAAACAACCCTTCTTCACCCAGGCCTCTGGCCTTGATGTTCCAGGGACCAGCTTCGAGACAGCGGCGCTTTCGGACTACAAGTTTGCTCCATTGCATATGAAGTTGTAAACTATCAACTTTCTTTGTCTTTCCACGCCGATTGGAATATGCATGCCATATCCATCTACGAACTATATGTGCGCTCATTTGAGTACTTGAACAATGGTTTGCATATTGTTGCATGGCATTTCGATGAGCAGCCTGGGAAGAAAAAAAAAGACTGAACTGAAACATGTTCAGCGGCCTGGAATGGCCTAGCATCCCGAATGATGGGCGACAGGGTTTCCCATCCGTGCCAATCCACAACCTGCAGACTGTATCAAGCGAAGCGGAAGACGAGTCAACCGGCCAGAAGCTGAAGAGTGAAGAAGGAGAAGTGTGACAGGGCACAGTCGATCCCTTCCTTTGGAGTGGTTACTTTGTGTGCCTCTTGTCGAATCTTGACCTGATGCCATCTGAAGTCAAGCAACAATTCGATATCCAGATCGCCGGGAGAGTCATTCATCCTGTCTGTCGTGCACCCACTTTGACAGGTCCGAGCTAGCTATAACAGCTGAAAATGAATGATACATACGAAAATCCCCCCCTTGCTCAGACAAGGCGTAGTCGCCCCAACACATTCCAAGGTTCCGAGAGGCTCAAGCAGAAAGAAAGAAAAAAATAATAAGATGGTTGTGCACCTACAGTGGTAGAAACTTTCAGGTACCGCTGAAGCTTGCTCTCCACTTAGACAGTCCTGATTTGGCGAGACCCCGAATTCTCCAACAGGAGAAAAACGGCATTGACCTTTTCAGATTCGTCGCATAGGAAGACCCTTAATAGGAGAACATTTCCTTCAGGCCTCAGGGCCACACACGTTGGGCTAATGTACTCACCGCCAAGTTGCAATCCCAGCTTTTATCTCGGAAAGAAAAACCAGAAGAGCAGTCTCGATCTCCAAGTGGAGAGGAGCCACAAGAGAGAGGCGACATGGAGAGACGAGACAAGAGACATGGAGAGAGAGGTGGTTGTTGTCAATTGGTGAGAAACTCGGTGACAGCACGGAGTACGGAGTAGCTTGTGACGTCGGCGAAACTGTGACCGCCGCCGCGGTAACACACAGTATACACACCAAGGCTCAAGCCAGGCCAGAATGCACGAATCCTCCTGCCATTCCCTCTAGAAGCTTTGAGACCGCGTGCAACATGCATCTAAGCGTCTTGGGGGCGTATGGCCTGCCACCTGCGCCCGTCCAGGAAAACCCGCGATCGTGCACGGTACCATACCCTTACAAGTTCGTAGGTGAAAAAGGTGCAGCAAAGTGAACGCTCGGGACGGGTGTCGCTCCGACGACTAAACCTGGACGCAGCCGCCATTGGTAAGGTTCTGGGATTACCTACAGGCCCTTTTAAAAGAAACTCTCAATTCAAACCAAGCACGGAAGAATCGATGAGGCGTCAGTTGTCACAAAACGACTAGCTATAGGGTTAGCTGCCAAATCTTGCCTTGATATCTGTAGAGGATTCAATCGCGCCTGGTGATGTTGTGTGATACGTACGACGCCCTCTCCACCCCATGTCCAAGTCAGCTTTCGCCTCGGCGGGATAATCTATGTCTATGTCTCTTTCCAATGGGAATGCCGCGTCCCTTAGTTTCGACGGCACGAGGCGGCCGACCAGGGCAGGATGAGGAGGAGGAAGATGAGGGGGGCAAGGCTTTCTGTGTACAGTTCAAGTTTCGCTCACAACCTACATTGGGCGAAGGGCCGATTTCAAACTCGTCGGAGTCAGCAGAAACAGATCCAACAAAGAAGATGTACTTATCTTTTTATGGGAGGCGTTGCCCAATGAGCTGACGCTGACGTGGATGAAATCCCATTTTCAGCAGTAAACCACCACACAATAGCGTGACAGTGTCGACCATGAACCAAAGATCCTTCTGTGTACTCAATTCATAGCAGTAGCACACTGTGACGGGATTAGACTTTGCAGAAGATCATTATTCGCTACGTTCGGCAGGGCCATAATTCGGGTTCCAAGAAAGGCTGCGGAGATCGGACGAAAGTGGTGTGTACGCCACAACACCCAAGGAAAAAGCAATGTGATTCCCTCGAAACCTGACGCCCATTGCCCATTTTGCCCCACCATTTGCTCCTTCTGCTGACTGTGACATACCGCAACTGGAGTACCCGTACTATCGCGCACCCCGCGCCTTTTTTCCACCACAGAGTTGGAGGTGAGTTGCTAGGTATGTATCAATTGCAACGAGCAGCAAAGGTCGAGGCATGGAAATAAATTCGTGCTGCTGTCTGGATTGGTGCGCAATTGGGGTAATGCTTTTGACTCTGATCATGAATAATTACCAGGATTTCACAAACCAGTATTTGCCGCTCTTCTGCTGCGACTGGGCTCAATATTCAATTCGGTATATTGTGTCGGGGCCGCTTCCGTAGATTGCATAGAGTGGCCGGGAAGGGCAAGTCACCACCCATATTGGATGTCAGGCACATGGGGGGGGGGGGAAATATTTGGGGGACGCGTGCATACTACATACTATGTACAGAGTTACGTCCTCCCTCTCGCTCAAGTTCGCTCTATTGATACGTCCAGACCCCACTAGTCATTGGGGGAGTGCTACCCAACTTATATCTGTGTCCACGAATCCAGATCTTGGTCCTGGGTGGGATGCACAAGTGAGGGTTCTACCCAGTCGACCTGTGAGTTGGTATGACTTCAGGTGGCCACAGGCAAGGCACGAAGCACACGGGCTGTCCTCTCCGGAGTAAGCCACAATATGGAGGCAACAAAACATGTTTTCAAAAGCGACCTGTTTTCCCCACCATGAACAATGTGAGAACTGACGTGGTTTGGTTTACAGACGTTGATTTCAGCAACGGTGATACGCATGGTCAGTAGCAGAGTGAACAAACAAATCTTCTTTGGCATCAGTGCATTGCGTGACGTGGTCACGATAGAGGACGTTCGTTTGGTGACAATTTTCTTTGGCCATCTGACTAAAACCTCGGCGATTGTACAAGCCAAAACGGTAATCCGACCCGGGGTCTAGGTAGGTCTCTAGGTAGCTGGGCTAGGTGATGGACGGATAGCATCAATGGGTCGCCGGATTGCTATAGTGCCGGCTAGCCACCCGGCTATAGACAGTTTATGATTCAGCTGTTCTCGAGCAACAAGTCCTGCACACGGCAACTAAGATCAACCTAGAATATTTAGTATCTTACCCCGTTCAAAGGAAGCTCGCCAGGCAGATTGAAAGACTGGGGCAGCAAGTTGTCGATACACTAGAAGTGCGGAATTTGACATGGTAGAGATCTACACGCACTCGTGGAAAACAGATTAATGTACAACACCAGGCCAGCAGCGTCAGTCAAATTGCGAATGGAAACGGAGTCTCCTGCCCGATGTGCGTGCTTTGGGGACGGGCAGGTAGATTAAAAGTTATTATTGGCATCAAGGGTTCGACGGGACGAGAGGCATGTGTACAGATGCGTAAAGTGCTGCAGAGCCTATCGATTACGTGGTTGCGATTATGCAGCTGGGCCATGGAATTTTTTTATTTTTTTTTCTCCCTCCCTCCCGGCTACCAAATGATCCTCGACGCCGCGCTTGACGAGCCACGGATCGACTGGACTGCATGTATACCTAGGTACATGAGGTGGGGGGAGGGAATTAATCGGAAAAGCGCAACATTACTCTTCATGGCAGGATACCACCTACTTGCAAGACTTTTGCCCAACCCCCAATCACTAGGTTACGTGGTAAGAGAGCACAGGTTTGGCAGGTGATTTTTGTCGCCTTGCCGGAGATGAGAAAGCGCAGGCGTACGAGAGCGGAGAAGACAAAAGAGACTCGGTTCGGCATCATGCCCTCGAGTGCTATCGTCTGAGCGACCGACCGGACTCCGTATGTACATTACTGCCCAGTCTGTCTGATCTCCTGCACCTAAGCCCTCACGACCATGTAGGCTTACTCATCGAGCATCATGATCAGCGGCAGTCATGCATCTTCTAGGCGAACAAAGCATTCGGATAAACAATGTTTACAACAGTACCTTGTACAGTTGTCTCGCATCAGTATCCATTGCAATGCGCACACGATATAGCTGCTCACTGCAAAGAAGCCCGACGGATCAGTGAGTACGTAGTACGTACATCTCCCACGTACTATGTAGGTAGGTAGATTGTGGACAAGTTCCTCGGCACTGGTCAATCGAACGGGCACACTATGGCCGTTGGCTGTGCGCTATCGATCACTTGCTTCCCTGCTTCCCTCGTGCCAACGACAGCCGGAGCAAAGCAGCAGCAGCAGCAGCAGAGCTGCAACCCCTCCAATCGAGGCGCATCGAGTCGAGGGATTTCGTTGCTGACCCAGCTAGTCTGTTCTCTTACGATCCGCGTTGGGCATAGCTGCGCAGCAGCGGTTGTCGTGTCGGTGCCCGGCGGTTGGATGGCCTTGTGTTGTTTCGTGCTATGCAAATATGGACGTCCGGGGGGGGGGATCGTCGTTCCCGGTTCTCGATCCATTAACACGTGAAATCACCATGTAAGTGAGCCTGCCGATACGGCAACAATACTATTCATGTGCGGTAATTGCACGTACTGTAATAATCATGTTTTATGGTACGGAATATGTATAGTGGATGCGGCAATCAGCGGGGTTCCCGCGGGGCATGGAAAAGGGCATGTCATGTTCCTGGTTCCTCTCCCTTCCCTTTCCAGGCGATGCTAGCGAAGAGCGGGGAGGCTTTGCCGGTTGGTTCCTTGTTCCTGATCCAGGGGAGAGGCACCGCCACGTGCTGCGCATATGTGAATTATGGTAATGTGTTTCTGGACCACTCATCACGAAGCTCAGAATTCTTGCAATACAAAAGAGGAGAGTTTGCGAAACGCGTCCAGATAATCGTCTTGACCAGGCAATCAACAAGTCTGCATGGAAATGCGTGCGAGCTCCCCTTTGAGATACGAGCCAAATACGAGCCGATGATGGGTAGCCATGTATAATTGTAGATGATATTGCACATATCTGCATTCTGCATTCGTATCATGACTAATAATAAATCATGCCTCTCCTCACACTTTCTTGCTATGCCCTTCTAATATCAAGCCAGATACAATTTCGTCAGGTTTTTGAACTTTTGGTCAAAGTGCAAGTGGGACAGTTCTAATTCTTGCTTTTCAGTACTGGGAACCTGGAGACAAGAAGAGAAACCGCATGTTATCAGCCTTACAAAATGCTTTAGAAGATAAGGGCCTGGCTATTGACCTGTAACCGTCGTGCTTTGACACGTGCGTCGCTAAACGCCGCCTTCTCCTTGAGGTAATGGGACCTCGCCTGAATCAGTTCACTGAAGTAAACCAAGTAACCTGTAACTGATCATGTTTCCTTCTTAAATACAAAATAATTAAAAGTCCTGCTCTGGCATATTTGAGAATTCGATGTAACCGCCATTATCGTGATGTCGTAAAACGTCTTTGCTCCACATCCTGACAATCGATGCGCTTTCCTGGCGGTTACTGGGTCTTGAAGAGCAGAATGGCGCAGTGGCCGAGATAGAAGTAGATAAAGTGCTTGGTCTCGTGCGTCACATAGCTGCCAAAGTTGCGGCCAACGATACAGTGCCAGGTTGGGCCCTTTCGGTCGTCGAACTGTCGGGCTCGTCAGTATGGTAAGTCCATATAGCGGTCCAGGGTTCCTTACAGTTCTCTTGATGTGCTGTGCAATGTCCTTCTCGATGCTGAACTTGCCCATTGCCTCCTGAGCTATATCATATATGGTCAGCATGTTGAGTTCAGGTCTAAGCAGTACGATTGTAACGACTGGAGCTCTACTTACCAACCTCGATGGCCTCTTGTTGCATGTCATCAGTCTACAACCTTGTGAGCATGTTTACTGTTCCAAAGTCGTGCCTCCGTAATCGCAGCTTACCATGTCCGCAGACTTGATCTGAGCTATTGAGAACTCGTTAGTATGACGAGATGCAGTCTTTATTTGGGCGCCAAATACGCACCATCGAGCTTCTCTCGTGCCGTGGGAGGCGGGGACTTGTTGTCATCGGCCATAATGTCGACGTCGGACGTTGCTTGTCTTGAAAATCGATAAGGGGGCTTGCAGAGTTCTGTTCGGTATCGAGGAAAAGTCAGTAAATGTTACGTTCAAAATCCCATGAAAGCTGTTGGTTGTGCTCTTCTGCCACCAAGCAAACGGGGCGCGACGAGGGGCAAAACTGACCGATAAGTCCAAGTTGCGGGAGCGGTCAAGAACCAATCCAGCTAACGATGGACGAAGGAGAAGTGTTATTAATAGTTGACAGAGAAGCAAATACTTCCGAGCGACTGGCTATGCGTCTGTTTGTCGAGGGCGTCGGCGATTGAAGGCGAAGGATGCTCTGCGGTTGGCGAACCAGCTCTCTTTGATTGGAGTTTGAATAGGATCTCTTTGCTGCCAAATTGAAGCGCCCGGGCACCGGAGCAGGGGTTCGGTCGGCCTTCAGTGTTTGGCTCAGTGTGTGCTCCAGCTGCTCCTCAGAAAGAAGCACGGACCAGAGCCGCGCTTGCTGGGCGAATTGGTTACAAGCGCGATTTGGTGGGGCAGGTGCGCTAGTGAAAGAAATTCTTCAGAAGAGGAAAAAATTATTTTCAAAGCTGCTCATCTTTTCCACCATTATTTGTCTTCTTACCACAACATCAACATACTGGCACACGTGTTGCATGCTAGGTACAGAAGACAAGATGGCCACAACTTCTGAAGAGTCGTCACGTATCTTCGTGAGGAATCTGCCTCCCACCATTACCCAGGCTGACTTTGAAGCCCACCTGCGCAAGCACTTCTCCAGTGGCCATATCACCGACATCAAGCTGCTACCTCAAAGGCGGATTGGCTATGTGGGCTACAAGACTCCGGACGAGGCCAAGTCTGCTGTCAAGAAGTTCCACCGTTCTTTCATACGGATGTCGAAAGTCTCTGTTGAAATTGCGAAACCAGTATGTTGATTCTTGCATCGTCGTCGCAAGGTCCAAGCCATTCTGACAGTGTCTTTCTAGATAGCAGATCCCTCCCTCCAGAAAAGGTGGAAGAACACAGACAATGGCGCGCCAGCATTTTCTGGATCCAGCAAGCCCAGTCAAACCGAAAGGCTACCCTCAGATCCCAATCAGAAAAAGAGAAAACGGGATGACCCCGAAGAGGCAGACGCTAAACTCCAAGAATACCTCGATGTCATGGGAGCCTCAAAGAATCCATCCAAGAAGACTCGAGAAGTCGAGACCATGGACGCGAATCAACCGCCGGTGGTCGTTCCCGAGGGCGAGTCTGATGATGAGTACGAGGAAGTGCCTAGCCGGCAAGCCAAGTCATCGTCACAGAAAGCCTCTCAACTTGTCGTACCATTAGAAGCAGGTGATGCAAGGAAGCAGACTCAGAACAACGTTACCAATACTGTCAACAATGCATCCAAATCAGAATCTGATGGCATGGATGTCGATCAGCCTAGCGTTGATCAGGCGCCGCCCACTGCTGCTGTGGCTGATGACGATGACTGGCTTCGCTCAAGAACAAATCGTCTCTTGGACCTGGTGAACGACGACGAGGAGATTCCTGTCGCCGCTCCGGTCGCGTCAGCATCATCAAATACCCCCATTGTGCCTCCTGCTTCAAATGAAGACACTGCCACTCAGATCGTTGACAGTGTCATGGAGGAAGCTGTCGTAGACCCTGCTTCAGATAATGAAAAGTCTGGGAAGCTCTCAGCGGTTGATACAGTGCACAAAACCGCGCGTATTTTTGTGAGGAACTTGCCATACTCTGCTACAGAAGAAGAGCTTCATGAGTACTTTGGCAAGTTCGGTGAACTAGAAGAGGTCAGTCGCAACTCATTTTTGAACTTTCTTTTCTTTCTTCAAACCAGTGATTTTATGATGAACCCCTGATAGGGACAGCTTATGTCAAAGACATTTGATGAGACAACCAGGGCCAGTATTTTAGTAGATGCTTTGGATCTGATAATCACACCTCTCTTTCACATTGTCAATGCAGTCAGAGCTGAGATAGGTTGCTAACTGAATTCAGATCCTTGTGCCGGCGAAGAGCAACACGGCCAACAACAACCAGGGCTATGCCTTCGTCACTTTCAGCCAACATGATGATGCTGTGAAGGCATTTCAAAACGCTGACCGTGCCAACTTCCAAGGTCGAATGTTGCACGTAATACCAGGCTCGGCAAAGCGTCAGCAGCTTGATGACTTTGCCTTGTCCAAACTCCCCCTCAAGGCTCAAGCTAAGCTCAAGAAGAAGGCCAAGGCGGGCCAAGCGTTCAACTGGAATTCCCTATACATGGCTCAGGATGCAGTACTCTCATCCACGGCGGACCGCTTGGGAGTGTCCAAGTCTGAACTTCTGGACCCCACCAATTCAGACGCCGCAGTGAAACAGGCTCTTGCGGAAACGTCAACGATACAAGACACCAAGGCATATTTCTTGTCCAACGGTGTCGATCTTGACAGCTTCAAGTCTGGTCAAAGGTCGGATACGGTCATACTGGTCAAGAACTTTCCCTACGGAACTACCATTGAAGAGCTCAGAAATGAGTTTCAAGAGTTTGGACAAGTGCTCAAGGTTTTGATGCCGCCAACTGGAACGATTGCCATTGTCTTGTTTGCGCACGCTGCCGAAGCCAAGACTGCTTTCTCCAGACTTGCCTATCGCCGCTTCAAGAACAGCATTCTGTTTCTTGAAAAGGGACCTAAAGACCTCTTTGTTGGTGAGGTCAAGCCGACTCCCGCAGGTACTGAGGTCGTGGGCAAGGAGAAGATTTCGGCCAGTGATCTGCTCGAAGGTGAAAGCACCGACGAGCCGGCCGAGTCCAGCTCCATTTTTGTCAAGAACTTGAGTTTCAACACGACAACCGCGCATCTCCACGATGCATTCAAGCACTTAGATGGTTACAGGTCATCAGCTGTCAAGACAAAATCAGATCCCAAGAAGCCTGGTCAAGTGCTGAGCATGGGATTCGGGTTTGTCTCGTTCAGCAGCAAAGCTTCGGCAGAAGCAGCAGCCAAGTCCATGGACGGTCAAGTCCTTCAGGGCCACAAGCTGGTTGTGCGCACTAGTCACCGTGGCCATGATGCAGCGGAGCAGAGACGCAAGGAAGACGCAGCTAAGAAAGCTGCTGGTAAGAGCACCAAAATCATCCTCAAGAACTTGCCATTTGAGGCCAGCAAGAAGGACATCCGCAGCCTGATGGGTGCCTATGGCCAACTTCGTACTGTCAGGCTACCCAAGAACGCACAGAACCGATCAAAGGGTTATGCGTTCTGCGAGTTCACCACAAGTCGCGAAGCTGACAATGCCATGACTGCTCTCAAGGATACTCATTTGCTCGGCAGGAAACTGGTGCTTGAATTTGCAGAAGCTGAAGACATTGATCCGGAAGAGGTCATTGCAAGAATGGCAAAGAAGACTGGCCGGCAAAATGCCAAGGTCACGCTTCACCAGCTCATAGGCGGCGACCGCAAGAAGATCACAATAGGCGCAGAGGAGGAAGGCGAGGGAGACTTTTAGCCCGATTTAGTTCTCGTGCTAATTATGTTCAATCGCAGGGGGGCCTGGGCACGTTCCAACAAGTACGTACTAGGGATGTATATGGCCTCCCTTGTTGTGGCCCGCTTCCCGCCTCTTCCCTGGAAACAGATCAGGGCAACTGTGGTGTATCTTCCCGGTGTGTCCATTACCTGCTGTGCCCCTTCCATCGACACCCCTCCCCTTGAATACATTGATGGCTCCTTGTCTACAAGTTCTAGACACATGATCGTCTATGTGCGCGCGGTAATCAAACTCACATTCCCGCCCTCTCTTACAGTTCTAGAGTGTCCAGCTCCATCGGCCCGAGCTCTACGACATACTGTAAAGAACGGCAGATTGTACATTCTTGGGGTAAGTCTAGTGTTGTTACTATTCATATTTTTATCTCCCGGGGTTCCAATACACCCTTGCATGCCATTTGCGGCGATTTCTGCTAGGTCTCGAAATCATGTCATGATGCTAAAATCTCGATGGCGTGGCGTTTGTATCGGTTCTTCAGAACGCCCTCGAGGAGTCTCTTGAGTGGGACCCCAGGGTGTTTGCCTGGCAGTAGACTATTGTTATTCCTCCTCCTAGATGAACCACAACGGCTCCAAGGAGCGATAGCGGCACTTGTATATGTTTATATCTTATAAGATATGCGATCTTCTTCTTCCATGCCTGAACTTGTATCTGAAGCTGCGAGCCATGTCCGTGACGCCTTTTTGCCACTGCCATTCCTTACTACATATCTCACGCTGCTCGTCGGCGTTCCTTGAGTTCTTTCCAGGCGTTCACCTGAATTCTCAATCCTTTTACGAAACATTCTTTGTCTGGATCGCTGGTATCGTGAGCCATTATGCAACTCCCGTTGCGTGGGCACCCGCCTACCCGCTACTCGCCAGAAGGTGACTATAGTTATGACCACCTTAACGAACTCCTCCAAGAGTCCCGGCGGCCACTGGCCGAGTCTACAGGCAATGCTCAAGCACACAAACCAGGGCCTTTGTCCTTGTGTCAAACAAGTCACCTGTCGCTGTCACCGCCGCTACACCCGATTCCTACACCTCCAATACTACCAACACAGTCAATAGCATCTACATACGGCACCAGTTTTCGAACACATCGCACATTACAGAGAGATGTGTCGTTACGAGAGTCCCCAATGGCTCACTCGAGTCGTGGTCGGAACCCCATTTACAGTAGAAAGTTCTTTGCCGACTATCGAGCCAAGGTGGAACAAAAATCAGCAGAGAAAGAGGAACCAAAGTGGCCAATGTGCCTCGAAGATTCCTTCTTGGATGGTAAGAACCCTCATATTCATTCCCTGCCGGTCCAATTCTAGGTCAATGACTGATTGAGCCACAGCCCTTTTCCTGATTCCATTCATGGGCCGGAAAAAGGTCAGCTCCAAGGGCAAGCTATATGGCCGCAATATGCTGATATCAGAATATATCTGGATACGTTATTGGCTTATGTTTCCTCCTCCAGAAGGCACAGAATTGGCTACGGGAGACCTACGAGAGGCGGATGGCTCTCCGTGGAAAGAAGTATTCCGTACAAGGAAGCAGGTGTCTAGTCACATTCAAGTATTGAAGAATTTCTTCAAGACACATGTTTGCTGTATGTGCTACCCTGCATAAAATCCAATCTAACTTATATACCCTACTGACCTGAATCAGTCCATTTCTTCTTTCCCTGCCAGAAAGATGATAAAAAGAAAAAGAGTCGACAGTATGTAAAAGAAGAAGAGGTGGAATCTTTCAAAAACAACACAGTATTGAATGCTTTGGCCGAGGGCCGTCTTCCAGATGAGCGGCCCAATTACGATTATTTTGCTCAACTCATGGCTGGTGACTCGGAAACCTTTGTAATGCCAAAGGCGTGCTGGATTTATGTTTCTTCATCAGAGGTCACGCTCAGCCCAGACTGCAAGGAAGCCTACGCTCGTGACGGGACGGTTTTGCATGCGGATTCTCGCACGTCAGACGGGCAACACCTCGAGAATGGAGGCGCATATCCTCATCTTCTCCTCAACGGTAATAAGGAGATCCGAGCGGCTCTTCGCAGCAGCAGAGATGATGAAGCTCCAAAGTTCATTCTACATGAATACACAAAAAGTCTCACCCAGGTCGATTCCAATTCGATCAAGGACATTGCAAGGGAATGGGAACACGACTTTCCCGAATTCCACGATAACTTGATGACCGCCATGGAAGATACGCATCCGTCGCACGAGCGCACATCTCGCTGCGTTGTTGGGCCATGTGATACCCTTCACTTCGAGGTGGTTCTCGGTCTGCATTCAACCAGCCGCTTCCCCTCGGGTACACATCTAGAGGGCTCGGTGCAACTCCAGATTTGTCGACCGGAGCTGGCAAACCACCGTTGGCGCTCCGTGACCAGCGTCTCCAAGCCTGAGGAGCTCGAGCACGATGCCAATGAAGCGCCGTTTTGGAATTGTCAGAACGCATGCGACGTCGTTGGCCGACAGAAGGATGTGATTGAGGTTCCTTTTCCTGCCACGAGCTGGGCCAGCACCTTTATCATGCTGTCCAAGTATGTCACAGCAGAGCGCGAGCGTGCGGAGCGGGAACGCAAAGAGCGCCGATCCAAAGTCAAGACGGAAGAGCAAGTCAGCGACAATAACAACGCTGAAGAGAAGCAAAGTGGTGGAGGCAAGAAAGCTTCTGCAAATATGCCCACCCCAATGGAGCTGCTCGAGCAAGTGGCCATGTACCAAGAGATCTGGTCGGCGCCCAACGATGGGTCCGAAAAACCTGCGTGGACGCGGCGGGCTATTGTCCTTTGGACGTTTACCAAGGAGACCCTGTCCGTCAACTCCAAGGGCAAGAACGTCGGGCAGTCGCCGGGCACCAACTGGCGCTTCCTCACCAAGGTCGACCCGCTGTCGCCTTACCACCGGGAGCGCACCCTCGTCAGCGGCCCTCCGCTCAACGTCTCGCGCGACGCCGTCATGTCTCCCAACCCAGCCTACGCCAACCACTACGCCACGGCCGCCATGCAGGAGAACTTTCACACGGCCGCGTACCATGACTCGTCTGCATCTTCCACAACAGCAGTGACGCACGACAGCGGCGCCGGCAGCAACAACAACATTCACTTCTCTGGCCAGTCATTACACTCGTACCCGTCCTCGCTCGGCCTGCTAGATAGTTTCTCCTGCTCTTCAGGCGGCGGCCTCGCCACCCCTCCTCCATCAACCTCGCTGTCATCGGGCTACGCCCACAGCTTTGACAGCGCCACCATCGCCAGCACTGACAGCCTGCACCACCACGTGAGCTTCCTGTCCGACGGCTCGGCGGGCACCACGACGGACAGCCAGAGCACGCTGGTCGGCAGTGGGATAGCGCACGATCAGCAGCACCACGACGCCGCCTTCCTGGCCAGCTTTCCAGGTGTTGGTGGCTATGACGAGGACCCGGGCTTGGGCCAGACGTGGACGAGCACGTCGGCGGGCGATCTCGAGGCCTTGGAACAGTGGGCCACGAATTATGTCGATGGCCACCATCACCATCACCACCACCAACACGACATGACCTGGGCAGAGCACTCCACTGCAACGACGGCCGGAGGGCTGGACATGACCAACGACGTCGTTTCCAGGGATGCCACACCTTGGGGCGACGGCAAGGACACTCTGTGGGCCTCCTCGTCTGGCCATCACACTGCCTCTGCTGCGGACGCTGCCAATGTAGCGAATCCCGCTTCTTTGGCACAGTCGCAGCAACAGCACCATGACGATGACGTCTGCTGGGCCGCGGCCACTTCGCACGGCTGGCTACAGTCCATTGCGGCGACGGCGGGCGCACACGACGCCAACAGCGCCGCCTGGAATCATCAGCAAACCCACGATATACTGGGCTTGTCAAACTCGGTATCAGATATTAATAGCACCACGCTCTACGCGTCCTCGGCGGCTGTAGTGCCAACCATGACAACTACAAGTCATGGCATGCATCAAGTAGTCTCCCCTGACCTGGGAGGACTATTGCATCCGCATCTCCACGGCAGCCGCAGTAGTAGTAGCCGCAAGCGAGCCAGGACCGAAGAAGACGAAGATGGAGATGACCGCCGTCATGATGGCGAGGGATACCCGTGCTCGTCGATCCGCAAGCTGGCGCACGGCGACGACGACGAAGATGTAGTCGCTAGCAGCGACGGCGGGTTGAGGATGCCGGCGGCGAATATGATCAAGGACGAGCATGCCGACCTGTTTGAGCTATGAAGCTGAAACATGGGAGAGCAGGGCGGCCTTTGCCGCGTTTTCAAACTTTTTTTTACTTGGAAAAACCACAAACTTTGACGGATACAAGATTTTATATGGGTGAGATGAAGTCGTATGAGCTATGAGGCGGGACAGATGAAGTCAAGAGATTAGAGAGATGAAGTCACGAGACGGGATGGGTGTCTTGGAAAAAATTATACACGGATACTATGCAAGGCGAAAAGATGGATGCTTTATTGCTCTCGAGTCAAATTTTCACTTCTCTGGGTGGGAGGCTATAGGGAAAGTATACCCCTTCTTCTAGGGAATGATTATATGGAGTTTTGAGGACATTGTAGCATATGACACAAATGTTCGTGTCTAGTGAACCTTTTTGTAGCAAAGGGTAATTCTGAGGTCTGCGTTGTGTTTAGGATGATATAATATATTCTTATTGATCAAGATTCTCCCGCAAGTCTCTACTTTGGTTTGGTTCTTTGACATGTGGTGTCAGCTCCCGGTTTCTCGTCCAAACCACTTACAACACATCATGTCAGGCGTGCATAAGGACAATAATATCCCGAATTTCGTTCATAGAAATGTCTATGCATCAGAATTAATTCTGATGTTATTTGATAAATGTTTTGGCGTTATTCAAGACATTTGATTTAGCACTGAAGAAGAGTCCATCGAGTATGCAATGCTTTGAGAAGGTTTCGCTTTCGTCCAATGTGCTATATCGGGTAGATTTCGTGCATTTTCGACGGGAAGCGCCGTCTGATGTGAAAAGGGACCAGTCTTTTCTTGTCATATATTATAATGACTGTCCTAACATGGCCATAGATGTGCAGTTCTTGTAAAGACGCTATTGTGAATGCATAATATGACACTGAAAAAGAACCTACCATTGTGGTGTATCTGCCTTGCTTACGGAAGCGGAATCATCATCATGGGGCAAGATAGCCTCTAGGCGCTATTGCCACTGCTGTTTCTGTGTAGCCGAGCACATCCATTGAGCTGTCCGAGTTGTTTCCTCGAAGCGTTTCTCATCTGCATCAGAACAGCTATCTGGTGCACAAGAGACTTGCGTACTATACTCTCATTTCTATACCAGATTTCCACAATAAATCGTTTCGCAACAGATCTACGAAACAATGAAGCCAAGCTTCGGCAAGACCCACCAGGTAAATCGACAGAGCGCGAGTGAAAGAAAAGATCAGATCCTCCACTCCAGAAAAGCGTGGCAAATATGTGGGATTGCTCTGGGATGGTGTCGTGTCGCGAAACGCTCAAGGAATACCCACTATTCCAGTGCTCGGGTTTGACTGCTGGTTTGCCATCGTTGCATATTGATGACAAGAGTCGAGAAGACCGCACAGAGGACGGTCGTTTCGCGTTTCATAGGGTCATGAGATGGTTGGAGAGGAATGGGAGCGCAACATGAGCGACCCAATCAGATAAAGAGCGCATTCGAGATATCTTGGCGCTTTGTCGCGAAGGCGAAACGTGAAATCCCATGGCATCCTGGGTCGAGATCTGCGAGCGAGGGCGGAGGTTTTGAAGAACTCAGAGCAACGGTTCACTCGAATCTGGGGGAAAAAGTTGATGCGGACAGGGATCAAGCAAGAAGTGTTGTATGGTGGACGAGGGGGGAGAGCACCATGATCTGAAGTTCTGAAACTCCAAGTGTCAGGAACAGTACATAGGCTAGAGTCTGGACGACGATTTTACTTCCCAACTTGAAGGAATTTGCGGATCTGCGACTGGGAAAAGGCAAGGAAAAATGCGTTCCTTTTTCGATTAATGCAACCATTAATTGCCATTAGGATTGGAAATGCTGTTTTGTTCCTGTAGAGGAACGAGTATTTGAGATTCGTGACCAAACGAATATACGATCGTGCGCATACTACCTTACTTGGGCCTACCTTGCACTTTATCATGGAGAAAACGTGCTGCTCGTATGAGGATGGCACGATGGCACGCTTGAAAGACTCTGATGAAGTCAGCAGAGTATGAGAGACTATACCGTGGCATATAACATTCAATCAAGAAAAAAATGAGACGAAGATCAACGAGATCACCGTGTTCTTCGCGGTGGCTAAAGTGGTTGCAGCATGGGAAAGACGAGCCGCCGGCCGGGAGACCAGGATCAGCTTTGGGCCGAGATGGAATGGGTGTGCTACCCAGCTCCGCGACTGGGGCCCGTCTTGCGGGCGCTCGGGCGTTGAGGGAGATGGGATCCTGGTTCGCACGCGATGAGTTGGTATCAGATATCCGATAGTGGTTTTTTGCACGTGTGTATGCAAAGCTCGGAGTTGAGATGAATCGAGCTTGCGCGTCCGTAGCGCAGGGGGAGATGACTTTGGGCTCGCTCACGATGGTGTCGGAGTATAGAGCGCAGTACAAGATTTCAAGTATAATCCTTAGGGCTTAGGCGTATGTATACCCGACGGCCAGCGCGACGACAGCGCAGAAGGGAGGTGGGGAACATTGAGCGACGCTTGCTTCTGCCGAGTAATAATAAAGAGCGCTTCGAGAATCGTGGCAGCGGTAAAAGAAGGTCACGTCTGCGATGGGGCTAACCACCTGCACTTTGCTGGCTGTTGAGTTGGAACCTTGGCAGTACAACACTGAAGGAAGGACCTTTGAGTATGTATGTAACCTGTATCGGGACTCCGAGAGCTGTAGGAAATTGCAGTGCTCAATGCTCGGTGCAACGGCGTTAGTGCAACCAACCAGAGACGAAAGTCGTCACAAGCAGTGCGACAAGTGCTGCAGTGCGCTTAGAAAGCCGATGTTGGTGTGTCGGATTTCTGGGAGCAGGAGCAGAAGCAATCAAATATACTATCGTACGCGTCCGAGGTCTCGAACACGGCGGCTGTTTTGTTCTCGAGTCCATTGGCGAGATGAGAGGTCAATGGACGAGGATGAGGACGGTGAGGTTTTTGTCGGGATGGCATTGAGCTGCTTAGCCGCCACAGCTGTGGTGTATTTCCAGCCACTGAAAGGCGGCACTAGACCCTTGAACGTGTTAGAGAAACTGCTGGTTAGCGGTGCATTGACTGGACGAGGGGCTCCCAAAGTCAAGGGTCCCGCAGGTCCCACAAGGCCTTTGGAAGGCCCACGAGCGGCAACGAGAGATCAATTGTGGGGCTTTAGTCACTGACCAGACCACCAGACACATGGACACCACACACCTAGGCTTGCTCGCCTTGTTCACTGACCTTGCTGCCTTGTTCCTTTTTTTGACCTTGTTCTCCTTGTTCCAGATTCAACCTGGAGGCATCGCATCGTATCGCATCGGAGCTCAGATCTGGTTGGAGCTAGGCTTGGTCTTGTCGCTTGCTCCCGATGCTAATGGCTCACGGTATCTATTTGCGTAGATTCTGCACTACAAGGTACATCGCGCACTTGCTCGCTTATGCTTAATGATTGGTATTCAGTGTTCGTTCCTGATTGATCCCCTCTCGCTTGACCCCTGGGTGAGCCGTGCACTTGTGTCTTGTCTGTCTGCCCTTGCAGCTTGCAGTGGACATGTGTGGTGGCACAACGGACGACTGTTGACTGTTGTCTGTTGCTCTCCAAGCTAAGCACTCGGGAATAAAGACAAAAGCACACAATGGGAAGATACGAGAAAAGGATCGTGAGAATAAAAAAGCACAGAGCATGTTTTCGGAGGCTGCTCGGTGTACAGTGGTTGCTGTGCTGTGGAGTTCGAGTCCATGGAGGAACAGGTCGGGGCAATTCCTGTCCTCTCGATTTCGCCTCGGAGCTACTGGCCGCGCACACGGTTAGCTGGGTCTTGTTCAAACCCGCTCAACCCAAAGTCGAAACCACCACATCCAGTCAAATCTGGACAACTCTATATCATCCCAACTATAATCCCAACCTTGGCCCCACACCATCACTTTTCCGACAAGCTCCAGAACGTCTGCACGTCAGAAACATGAGATTGCAGCCCCCAAAAAGGAGTACGCCTATTGGTGTTTGTTGCTGCTAATCCCCATACCCGTGTACTGTGTATGAGTATGTGTGAGTGTGACTCCTCCATATGTGTGTTGTATGTAATATTGCCTTGTTTCTAGACTGTGTGTACACTCAACAGCCAAGTCTCCCGAGTTCCACTTCCACCATCTACTCTCACTACCGCCGTGACCGCCCCTTGGATCTTGGGTTCCCATCAGCCAAATCAATTTGGCCATATAGGCTGGCCGAATGCCAAGCTTTTTCGTTTCCATCTATTCCACATCTATCTCTTAACCCGTTTGTCGAAGCACCAAGAACTTCCTTCCTTTCTTCTGTCCACACCAGCATCAGGACGACGAACGATAGAAATTCGTCGTCACCCGTCCAACGACTTTTCTAGTCCAGGCAGACAAGAACTCGCCCAGCCTTGAGTCCTTGACAGAGTTTTCCACTAGCTGTCGACGCCGTCCGGACAACCTATCACTTTTTCCCTTGGAGGCTCATTTACTTGTCCCCTTCATCAAAGACAACCCAGACTCTTGTCCACCTTCTTCCGACACCTTTATTTTCAACACAACATGTTCTGAGCAACAAAGAACACTTCTTTCTATTTCTATTCTTGACTCAGCCGGCTGAACGATACGCTGCGCGTATTCTTTTTCCCCCTTCACCCCATCGAAAAGACTAGGTTAATACGACCATCGTGACCCCGGTCTACAATAAAAGAAAAGCCAAAAATATCAGTCGCCAAAAACGACGAGGGTAGCCCATAGCACTTTTTGACGCCCAGTCTGTCATAGGCGCCGGACACTCAACCTCATACACTCTTCCCTGACTCACTGTTTCTCTTTTTATTTTATTTCCTTGCATCAAGCTTTTCACAGCTTCTCTCGCTGGCGAGAACCTCTACTAGATATTAGATCTCACTCTATACATCAAGTCAACTGCAGGCGCTCACCCGTCACCTCACATCACCGAAAACAGCCAAACAGCCAAGGACTCTCTCCTCGAAACAGAAACATGGCTTCCAAGATCATCAAAACACTGGCCCTTGTGGCCGCAGCCCAGACTGTTCAAGCTCACACCTGGGTTGAAATGATCCGTCGCATCTCAACCAGCGGTGCCTTTGTCGGAGAGACTGGTTACGCCATGGGGCACATGAACCGTTCCGATACTGGCTTTGCCGACACTCTCGTCCAAGTCAAGATCACCGATGTCACCACAAATCCCACCGTGTGTGGTGATATTGGAAAGGCCGGCTACACCAACGCGCTCTACCCGCAGCTCTCAGCATCACCCGGCGAGTATGTCGCCATGCAATATGCCGAAAACGGTCACGTCAGTTTCCCTGACCTGACGCCTCGAGGTTTCAAGGGTGGAAATGTCATGATCTACGCCACTACCGAGGACGTCAACGATGTGGGTATCAATGATGCCTTGTACTCATGGAACGCTGAGGGTACTGGTGGTAACGGCAAGGGCAAGCTCATTGGCAGTCACTTTTTCGACGACGGCCAGTGCTTTGAGAACCCCAACGCCTCGCCCATTCGTGCTGAGCGCGCTGCCGACACCAACCTCACCAGCTTGCTCTGCCAGAGCGTTTCTCAGCTGCCCGAGGATCTCGAGACCGATGGTACCGTCAACCTCTTGTGGATTTGGGACTGGGCTCAGAACCCCAACATTGCTGGCGAGAATACGACGGAGATCTACACGAGTTGCATGACCGTCAACCTCACCGCCAAGGACACTGACGCTGCCACCAGCGTCAAGGCCTTTTCGTTCAACAAGAATGTCGAGCTCAGCGATAAAGTGATTCCCGGCCAGATCTCTACTCTCATCGAGGTTGAGCAGCGTGGTACCGGCAGCGCTTCACCCGCAGCCGTCACTGACGTCCCCGTTGCCACTGGTGGTGCTAGTGGCACTGCTACCATCACTGGCACGGCCACCACCACCGCCTCGGGTTCCAAGACTACCCACAAGTCTTCCACCAAAACCCACAAGCAGAGTGGCATCACCACCGTGACCGTGACCGCCGACGCCGAGACCGTCACCGAGTACCAGACCGTGACTGTCGGAGCGGGAGATGATGGCAACACCAAGGCCACCACCACAAAGTCGTCATCTTCGACCGCTGTCACGTCGAGTGCCTCCTCTGGCCTCAAGACCTCGGTCAAGACGACTTCTTCAAGCTCCTCGGCCGCAACCTCAACCCAAGCTGGAGGCATTGATATTAGCATTGCCCCCTTCCTCAAGGCACGTGCCACAGGCCAGGCTCGCCGCCTGCGGTAGAAGGTCCTTGACTCCATGAGATTGAACTTCTCGACAATCACAACGACATGGAATGACTTGAAGATGTACATACGACAAGGGTGTTTCTCACGATACTTGGAACATGAAGGATACAAAGGATAAAAAAAGAAGAAGACATTTTGCATGAGACAACGGCGTTTTACGACATGAAACGATGGACGAGGAGGATGATACCCGGTTTTTGCATTGGTTCTCTTTCGAGAGGGGGTATACTTGAGTTTCGACAGGAACACGAGGCGTTTAATCTTTTTTGGTATTTTGCATGGACAAACGGCGCCGGTGTATACTATACAGGATCTGGCATTCGTACAGGACACGGTTTTTCCTGCTCCATCCGTTTTTTTGGAACTCGGACATACTTGCCGGTAGAGCTAGTCTCAGGCATTGTCAATAAAACTTGATAAAATAATCATTGTGCTTCTTTCATGTGGTGATGTAAAGTGACATGTAAGCTTGTTAATTCCTTCGTGGCGATTGACCATCAGATACAGTATACCATTTCTGTCTTTTCGGTTGTTCCTCCTCACGCTTGATTAAAGGCTTGTGCTCAAGGTGGGCATATTATCTTACATTGTCAAGATGTACATCACAGTCATCCCTTGATACGGCTAGAGACGTTTTCGTAGATTGGTTACTTGAATACATATGGTACATGGGCCTTTCTCTTTATCTAGTTGACATCTGCATTTCCGAATCCGCTTCATGCCGCCCTCGTCAGCACCTTGCCAGCCTTCCACAGCAGATACAAACAGCTCCCGTTGCCAGTCCACCAAAAGACGGTGCGGCCCAGGGCCCAGGTGTCGTCCTCGACGAGGACGTAAAAGATGCCGTAGGCGACGCGGGCGAGGGAGTAGACCAGGCCGGCGCGGTTGATGGCCTGCGGGTCGACGCCGGCGGCGGTGGCGAGGCCCACGGCGCCGACGAGCAGCGTGTAGTTCTCCACCGAGTTGGCGTAGGCGGCTTCGTTGCGCTTGATCATGTTGAGCTGGCCCTGCGTGATCTTGCCCGCGCGCACGGCCGCCTCGCCGTACTTGGCAATGTCGTCGCGCGGGGCGCTCTGGTGGTCTATCCCCCATAGCTGTTTGAGGTGGCGGGATGTTACTATCGACACGGTTAGTAGGAGGTTTCTACATAAACTTTTTGAGAAATAGTTCTCTTGAAGCCTTGCACATCGTTTGACGCAGTGCCATATTTGGTCAAGTAGGGCAAGAAGAGAAGTCATTGAATGCCAACGTACAGCCAATGTAAGACCAAGCAAAGTTAAAGCCCAGGTAAGCCGCCGCGTAATTAGGGACAAAGGCGCCGGCCGAACCGGCACGGAGGCCGAGAGAAGTGGCAACGGAAGTCATTGGAGCCAAGATGATTGAGATTATGCAACTGAGTATATTTCTTCTAAATTCATAGGCACATTAGAAGTTTGATCAAAAACTTCTTTCCAATGCTATTTATGAGAAAACAGTACGGTTCTCGCTTCCGTGTGGACCCGAGGCTTGAAAGTAAGACGGAGAGTAGTTGATTCGTAGTACCTGCAGGTGGTTTTGCGGCGCAGGCGCCAGTCTCAAAGTGGACAGTCTGATGACTGCAGGTGGTGAGATCCTTTCCAATAGCCGTGCTTACGAGTGGGATCCAAGTTGCTTCCGACTTCTGCCCTGGGGCTCTTCTGATTTTCTTCTTCTTTTACATTCGGTTTGTACTAAACGTATTTGTGTAATGAAAACCATAGTGTATATGCTACATGTCTGCATCACGCTCGTTTCAACTCTCAGTCATGCAACCAAAGTCTAAAGCTAGCACTGGTTGTGCGCAAAAAGCCATAGAACATCTCACTTCATATGGTATTAGCTAAAAGACAAACTACCGTCAAACTTGTGCAAGAGCGTTACGTAATGTATGCATTCATGGTCACTGTTGGACGGATATGCACGAACGATCTGACATGTTCATCAACAACAGCAGGCATTTCCATATAGAGAATGATAAGTCAAAAACTCCTGTTGTCATTGATCTGTGTAAAGAGAGAATTCCTATCGCTCTTCCGGCCACATCTGTTCAGTCTAAAGCTGACCTGTCTCTCATGAACCCGTCAAAGATGGAGCGCAACGTTCACCGGGTGGTGTTTGCCGGCCTCGTTTTTGCCTAAACCTGGAATGAAATCCGTGCCTATCGTCTCGTCGAACAACTCCCATAGCTTGAAAGTCCTTCCAGGCGCACCGTAATCGCGAAAGGCTACTTCATGCCTGATGATCTCCTCAGCTTCCTCAACTTCCTCAGCTTCCTCAGGTTCGTCTTCATATGTCTTGACCTTCCAGCCTAAGACGTTTGGATTTCTGTCCTTGTCGAGCTGGTTCATAGCTCCTCACGCGTATGACTGGAGTCTCCGAAGCTGCGCCTCGAGTCCTTCTTTGGATATGGGGCCGAGTTCATCGATTTTTTCGCGGCGCTTGACATCTCCACCAGAGTTTCCGTCCGGTTTCAACAACTCGAAAGTAGCGCCAAATACCTCTAACATCCCGCCAATTACCCCGAATGTTGGGCCAAATAGTCCATCCCCGACAGTGAGAAACACATTATAATATTTCCACGCCTCAACCTGTTTGCCATAGTGGGTGTTAACCTGACATACCAAGTAAAGTCTTTCGCGCAATTTACTGTCGTTGTAACCAGGAAGCTTGAACAAGTCTATCTTGTCATCTTCATCTTCTACAACCTCATTAATGTCGTAATCGGTGTACTCGAAGTATTCGTCTTCATTGTCGTTATCGTCTACATCGTCGTTATCGTCTACAACATAGTTATCGTCGTTATCCTCTGGAATGTAGGCATAGCCATCATCGTTGAGAGGGAGGTTATGATCCACGTTTTTTCTTTTGTTGTAGTGCTGGCGGAATTCTTCGAAGTAATTATCAACGGCCTCTTTGGCTTGATCATAGCAACCGCACGGACACTCCCTGAACTTTTGGCGGGTGTCATCCGCTGTCAAGTGAATGATCTCTTCAGACGTAGTGACTCGGGAAAAGAATGGGTGAGTGTTTGGACGATCCTGGCCAGTGGGCGAAGCAAAATCAATTTTGATTGGAATCTCCGGCATCAAAGCGAAGGAGCTCTCCGTAAAGTGAATGTTCGGGTCCTTCCAGAAGCTGGCTACGAGGGCCGTGAAAATATCAAAAGTCCCCTCGGTATGCTCACGTGTGTTCACTCGCGGGACGGTGTTCCAGAGCAGTTTTCGCGGATCCTTAGGCCTAGCTTCCATGTAAATGGGCAAATAAATTGGTTGATACTCCTTTGGGAGCTTCAGCAAGCTGATCTTTACATCGGACATCAATTTGTAGTCCTTTTCTTTGAGCGTGTTCGGATCAAACATGGTGGATCCCGGCGGCAAGAATTTCAGCTGGAGTTTGGTCCGGGACCGGTCATCGATGTCGTCCACCAGATTAAAAGCTAGAATAAGTTTTGGCTCGCAATCTTTAATTTCTCGTATCTTTCTCGCATAGTGGTCGAATGACTGGAAGAGTGGCCATAATTTCTCCAGGAATGAGAAGCGGGCAGGGGTGAGTGTCATTCCTTCTGGCAGTCTTTCATTAGGAAGCCTGTTGGCTTCTTTCTCGTTTCTGAACCATATTCGCAGAGAATTCCAGGCTTCCTCAAGCATAACTTCCGCACGATCGCGGCACCCGCACGGGCAGCGGAGAAATTTGTGCTGGTCACTATGAGGTTGTAACTCCTCCGAATCGGAACAATAGGGCGATCTATCATCTCCGGATTCGGTTACATCTTGCTCGCTCTCCTGCGATGAGGAAAACTCGTTATTGGAGCTGCTCGACATGTCCTGGTTCGAGTGTCAAAGTTGTGTGATAATGGTTTTCAGGAGGCGCCCCGGTGCAAATCACGGTGTAAAGACGTGAAGGATCGCTTCGAGTGCACTGGTCTGGTGGGATCTTTAATCTGGATTGCTCTGAAATAAGTGATGTTTGATGTGGTATCTTTGGTCAGATTTCTCTGCAGGAAAATGTTCAGACTATATAGCGATACGATACCGCGAGATTCTATTTTCAGAACTCCAGGAGAAGGCATGATTGTATGTTACGCGGTCTATGTTTGTAACCAGACAAACGAATGACCAACTATGTTACTGGTTGTGCTTTCACTCCAGTTCAGCGTCACACGAAACGAGGCTTCAATACAAGTCTCTGGAGAGCCGACAAAGCATAATAGTGTACCACCCTTGCGAAATTTCAACGATATCTGTGGTGTGTTTGTTATGGGGATTTTGAATTGGATGAAAGCGAACATCTAAAGTGTCCCTTACTCTGTGTCGCATGAGCTCTATGATTATCATCGATCGATTTCTTTGTCTTATGTTCTATGATTGCCCTATAATCGCAGAGTTAGAACCCCTGATCGTGCCGAAGGTTGCTCATAGACAAACATTCTCTTATGATTCGGACGGGGCTAAAGCCTTGAAAAGCTGCAATATTGCCTCTAGATCTTTCAGGAATGTTCAATCATGGGTATCTTCTTTATCTACAGAGTATTGTGAATTGTCTGCGATAGTTGTAACACACGACGCGTTCATCAATACAAACGATGAGTTCTAAGAAATCCAGTGGCGATGACCCAGAATGGTTGCATCCTTCACCATTGCAAACAAAAAAGTCAAAGACTCCTCAAGGGACTTTATTGACCTACCAGGCATGTATCAACGGAATGTTCTGACGCCAGTTGGCGCCGTGAATGGCGCGCTCACTTCATAGACATCTATGAATAGATCCTCCCCTATGACACTCCGGATTGCGTCGACAACATTGAAGTGACCGTTGTAACAGCAAGTAGTACTAACTCTGAGATTGGGACGACCCAGTCCGTCAATCTGCTCCACCTCGAGGCTCATCTCCCAAGGCACGTACTCCTTGTCGTGCTGTTTCAGTTCATGGTAGACGGCGGTGCTCAGCTCAAGGGCGATACAGTCGAGCTGATCTACGGTATAGTTGCGAACAAGAGGATGGTGGCTCAAGATAACACTGCCGGTCAGCTTCTTCCCGGAAGTGAACTCGACAAAGTCGAGTGTGGCCCTGATCAGAGACCTTTGGCAGACCCGATTGGCGCATACGACGTGGTCGAAAACCTGAACGAGGAGGCAGAACTTGTAGAAAGTGCCGTAATGTTCACCGCGAGGATCTATATTCCTGCTGCGAAAGCATTCGGTGACGGCTTCGTGAGCCCGGTTTCCGCACTGGCAGAAGCATGGGAGGAACCAATTGCGACTAAGAGAAGCTTTCAAAGACATGATTATGATCGTGTTGCGAACACGAGGAATGAGGGCTTGGTTGTGTTAAGCTGTGGAATAGATGGAGGAATGTGGTATAAGTGCACGTGGTGTCGTGGTCCTGGCCAACCTTGACACCAAAGAGTGACGAAGGTTTATATTGGCACCAACTTGTAGGTTATTGTCGCTTGTTACTCACTCACCTGTCAGCTTTCAAGGGATTCATTCACACATAATTACCATTTCTTCTGTTTGAAAGTTGCAGTTGTGTCATTATTCGCGAACCTCGCTTGTGTTATAAGGTAGGCACATGGCCACAGCAGCACGGATTTCTCAGTCAAATCCAAAGCTCGTGGGCTGGATTTGCAGTTGACTTATTAATTCATCCTTCAAAATCATCACTTGCAACTGAGAACATTTCCAATCAATGGCATCCACATAGACGCATATGCTTCTTATCCTATTTTACAGGATGAGGGTATTACTTTTTACTTTCGTGATTCACAATCTTTGACGGGGTGAGGAAATGCCTCAGCCAATCTGGGTTCATCTTGGATGCTCACATGTCGGGAGGGCATTGATTAGAAGTATTTTCATGATTTGTTTTTGTCATTGGTATCAATTATACATTGAGCACTGCTAGCCCCTTTTTCAAGAAAAACGAGGCAGATAAGTCAATGCTCCTAATAGTCCGATAATCATACAAAGTAAATAACAATCCCAAAGCTATTCTCTATGCGAGAACTAAACTCATCATCCTTATCCATTGAACGCCTCATCAGCGACGCCGCGCTGGTTGTTTGATTCCGCATCTCTGCCGGGTATCTTTTTTGAAACCAAATGTAACATAATCAGTCGAAATCATGATTTTAGGGAGCACCCTATCGTTGAAAATCCCAAATGCTCGACTCTGTGCACATGGCCTTCTTCTCGTCCGCGTGTTTTTGCTCTTCCACTATGCGATAGTCTCTTGCGCCTACTTCTTCACCTCCAAGCACCATGATGATGAACATGAGGCTCGCCCCGCAGACCCCAAGCCGGCGGGGACCCATTGTTGCCGGGCGCGCCCATGGGCGGTATGCGATCAATCAGGGGGCAGTCCTCCTGGTAAGGCGGAGGCGGCGGCAGATTCGACACGGCACGGGGCCGGCGGGTCCGGGGTGGGCTGCTCATCGGCGGGGGTCCATTGGGATCCCTGTTGTGGTGATGATGGTGGTGGTGATGGTGATGGGGCGATCTGTCGCCGCCTCCGCCGATTCTGGGCGACAAGGACGAAGGGTGATAGCCCTGGTAGATGCCCGGCGGGGAGGGCGAGCGCCGGGGCGACGCTGGGTGCGAGTGGTAGTGGTGGTGGTGGCCACCGGCGGCGGCAAAAGATGGGGACAGAGGAGGGCCTGCCAGGGGAGGCATGTTGCCGGCGTTGCGGTCGGGTATCTTGTCAATCAGGAGCATGTTGGGCGACGGGCTGGCCAGTGATGATGCCGACAGCGCCCTCGCGCGCCGACCGGACGAGGGAGGCAGCGGCAGGTGCGGGCTGCCGCTGCAGTGGTGGTGGTGATGATGGTGGTGGACTTGGTGTGGAGGCGTGTACCTCGGAGGCGATGGAGGAGGAGCACCGAATGGACCCGGGCCGCCGTGATGGGGTGCAGGCGGCTGGTGGTGGTGATGGTGACCAATGTGCATTGTAGTTTTGTTATTGGAATTGCTTGTTATTGATCGTCGTATGGTTAGCTTAAACAGGTTGGAGGTCTGGTGATGGAAGAACAAGCACAGGAGCCAAGACAATTGAACGGCAATCTCATGTTTATGTATATATATATACACTGACTTAGACCAGATGAACTATCGAACAACAAATCAAACAGGGTTACGCAATCGGTAATTCGGCAGAAGGATCGTGTGTTTTTTCCATCCTCCCTCTTGACTTTTTTTCTCTGAGCCTCTGCAGAATTACGAGTCACGACGAGTGATAGTCCACAGGGTCCCACTAGTCAGCCAGATAAACCAGGCTATGCTGACCAGGCCGGGCCGGGAACACCTTTTAGGCGCTGGGCGGTTTCTCTCGAGGCGCTGCGGACAGAGACCAGGTTCACCAGCGAGTTCCATAGTGCACTGGACTAAACCCGGCACTTAGGCTGCGTACCATGAGCCCGTCGAGCGCCAAAAGGCCATTGGGAAATTGGGGAAATTTAGTGGACGCGCACACGCAATGGGGGACCGTGTGCCACGCAAACCACGCAAACCTCGGGGCGGTGGGCGGTGACGTATCGCAGATCCGAATCTTTGCTCCGAGGTACTATGTAAATACCGGCCGGAACCCGCGAGAGGAGAAATAATGAATGCCAGCCTTAAGCATAAATCCCCCCTGTTCTAGAAGCCTTCCAGCCTCGCGAGGCGAGACGAGGCGGTGTCGTTCCTCTTTGTGTCGTCAGCTTACCGCTGGTATTGCCATCATTATATCATGATCGCTCGGAATGAATACCGTCGGCCTCTGCAATTGAACAAGAACCCAGTCAGTAATGATGACATTGATGAACGGATTGAAAAGAATACATCTCCATTCGCAAGTAACAGGTCAAGTCTATAGCCACTACAATAATGTACTATAGTAGTATATTTGGGTGGGTACTGTAGTTCTCTTGTGACAGCAGATAATCAGTGGACAGGAGATGATCTGTCTTTTTGTCTGATTGAGTTGGTTCCTTCTATCTATAACACCAATTCGCTACTCCGGAATTTGTGTCCAGCGTTTCTAAAGCAGTTTCTAATACCGCTAACAAGATTTGTTTTTGGTAGGGCCGTGGCCAAAATCCTTCAAGGCCGTCCGTCACCCTATATGCTGTACAAGATACTAGTAATGCAGACAAATGAGAAGGGACACGAAAGGCCGTGTCTCTAATGTCAATATTTTACACACGTACCGCCAAATGGCGCAATCATGCCACCCGTGGTGCATGTGTAATGAGTGAAATGAGTGAAGTTTGTCCGCTTTACGACTCCATCTTCTTTGGGTCCTCCTTTGCGACCTTCTGGGCCACCTCGTTACCATCGGCCTCAGCAGCCAGAGCCTCATTGACCTGCGACTTGTCCACGCCGGCCTGCTCAGCCGCCATGCGTCGCTCTTCCTTCTCGTCAATGTCCTCAACATCGCGAGGTGTGGCCATGCCGGTGCTCTGGTTCTCCTCGTCCTGCTTGTTCTCTTCCTCAATGAGCTCTTGCTGCTCCTTGAGCACCTCGAGACGCTGCTTGTTGGTGGCAGCACCCTCGGCGTTGTGCACCTCGAGCTCAATCTCGTGGTACAACTCCTCGGGGATCGAGGAGAGCACACCAGTCAGAGCCTCAATTTGGCTGTGGAAGCTGCCCTCTTCTGTCTTTTGGCCGTACATGTAGGCGTTGCTCAATACGAGCAGTGTCGAGGGAACACCGTGCTTGAGACGCAGGTCAAGCCACGACTGCAGCTCCTCTCTAAGCTTTGCCGGCGACACACCGTGAGTCTTGATTCCGCGAGATCCGCAGGCGACTTGCAATTCGCCAACGTTCAAGCTCTCGACGCCTTCATAGCTAATAGCTTTGTCGTCGCGCTTGATCTGGCGCATTCTGTGGCGAATCTGGTAGCGGAGCATCATATCCGTGCCAAAAGTGTTGAGGTTCATGTAGCGGCACATGGAGACGAGTTGTGGCCTCGAAAGGTTGTCAAGGGTCAAATCGTCCCTGAAGATTCTGCAAACCTTGATGACGTCCTCGGTGGTGGGCTTTTCTCCCGTTGCGCGCAGCTTGCGGAAGAAGATTGCAAACTCTTCCTTTTGTGTCGTTGCAGGAGTGAGAGGTAGACCGGTCTCCATCAAAGTGCCTCGCAGAAACTTGCTCACATCCTTGCGGGTAGCCCGAAGGGTGGCGGCCTTCTTGTCCTTGGCCTGCTGCCCTTCGTAGGTGCTGGGCAGCAGGTTCGGGAAGAGCCTCAGGGCAATGGGCAAGAGCGCCTCTGCAAACGGGACAATGATGAATACCGAGAAGGGGACCAACCGACCCAGGTCTTGCACCGTTCTTTGGAGTTGTCGGTTTTCTCTCCGGGTGAGCTCGTAGCCGGCAGCCATCTTGAGTGCTAGTCTGGTACTGATCTTGACCTCAGTGGCCAACAATTTGGTACCATCCCAGTAGTGCTGGATTTCATGCCTAATTTTCTGTCCCAGAGTCATCTTCTTGCCCTGCTTCTCTTCCACCTGGTGTGCCTCTGCCTCCTTCTTGGCAGCCAATTCCGTCAGGGTTTTTGCTTCAGCAGACGGCTCATTGATTGGCCTCGACGCCATGACGGCGGCATCGTCTGAGTGGTCGGCTTTCGACGTTGATTCGCTTGCCGTCTTGGAGTCTGTCTTGTTTGCGTCTTTGGGCAGTGGCTGCTTGGCCTTGTTCATGTCGAAGCCGGGGGGTGGCCCATTTTGGTGCCCCGAGGTGTTGTGTTCAGTAGACACATACCTGCCGGGAATGAAGAAGGCTACTGTGGTTTGCGAATTGTTTAAATTGGCGGCGTGTCGTCCAAATGGAGTGGATGAGAGTCCGACGCCAGGTCGGAGCAGATTTCGGCCAGCGAATGCATGCGACGCCACTGCCCGGCGGGCAGCAGCTCTGCTTGGAGCGCTCATGGCGTTCTTAAATTTCTAGGTTTGGGAACCCGGCGCAAAGAATGCAGGGCCGAATTCGAGATATTTGCGTGGAAACTGAGGTGTTATTACAACGAAGGAAGTGGCGAGAATACAGTGGGTTGAAGAAAGCTGGTTGCAAAATTTCAATGATGTATAAGTTTGGCGTTGTCAAATGTAAGCGACATGGGGACGGACGGGACTGCCCTTGACTTATTATTGCCCTTTTCTGACGGGCAGGCGAATGGCCCAGAACTGCGGGACCTCTTTTAGGGAGGGAGAACCTATTGGAAAGGCCGGTAAATCCGAGACGGGCAAAGGGCCGTGTCGGTACGGATTATTCTTCGGCCGAGCTCTAATTCCATCCGTTTACCCATCAATCCCATGTACTTACACTGCATCACTGCACTACTCAGGTACTTGGATACTTTCATACATACTACCTCACTCGATCTCATCCCCCTCAACATTATTTGAACCTATCGGGGATCCCTCCTGCCAGCCAGGCACTTGCTGTGGGCGGTGACTCAGGAGGTCCAAGTTGTCAACCCAAAAGCCAGCACAAGCCCCCCCTTACAGTCTAACCTCGATCTGGTTTGATCCAGAAAGGATCAATTACCCCTTGTTGGCTGCAGTAAATGCTGTCAGCACTTGGCGAGCAGTAGATATACACGTAGCTAAACACCAGACACATGGGCCCGGCAGGACAGAGAGCTTGTTGTGCATTGCAGCAGCAGCTACTGACGCCGGCATGGTGAAACCAGTTGAACTCTCTGTACTCCGTCAATTCTCTACCTTGATCATGCAGTGGCTGCTGTACTCGAATGTATGTAGATCAAAAAAGCGCCAATCAAAAACGATATTAAGTTTTCATTGTTCTAATTGGCTTATGTCTTCCGAGCAACCGATCTGGGGGGTATTTTCCAGAGAAAAAAGATGGAAAAAAATTCTAATCCAGCAAAGACAAGTAAAACCAAAACCAACACCATGGCCTGACTAATGCTACGCTATGCAAGTGAAAACACGAACTTTGTGCAACTCGTGCAGTTGCTTGACTTTCCGATATATCCAAGTCAGAGACACGCCGCCGTCGAGTCATGGCTTTTTACCGCGTCCCTCCGGCACGTGTGATATTCGGACCCGTGCCAATGCCGGTCATGGTCCGTACGAACCAATGCAACCAGCTCTCCGTCTCCAGCTGTGCCTTTAGTTCTTCGGCCTTCTTCTCGACGCCGTGGACTTGAGCTTCAAACTGCGCGACGCCATCTTCCACATCGTCCACTCTCGAGACAAGTGCCTCGATCTCATAGTCAAGTCTCGCTACGAGTACCTCAAATTCCTTGATAGCATGATTTATATGCTCCCGCTCCTGATTAACCAGCTCCTCCGACTCCTGCTTGGTGTAACGATATGATTCGGATAACTGGTAGTATAAGTCTTGCAAATCATCTTGCTGTTTTGCGTAATAAGCTTCAATGGCTTCGATGGAGGCGATCTTGCTGTCGACCCAAGGCTCGATAGTCTGCTTCACTTGTTGAATATTCATGTACAAGCTTCGCGCTACTTCTGCAAGCTGATACTGCTTCCCCAGCACACTTCTTGCGCTTAAATCTGCGCCATCGTCAATTGTGGCCAGCTCCGTCCATCTAAGGACCGCCTCTTCAGCATCGCCAAAAGAGAGCCTCCGCGGCCATCGATTTTCATTGAGACGCTTCTCTTCAGGCCGCGTGCCCTCAACGCTGTGACGTCGGTACAGCTGAGACACAGGCTTGCTGAGTTGTCTCTTGGCTTTCACCGAGGGCCCATGCTCTTCCTGTGAAGTCACTGCTGGGTCTTTCGCAGCAGTATCGAGCTTGGCTTCCAGTCGACTCTCGGGTATATGCGAAAGCCGTCTCGAATCATCACTGGGAGGGCTATCATCCTCCACTGGCTGCGTGACTGGCCGGCTCGAAGATAATGGTGTGCCGGAGACGTCGTCCTGCCCATGCAAACTAGGTGCTGAGGTGACATCCTTGAAAGCGTCTCGATACTCTTCTGGCTTGTTCTTCCACGTGAATGCTCTGTTGATTCCACCGGGAATTGGAGTAGCTGTCAAGCCTACAGACGAACCTGTGAGAGCCGATGACGAGGCTGCAGGATATCCTATCTCGGCAGACTCATCCCTGGAGGGTCTGGCTGCGTGACCACGTAGACCACCTCCGCTGTACACAGCATCTTTAAAGCGTCCAAACCCTGATCGTGCGTCGCCAAACTTGCCGGCCACGCTCTTAAAGACGCCTCTTTTGAGCGCATCCTTTTCGCTTGGATTCTCCACTGCGATACTGGTGGCAGACTCAGGTGCCGGGGAAGAGTAAACCCCTGAAGGTTCATCTCTTCTTTGAAAATCCAATTCTTCATCCAAAGGCATGGACTGAGTTCTCTTTGACAGTGGTTGTTGTTCTTCCTTGCCAAACAAGATATTGGACATGTCTGGCATGGATCTTTCGTGGTGGTCTATCGCAGTTCGCCTCGGTTTGCCAAGCCATAGCCATTTTGCGCGCTCTCCTTGAGCGAGTGAGATGAATCTGTCAAGGTCCAAGGTTTCTATATCCCCTATACCGCCCTTGTCGCGTCCGCCTACCATCCCTAGGACTATCTCACCCCTTTTGCCGCCTATTTCGGTGACGGTGGACTTGACAGCTTTCTGCACGCCCCACCCCTCACCCGCTGCTGCTTTCGCTGTGACTTGACGAAGTTTGTACAGAGTCGGTCGGTCTAGTCTTCGAGTTCGTTCTAGTTTCTGAGATTTTTGGAAATAGCCTATTCCTCTCTTGGTATTGTCGATATCAAAGACATCCTTGCCAATGGGTGCGCCGTAATAGCTCAATCGATTACGCGATCCCATCAACAAGCCCAAGAGTGCTGCAACTGTGCTGGGTCCAAGTATGCCGTCCGAGGGTTCCATGTTGTAATGATCTGAGCCAAACTCTGTCCACCAATCTGCGACGGCTGTTTCCGTTACGTCGCACAAGAGACCATCAATGTACTCTTGCTCAAGTTTTCCAAAGATGAAGAGGGCGACTTGACAGAGTTTGACCAACTCCACCACAGCCTCCGAGAATGGTATCTTCTCGTTAGTCTTGTATAATTGATGGAACTTGGCCTTTGCCGCGGGGGTTGGTTCAGACAAGGTCATGCCGGATCGTCCAGAACATCCGAGGCGCTTCAGATTCTCATTTACAATGAAACTTTGCCGGTACTTCTTGATATCGCCCTCAGGAACTGAAATGACTGTGAGAGCAGAGGGAAAGCTGCTTAAATTGGTGACCATGAAACGCCCCAAGTCTGTTTCCTTTGGACGCGCATGATAATGCTGTATGGCGTCAAAGTATACCTTGAGCCGTGGCGACCATGCGGCTTCATCCTCGGGCACACTCAATACGCCTACCACGATCGAGTGTCTCTGGTCACCGGTATATGTTGCTATCACCAGCGTTGGTGACTGCCGTGAGCAAGCCCACTGTTCGACGAGGTACAGTTCGTAACCGCTGAGAATTCCCTTGCGCTCGATGACACTGACGCAGGAGTCTTCCTCAAGATATTTGAATGCGACTGGGTCTGCAAGGACGACATGGCGGCGGTTTGGGCCAGGGGAAGGGGTTGCGGCTACTGGCGCTGTTTCCGTGGGCTCGACCTGTCTCTCGAGAGCTGGAGTTGTTGACCCGTCGAGATGTCCAGCTCTATTGCTGGACAACCTATGTGAGGCACGGCGGAGTAGAGTGTTCTCCTCTTCTCTATGAACCCTCCCATCTGAGGTAGGTAGTGGGAGTCGGAGCGACATGGTTCAAAGGCGTTGTTGAGAGGGGCTTTCGGCTGCGGCGCTCGGCTTCGGGACGGCCATCCAGTGGCAGCATGTTGGAGAGGAAGTGGAAGCGATCATAACATGGTAGTTGCGAGCAAAATTCCCCTTTGGCGCGTGTTTGGGCTACGAGGGAAAGGGAGCAAACTAGCTGGTGATCTTCGAAGCTATCCTGTAGCATGTGATGGGTAGAACACCTAGCGAAGGCCCCCTGCTGCAGCCAGAGACAGCAGCTGAAGACACGGGCATTAGAGGTTGAGCACCGCCCTGAAGGCCCCTGTCACGGTTCACCGATCCGCCACGTAGTTAGCAGGCATGTCGGCTAATCCGCACGCATTTGGCGGGGGCACGTTCGCTGGTGGGGTACTTGGTGCGTCATTCCGCTAGATGCAGCAGACCTCGAATCGCTGACCAGTACTCCGTCTGATTTATAGAGGTATCAGTTGCCCAAGGGAATGATAGCTTTCATGTACAGGTTGAAGGGAGTGTTTGCTAATGACAACTCAACTTGAAACCGAAACAGTGAGCAATGTTCATCATTATTGTTGAAGGAGCGAATAAAATTGGATAGGTCGTTTGTAAAAAGTGCACTGAGCCTTTTTATGAAAGACCAACAAACGTACCTTGCGCACGACGTGGATGGTCTGAGACAAGACGTAGGCGGAAGTGATTGATGATTGACGTTGTGGTTCATGGTTAATTGAGTGCATTGAAATGTGTTGCCGTACCGCCTGTACTCTGTACGACGGTCGACCGCTCTAGCTAGCGCCAAGCGATCGTCTTGGCGCCATCCATTAAGCTGCTGCTGCTGAGCGAGCACCTGGAAGGCCGAGAAAAGGCCTGTAGTGCATGAAGTATGCCGCTGCCCGCCCACGTTCGCCCAACACCCCCGACTCATGCCAGCCAGCCACCAGTCGTAGCTTCACTTCCCTGCACCTACAAAGTTACCACTAGCCGCTGTGCCAACTACTCCAAACACCGCCTACTGCTCGCCATCACAACCCCACGCTTGCCGTCTCCAGAGGCGTCTCTCTTTGACAACCAGTTTTCGTTCGAACATATGCACCACGCTGGTTTGGGATATCCAGATTACAGCTCTTGTTTGAAGGCCTGGTATGGCTCAATATCTCGTAATTGCTTAGATGGTAAAACATAGGTGCCAAAGGCAGACCATCCACAGGGCCAAGAACCGATGAGATAGCAACGCCAGTCAGAGCAGACCGGTTTCTGTCGCAAAGCTTCGCAATAGCCATCACCGCTGTGTTTCTTCAGCCCCCGAGCTGAAGAGAAAAGAATATCGAAAACATGGCCATGTTAGTGTTAGCGAAAGAGCTTGAGAAGCTCACAAAGGCCGCCGATCTTTCGAATGCGCTCGAAGATGTCGACAAGATCATAGCTATGTTGACCAAGGCCCGGGAAGAGGTGGAAAGTGGTCAGTTGCGTTCACCAACCCTCTATATTGGCGATGACTATTGACTCGGACTCTACTTTTGCAGCAAATGACCCTCATGCCACCAGCATTACCCTGACCAAGCTACAAAATCCCATACGAGAAGGATTTGAAGCTGTAAACGAGGATATTCGAAGCGTACACAAGGGTCAAGCCAAATTCGCCAAGGCATTGGACAGGGCCTTTACTGGGGACAAGATCATCAAGGGCAGCCTTCCACAAGACCATGATCCTATGGCGGAACATCCGACTCTTATCAACAGAGCAATCGCTATGCACTTGCTACGAGAAGGACAGTTTGGAGCGGCCTCGACATTTATCAAGGAATCACAACCACAGCAGCCAGATACTTCCATTTCGAGACTCCAGTCTCAGCTCTCGCCGTCGGCCGCAGATTTTGTCGAGTCACGATCATCTACACCGACCGATGCACACATAGCCGATGTAGCCGACGAGCTGTCTAGCTTGCAGTCAGAGGCACTGCAATCCTCCTTTGCCGACATGTACTCAATACTTTCGGCCCTGAAGCAACATAATCTCATACCTGCGATAGAATGGGCACGCTCAAACGCTCCAGAACTGGAAGCTAGAGGCTCCAATCTCGAGTTTGAACTATGTAAGCTGCAGTTTATCTGGTTGTTCAAGGGCCCTTCCGTAAATGGTCTGCCCAACACGGAGCAAAATGGCAGGCAAGGCGCCTTGCAATATGCGAGGGACAATTTTGGAAGATTTCAATACCGTCATCTCCGTGAGATACAGCGACTTAGCTGTGCCATGGTCTTTGCGTCCAACCTTGCCTCATCTCCGTACAGATCTATATTCGATATCACCATTGCATTCGACGAAGTGGCGGCATCATTTACACGAGAATTTTGCTCGCTGTTGGGCCTGTCTGCCGAGTCTCCTTTATACGTTGCCGCAACAGCTGGCACTATTGCTCTACCGCAGCTCATGAAGTTCCTGAGCAAGGTCAAAGGCAAGGGTACCGAGTGGACGACTAGTCAAGAAATGGCTTTCGAGACGCCCTTGCCCAAGAGTATGATTTATCACTCCATTTTCGTCTGCCCAGTGAGCAAGGAACAGTCGACAGCCGAGAACCCACCCGTTCTCATAGAATGTGGTCACGTGCTCGCCAAAGAGAGTCTTCAGAAACTCAGCAAAGGCCCTCGGTATAAGTGTCCGTACTGCCCACAGGAGGGTCAGACAAAGAATGTCAAGGAAATCATCTTGTAAATCACTACACGCCAACGCACTCCGTTGGCCAGTTTCAGGTCTGCGATGGATTTATTGGCGTTGGGTGGATATCAGCGTTTGACAAGCTTGATGGATTTTTCGGCTTTAAGATTGAGTCTCTTTTCTGCGTATGAGGCATTACGCGTCTAGGAGGCGCTGGCGTTCATGGACATCTTCACTTCTTACTCACTCGACGTCCAGTGCTTTGTGGTTTTGATATACGTGACTCATATTTGCTTGAAAACATTAGCCAACATTTTATTATGTCACTAACAGCTGAAGGCTTGTTGCACATCCAAGTATCAAAAACTTATTGGTGTTCATGAAGACGTCGCTTTGATCGTATCTACAGAACGACATTGCTGACCTCGAATGTCTGAACCTGGTTCGTGGCAAAGTACGACCAGAACTTGGTCCCATTCATATACGTGTCGCTAGCAGCAACATACTTGTCGCCACTGCTCCCAATCATGGTGCTCCAGCGCTTGACGAGAGCACCGCTGGTGCCGGGGGTGCTAAAGCTCGACAGCTCAAAGTTCAGGTACTGGGCCGAGCCCCAGTTGACGGCGACAATGATGAGCTTCTTGTTGGTGGCGTCGTAGGCGGCGACGGTGTTGTCGCTGCCGCCGTCGAGGATGCGCATTCCCGCGCGGATGTGGCGGGTGAACTGGGCCAGGACGTAATACTTTGCGGACACGGCGCCCAGGGTCGCGGCGTCGTTGTCGCCGTCAATGAGGCCCCAGCCGCCGCCATCAATCATTTGCCAGTACACCCAGGCCGTCGGGTGCAGCCAGCGGAAGTCCAGGATCAGGTTGCTGGCCAGCGAGGACCCCGTGGCGTCGCTCTCGCCGTATTCGCTGTTCCATAGCTTCTTACCGGAAGACTGAGCCAATGAGTATACTGAAAAGGAGGGTCCCGGTATGTCAGCTTTTCTTCATCTCACGAGGTAAATTGGTGAAGGGGAAAAGGGAGGAAGGGCTTTCGGCAAGGCATTATCTTACGAGTATCACGGCGCCCGGAAGCCTGTTGGTATCCGTGCACATTGATTCGGCCAACGTTGCCGGTGGCGCCGGCGCTCACGAGCGAGTTCCAGGTGGACACGGCCACATCGTATGAGTTCTCATCCGATGCGGAGATGATGGTCGACGACAGGCCGCGCGAGTTGAGCTCGGTCCGGAGGTAGCCCAGAACGGTCGCTTGGGTGCTGGTACTAAAGTGGCAGCCCTCTTGGGTTCCGGTTGACGACCTGTATTGATTGTTCCCAGACGTCAGCTCCCTGTGGACTTTTTCGGTGTTACTTGCTTGGATGTACTTACCACCAACTGGCCATTGGCTCATTAAAGGGCTCAACCGAGTCAAAGGTGATGCCCCAGTTCTTCGCAGCATACTGCGCAATATTGGCGAGGTAAATGGCATGCTGATCATAGTTCCAACTCTGTAGGTTGTCATTGGCACCATTATCGGCGCCGGCCGGGTTGTGGTTGATACACATCCACCACATGGGGCTGTTGGAGAAGAGCTCAAAGACGTCGGCGCCGCGGGAGGCGGCCTTTTGCATCATGGTGCGCTGGTTGGCGTCGACGGACCAGTCCCAGCTCGCCGTCGAAGGGTCGGTGCTGGCGTAGTCGACCCAGTAGCCGTCCATCTGCCGCGAGGGGATCATGTTGGCCGACACCACCATGGACTCGCCGTCGATGCTGTTGGAGCTGCAGGCCCCGGCGTTATAGCGTACAATATTGAGGCCCAGGCCGGGGACGCTCGCGCCGTTGTACGTGACCGAGTTGGTCGTGAAGAAAATGTTGGCCAGGTCGTCGCGCGTGCCAAAGGCGCCCGCCCACCAGGCCAGCGAGGTGCCCCAGCCCTCCCAGGTGCCCCAGTTGGTGCTGGAGCTGATGGTGGTCGTGGTGTCGGCTCTGGCCAGCATGGCCTGGCTGGCCAGGACGGCGAGCGCTCTCAGGCTGAAGGACGTCATTTTTTTCACTTCAGGTAAAGATGAGCCCGTGGCAGTCTCATTCTGGGCTGTCTTGGGAACTTGGGAGTGCCCATCTTATAGTCATGGCTACCTTCTACTTGCCAAGGTGTGGAATATCCGTGGTCCAGCATTGACGATGGGTGGGTGTTGCGCCCACCGAGAATAGATAGTTGGTTCCTGCATATATTGGAATTATCCTCCAATAATTAGAAATTCATGACTGCCTAGCCAAGCCAGCAGGTAATAGCTTTCTGGTTCGCCCGTAAGAATTTCCCATTGCTAGTTCCGCAGACAGTGGTCATGTGTAACCATCAGGTACCAGATCCTGCCTTTGCCTGCCCGAGAGCAGGACCTAAACTATTCCCCCAGAACACCTTGGATCGAATCCCTCGAATCAGCAGACGCGTTTGTGCGTGCCAAAGTTAAAAGCAAACAGTAATACGAAGTAACGGTGACATTGTCGCCTACCCGCTCCTCTCAAGTGAACCGATGAAGCGGAGCTCGTCAGGGCATGTGACAGGATTCCACTAGAGATGTGCTGAATCCCTCTGAGACCATGAACAATAGTTCCTCAGGTCTGGGGAGGGAAAACGGTTGCTCGGGGAAGACGGAACCGAATAGAGTTGGGCGTTTGAGCTGTCAAGGCGGGTGAATGTGGAGAAGGCAACCCCAATGGGTATTGTTGGAGGTCGTATTCCATCTACTGCCGCTATCCTATTGGCTGGACATTCTCCATTTGGGGAATTTCGGAGGAGACATTAGTCTGCAGAATCCTACGTACCCCAGATTTGCTTCCCCATGAAGCGACGCTATATGTCGGTAATGGAACAAATACCGCAGGAGACTTGATTTTGTCAACTCGAGTCAAGTGCCTTGCGTCGGCCTGCTTGGAAGTAATGACGGCCGGACAGGCACGGGATAAGCCATGCTCTAGGCGGTCATAGGAAACAGGTCTAAGACCTTGTTTATGTTATTAGATGCATTGCTGAATGTTGACAACTTCCGGGTACCAAGTTGCTCGGGCGTATTGATTGTCTGTCGCTTGGTAGAATCAACATGCAATGCACCGTACAACGAACTGGCACTGCCTACATAGGTATCTTACATTCAGGTTACATTTACATCTAAAATGGTCGCATGGAGTACAAGAGCAACACATAAGATGCGTTTTTGACCGTGGACACAAGATATGCGGTGTCATTTACACTATGATCCCTTAAACAATTGAATATGTATACAGAGAAGAGGCAGCACCCGAATGGCTTCTTTGCTTGGTGTTTCCGTGAAGAAGGCTGGGCCTCCTTCGACCAAACCTATCATAGTACCTTGATGAGGTGACATACCATGAAAATGACAAGCAGCAATATTCCTTAACAGCATCTCATTCCTGCCGGGAATGCTTTAGAGAGACTCAACCCTCTCCAGGTATTCATAATGATTCAGCCCAGGTTGAACGAATGGCACTCCAGGTGCGTCAGGCGGCGGTACGACTGTCACTGGTTGTTGCCATCTTGGTCGCTGTTGCGGGTTGCATACAGGAGGGTCGCCTTAGTGAATACGCATTACTCAACAGACCACAGCGGTAACTGAGCAGATCTTCTGGGCGACTTCTGTAGAAGGAACACCTGCATCGCGAGGTAATCCGGTCGAAGACTACATCCATCCAAGCCCAGCAAGAGACGAACCGAGCCCAGCAAGAAATCATCCGAGCCTATCTATTAAAATATAAGATATTTATTAAGAAAGAAAACAGCTTTTTCCCTTTTCTTTCTTTTTTTCCTCTTTTGATTACTGTGAGTAGTCTTTTAAGAAAAATAAATTTTAATCAAAATAATTTTAGATAATATTCTAATCGTGCGCAAATATTTGTTATCCCGCCAACTGCTTGCGAATTGGGAATGCCAGCACTTTCCGAGAGATATACTGGCTTTTCGATACAAGCCTCGAGTCTGATTACGACTTGGATTTGATCATATGTCAATGATTCAAACGAGCGGTTATTGTCGGACACTCTTTCCTTCATCGTGCTGACCCTTTAAGCGCATGAGAATAGAGTACCATTTTTCTAGTTGAGGCGTGTAATTGCCATTGCCAAACTGCTTGAGAAGCAATTCTCGGGCAAGAGAAACCCATTCCGGCTTGTGCTTGTCGAGGTACATCAAGGCCTCTGTGACGACCTCGGGATGCTGGATTGACGGCCCAGGCTCGGTCATGGTGAGAAGATGAGATTGAAGATTGGATATGAGCTTGTCCTGGTTGATCAGGGAGGAATGACGCGTCAATGGTTTTCCCCACTAATACCTTCAACGAATATGGCATTAGTGATCTTCATCAGATGTTCTGATAGAGGCTTGTTCTGGTGGATATGAGTTAGAAGGAACAATGGTGCAGAACACAGGGCCAGAGGCAAGCCTGGTCCCAAGAAGCCCAGACTGTAAGTCAACACTAGTTACCCGTTCGAGCGATTAGCTCTGGATGACCTGGCAGTCCAAGATAGTACTGCTCGCGTTCTGGTAGGTAGACGTTGCTGAGCTATTGTACGGCAATTTTGTTGTCGGTCCACCCTTTTCTGAATAAAGTTAATGCGAATCGGCTGTATCCTTTGAATTCATCTTTGGACCAAGCATTCGGAATTCCGACGTGGATATCGTGGATTCGGTACCAACGGAGCATGTTTCGGCATTCTATAGCAATGGAGACGACATGGTATCATGGGGACTGTATCATTCGACACTAGAATTATGATTTCGATTCAGACATAAAATATTGTATTAAACCATGTTTCGTAACTCTTGGTCCCGACTTTCCGTCTCGAACCACGTCTATATCATATCCACAGCATCAACAGAAATGCCAGCACTCAGGTAACCAGTGCCGGTGGAACCCGAGATGACGGTAATGGTCAGGACCTGCCAGTCGGTGGTGCTCTGGACCCAGGCCGAGGCGGGCACCTCCCAGGTGAGCATGACGTTGTTGCCGCGGTAGGTGCCGACGGTGAGGCTGCGGGTGCTGGCCTGGGTGGTGGCGGCCGTGACAGAGCTCGTCCAGCTGTTGACGCTGATCATGGGCCGGCCATTGATGTAGGCCTCGGTGATGCCGATGCGGATCGTGTGCGCGGCCGCGAGCTGGTCCGACGTGAGCTTGAAGTAGACAATGTGGTTGTTGTTGATGTCGACCCAGATGTAGCCCGGGAAGATGGAGGCCGTCGAGGTTCCTACGATGTAGTTGCTCGGGTCCCACGCCGACAGCCGCACGTCGGACGGGTGCATGTACGTCGGCTTCATGGGCGTGTCGGCAAAGTTGAGGAATCCCTTGGGCGTACCGTCCCAGTCGCCGATGCGCCAGATGGCCGTGTCGTCGGTCGGGTCATCGCACGTGATGGTGTGCACCGCCGTGCCGGCACCGGCGGTGATGGTGATGCTGTCTGTGTATACCTCGAGCTCCGACTTGTATACTTTCAGCGTATAAGTGCCCGGCAGCACGCCGGTGATGGACCATGCGCCGCCGGAGCTGGCGGCCGTGCCCCAGTACTGGGCTGCCGAGTTGGAAAGACCGACTACATAGGTATAGCCCGACTTCATGTTGGAAAGACCAACGCCAGATGCGTATCCTCGTCCGGATGAAGGGACCCAGCCGTCAATCTTGTGATTGTCAGCATGAAATCAACGTTCCACTTGGAGAGAAATCTATGTCACTTACACCAAGAGTATCGAACCAACTCCAATCAGCCTTGCGAGCAAAGAGACCATTGTTCGGCGCACCGCCATCGGTAAAGGCCAAAACACTTGGGCCCTGCAGACCAAAGCGCTCGACATCAGTGTGTCCCATATTGTAGTGATAGATTTCGTAGATATCTGACCCAGTGGGACTGCCTCGGCGGAGGAGCGAACGGAAGAAGGGGCCGCCGGATGCCTTTTCATGGTTGCTTCGGACCATCCAGCAGGCCACGGAGCCTGTTGTGTAGCCAACATAGTCATCTGAAGTACTAGTCAGCCATACTGCACGCTTACTAGTTTTGAGGAAGAATTGAATAGCTCTTACAGTCAATGACTCGCCCATAGGTGTTTCCAGTATAGTGCTTGCTCTCCGTATACCCGCTCGAGTCCTCGGTAACATCGGACGCCTCGATAAAGGTGCTGCTGTCGTAGTAGTCGGCGTCGAGGGTCGAGTGCGCGGCGTCCCAGGTGCCCGCGGGGAATCGGGCAATGTATCTCGACACGGTCACGCTCGAGTCGGCCTTGTTGGTGAAGATGTACACGTTGTTGTTGCCGTAGCGGACGAACAAGTAGTGCTTGAGGGTCCCGTAGACGACCGTCACCTTGATGATGTACGCCGGTGATGAGAATTGCTAGATGGATTCCTTGGTTAGGTGATTTTCTCTTTTCCTGTCATTTAGAAGAGGCGAGATGAGAAACATCAAGACTTACCTGAATCGTGACGGTACTGGTTCCCAAACCGCTCTCTACTTCTGTATTCTTGCCATCGTAGCCATTATACTCAACTCCATTGTACTTCATGGAGGTGATGTCACCATTGGTCTTGCTGACCTTGATGACCAGAGCCGCGCCCGAGTCAATCACATAGTTGAACCCATCGTCTGTGTAGCCAAAGGCAGCCAGGACGGTGGCGGGAAGCCACAATAGGGCGACTAGGAGGCCGAGGAACAGCATCGTGCTACTCGTCGAGACAGTGCAGGATAACACTTGCAGACACCTACGCAGGTATTTCGCACGCTGTCAGAACTCGTCATCATGGGTAACCGTTACAGTCGCATGGAGGAGGCCATGTTATATACTTCCCGTGACGGGTTGGGGGCTAACAGTATTGCAAAACTCGACGGCCATGGATAGGTACATCTTCTCTGTACAATCCCATCGCGGAAATCACCTCTTCTATTGACTCAAGCACAAAATGCCCACTGCCACCTGACCGTCCACTACTGGTGCAACAGTGCATGGGGCAGTACCGTAAACTCGAAGAATAAACTGTCACGCTGCCCACTCATCCCCTATCGCTAATTCGGTTCGAAGCGGATCAGCGTTCCCTCGAAAACTGGAAGAAGGATGGGGAAAATAGTAAGGGAGCCGGGCAATACGTCCAATACCGGCCGCGGAGCTATAGTCCGCAGTGGTACTCGGAGCGGGACCCGACACCTGCCAAGAACCAAGAAGGAGGGTCCGGTCTTACGGAAAATAGCAAGGGGAGATCCTAGGATCCTGACCCATTGCCATGGAGCTCATGGGTTAGGGGTTTCCCATTGCCCACTTGCCCTTTTTTTCCACACCTGAATGGTGGAAACCGGACATAATCTGATGGCTTTTCGCTTATGCACCCCGGAACTTACATTGGCGCTATTGGTCGGAATATTTTCATGTCTTTCGGTATTGGCTCATCTTGGAGTACGATTGCATACGAGCAGCTGATCTGCTGCATTCATGCTGATGAAAGAACATTCGCGGAGCATGGCTGACCAAAACCTGATCGTCAGGTACCGATATGCAGGCCAACGCGCTGCACAGATGGGTAAGCACATTGCATGTCACATACACGCAGACTCATGCATGTCACTGCTGATGGCTCTGCGAGGGAAAAATGGGTAGTCCTATCTTCAAGAAGAAGTAAGCAAGTCGTCGTAACTTGTTACATTTCCCAAGACTCGGTCGAACGGCTCACTCCTACCACATACTTCATAAATCATACAGCGCATTTTTGGATGTTGTCTTGGATTTGATTGTTTCGATATCATAGCCACGTGGTTATCTTCATGTGAACCCTATCAAACAAGATGTACATTTGCGCTTCGAACCTATCCATCGATAGGGCATCTATACTCTTTGATCTCCCTTCCATAATCATCCACCGTTCTATGCTTGTCTCCTTTTTGAGACTGTAACAGATCCAGGCAGCTCTGGTGGTATATGTGCCTACAAGCCAGTACAACTAGCGGGCCGAGAACTTGCTCCCTGCTTCGGCTCTCGCCGCCAACTGGTTCGTCTGGTGGCCCCCCAGCCTCATCCTCGGCCACTCGATCAGCTGCGTCCTTCAGCGGATCCCGCGGCCCGAAGAACTCGAAGTATTCACGTGGTGTAGTGATTGGCGTAGGCGCCTTGCCTTTATCGCCCCTCTCTTCAGGCGCACCAATGGCAGCTTTGGCAGCCTTTTTCTTTTCTCTCTTCTTCTCTTCGATAGCTTGCTTCTCTTCCCATGCCTCGAAGACATTGCCCTGCACTCCTGGGCCCCAGATTCTCCGCCCGCAGCCTTCACATGTAGACCCTTTTGGTCGCCACCCGCGCTGCCTTAGCTGCACAGCAGATTGGACATTTACAAAGAGCTGCTGCTCCAGCAGACGATTTGAGAGACGCAGTATGGACTCTTCATATGCATAAGCCGAGAATATGGAAGATAGCACCGCGCGAAGATCTGCAAGGTTGGGTGATGTAGCTGCTGCCTGAGTGAGGAAGGCTTTCAGGATTCGGAGGAAAGTAAGTGAACCGCCTGAGGTCGATAGGAGGCGAGTAGACGATGTCGGCGAAATGCTTTGCGCAGAGGTTGCCGTGAGCAGGGCGGTAAAAGTGTGCTGAACCAAGGATCGAAGTAGTGCCACAAGCCTTTCGGCGTCAAAGTCATGCGCGGCGGCGACCTTGTTCTTCTGTATAGGCGATGCTACAACAGACGTGAGCCTGCGGGTGATTTGCACAGTCGCGTCTATCAAGCTGAGCCAGAGCTTCTCCTCAGCATTGAGCTCATTGATTGCCGGAGAGCTTTGCCGCCTTTGTAAAGAGGTAAGCTTCTTTGACGACTTCATTTGCCCTTGACAGAGCCATATGCCAACATGCGTATACTTTTGCAGACCGAGAAGAAGTTCTTCTGCAGCCTCCTGAGTATTGACCTCTTCGTCATGTCCATTGCTTTCAGCGAGTAGACCCTGTAGTGCTGACTCGAGAGTGTTCAAGTGCGTGATCAAACGATCCATTGCATCAGAGACTTGCCCTTCACGAGCCATGAGGATAACAGCCGCATCGATCACACCAGTCTCCTCCATAGTCGGCAACAACTTATCAAGCCTCAGGTTTGTAGCCTGGACTAGGCTCACATAGTCTGAAACATGACTAGGATTGTACTGACACATGAGCTGAACGTACTGCTCAATAAAATCTCGGTCGATCGCGCCATTGGCGTCGAAAGATGTTCCATCTTCGGATTCGAGCAGTGTCTTCAGGTACTCGTATTGGAGTTCAGTGCTTTCCGACAAAGAGTCCAGGATATGTTCATGCAACTCGGGGGCGTACGTGGCAAGTGCTTGAGCTGCCTTTTCTGCATTGAGCTCCACCAGGTCCCTTGAGTGCTGCTTAATCACTTGATGAACCTCCTGGATCTGCCGTTTTGTCTGTCCAATTTGAGCTCTGAGGCATTCCCCAATGCAATCAAAAACTTCTTCCTGGTCGTCAGGATCCTCAAAGTACGTCTCGAGGAGCTTGCCGTATTGCTTATCACCCCGATAGATACGTTTGAGAATGCGGTAGAAGCTTGCTTTCTTGAGCAGAGGCATCAGTGGCTCCATATCCGGAGGATGATGCACTGAGAGGAGATACTCAGCGCTCAGTTGAGCATCGTCGGCAAGGTCTGCACCAGGGTAGTTGCACAATCCAGTGACAACCTTGTTCAGGATCGAGCCTGGCAAGATAAGATATTGCGGAAACTTTGGTAAGTTTCGCGCGATGAACATATCCAGGTAGATTGTGTCCTCAGACGCAAAGTCATCTGGATTCATGATCTCGAGAAGGATGGATATTATGTATTGGCGATCAACAGTAAGACCAAATATCTGTTCTTCTGGAAGATCTTTGCCTGTACCCCCATTCAAATGCTTTTCTTGGGATTCATTGAGGAAAGAGTCCTCGAAAGCCTCGTTGAGTGCACTTAGGAAACTCGGTGCATCAAACTTCAAGATCATTCGTAGGTACGAGAATGATGGTTCTTCACTTTGAATTGGTCTGGTGCGAAAGACCTTATTGCTGCCTTTAGGCCACTCGACGACCTTGCCGGAGAACAGGAACCAATATATCTCGGCTTTGGCCTGAGCGGCTGTCTGGTCGTCCATGATCTCCCCGGTAGGATATACCCTCCCGGTCAGTGTATACGATAGATATGGGAACATTTTCAGTGCGTTTACACCAAAAATCTCATCGTCCATAAGATTTCTCCCATCTTGATTGTTGTCTTGTGTGATAGGAATGAGAAGAGTGACCAGGTCGATCATTGGCGTGACGTAGTCCCTGAGTGCTTGGTTCCATACATAAAGTAGAGCATCATAGAGACCATGTTGCTTACACAGCAGGGTCACTTCGTCAATGTCAAGTGTCGCCGTCTCCATGTGGCAGATTAGTTCTTCGAGTCGACTTTCCCAGCCTTTGCCAACATAATGTGTGACCATGGCTTTAACAACTGTCGGTTGTACCATCTTGATCGTCGCATCCAGAATGTAGGGTTCCAGTGTCTCAAGAAAGATGCCCTCAGCATCGCCATCTTCATACCACTCCCACGTTTCGTCAAAGAGGAAATCCAAATCACCAATACTGTTGCAAGCGACAAAGCAAGTCTCTGCCAGGTCTTGTAGATGCCGGTCATCAGCATCAGCAAGGTTTCTCTGTCTCTGACCAAAAGCATACTTCAGAGATGCACTCATAATTTCGACCAGTTTATCATGGACCATCTTGTGCCGAAGCTCTGTGTCCTCTGGCAATCCGACAGTAAGCTTATCAGCATCTCCAGTGTAATATGAAGTCGCCAATTGAATGGCTCCAACGTAATCACCATTCTCCATCAATGCAATGAGACGGTCAGCCCAATTCGACAAGGCACCAATGGACACATCGTTGAAGCCCATTAGGAACATGCGCCCCTTGTACGCCTTGAGGCTCATGTAGAAGGCGTCCGCAACGACGCCATGCATGGATGTGTCTTCTTCATCATGCTCTTCGACCAGGCTGTGTAATTGCTTAGAGAAGAGATCAGTGTGATATATGTGCTTGTGGATGAGATCAAAAGCTTCCGTCATTCGCATGCTTCGGTCCTCCAGTACGATGAGCCGCTGGGAAATTGTCAGCACTGTGAGGACCGACCGGCTGAGCCACTGAACAGCGACAATCGCTTCTTCGCACTTCCATCTACTCCGTGCCTTGAATGTGAGAGCTGGTAGTTTATCCTTGTCGTCGGTGGGGATTTCGTCCACGTCCAGTACGGTCAAAACATTTGACCAGCAGTATACTAGTTTCGCTTTAGACATGATGCTGCCACTGCTTGGATCTGGCACCTTGAGTTTGACAGCGGGAAACCAAGCAAGACAGCCGCTCATCGCGCTGTGAGGTTCAACGTCTTTTGGCCTTGCCGACTTGTGCTGAGTCTGTGCTACTGGTGTGGTTGATACAATGACCAGGAGATACGGTGTCAACATTGCTGTCAACCCCATGGTATCCGTTGCACGATCGACGTTTCCGAGCGGGAGAGGTGCAAAAGCCAGCACCGTGCTTGGTTTTAGGCGCTTCCCAGGCGGTGGGGGAGCATGCGGGTAGCGCCCGAGTATCCTTATTGTCTTGACGGTCCTTCCCAAGGCTCCAGTGCCCCTTGTCGCTAAATGCGAAAAGGCCATGCCCTTGTCATCAGCAGAGACCAGGGCCGTATGTCGAGTGCCCAGAAATCCAAGATGGGTGATGGCAACATCAGGCACATGTCCGTCTACCGTCCGATTCTGGAGCTGGCTCGGTTCCAAGTGAGGTATCGACAGAAATGGCCGTGATGCCCTGCTTGTGTCCCACGTAAAAATGTTGCCATTCGCATGACCTCCGGCAATTGTAGTATGATCAGCAGAAATAGCAATTGCGGTTATTGGTCCCGACTCAACAGCTAGGAATAAATCAGCATATAGTGAAAGCCAAAAACGTGTAAGAAAACCCACCTTTTGTTCCGGGTCCGATGATCATTTTCAGATTCTGGTTGTAATCAAACATTAAGATTATGCCCTTGGATGTGCCCAGGACTATCGAGGCAGAAACGGCTATACATGTAGGCAACCCAAAGTTGCGCTTTCCAGCTTCTGAAAAGGCTTGAGAATTTAATTTCTTGAGTCTCGTCCATCGAACCACTTCCCAAGGAGGAGAGGGGGTGTCCGTTTCGCCATTGTCTAGGAGCATCTGGCTGCTTAGTGACCCAGTTCGACTGTGACCGGTCAAGAATGCCGGAGACGATGGTCGTGGAGATAGTGTAGACGGTGACGCTATACGTGACTGGAATCGTCTATCGAACGGCCGGAACGAAGGGGTTGGACTGCTCAGGCCCGGTCGTGAAGCGACAGAAGGGAGGATGCTGCTACCAGGAGAGCTTATACCGGAGCCCTACCAAAAAACAGTCAGTGAGGATACACTAAGAATGCGAACAGGTAACTCACTTGAACCGAAGGACTATCATCGGGCACAGAGAGCAACGAGTCAATCGGGCTGCCCACTCTTCTGGGCAGCCCTTCGGCGGACCCTGAATCTGAAGCATCATCTTGGTCTCGCAGCAATTGGCGATATCGGGTGGCTATAGGCCCGTGGCTTTCGGGCGGCGCGGTTGCAGCATCTTCTAGTCTCTCCTCCTCAAGTATCTCGGCAATATGATCTTGCTCCTGGTCGCCCTTGATTGTCTCTTCGTCGCTTGAGGTGGCCGGATCCTCGGTGGTAAGGGGATCTGTATAGTTGTCGGCCATTGTACTCGTTCATCGTCCTCCACTGGTATGGATATCTCATTGGTTCAGCAGCATTATGCGACTCATGTTCGTCCCAAAAAAGCAGTGTTGAATTATGGCCCGGTCGCTGTCGGTGGCTCTACACGTGGTGTGGACAGCTTCCCATGTAATCCGAAGGAGCTTGAGACTGGAGCTGAGTGCAATTGGTTATCTGGACTGAACACCTTCGGATCGGGTTGTATATTTCCGAAGCAGAGCAGTATGACTTCTAAAAAGAAACGAAATACAGGCCGGGGCAGCGACGAGTAGCGCGGCGAATAAGACGCTTGTCACAAGCCGTGAGCTCTTTTGGAGTTCTGCCTTGTCCTTCTTGCCTTGCAGTAATGTCGGAAGCTCAGCGCCATTGCAGCGCCCAATCAGCAACTGTGCCGCCCCCGCGAAGCTAGCACCCAACATTGAAGCACGGGCTTATCGGGGGCTACTGATCATCCTAGCCAAGCACTACATCATTGGCCAGTGCTTTCTTTACTTTACTTCACCGGAGCTCCCTGGCGCGTCGCATTGCGAGTTCTCGTTTAAATTATAAGTTGTGAATTGAGCTGCCACCAAAGAGATTTCATTATATGCTTATCAACACGTCCACCTATAACACACAGCTTCAAAGACTTTACTGCAAGACCAAAGCAGCCACCTATACTGTCGGCCGCATCAACATTCGTCAAACATGTCCTCTATAGGACCTCAGATGCCGGCGCATCTCACCAAGCGCAAGCGTACTGCCGATGACGAGGGAAACCCAGACTCGCCTCCTTCCAAGCGAGCACCTACGAACCAAGATGAAATTGCAATAGATGGAGATTCATCGGAGGACGAATATGGCCCTTCGATACCAAAGGCTTCCTCGGGTCCTTCTACTGGACCTTCAATAGGACCATCCATGGGCCCGTCTGTAGGTACTTCGATAGGTCCTTCGATAGGTCCTTCGATAGGTCCCTCAATAGGCCCAAACAACGACAGTGAGATACCCCTCGACGACGACGATGACGACTCAGACAGCGGCCCAGCACCGCCCCCAGCACCAAAGCCAACATCCCAACCCATCGGCCCCTCCTCAGCCGAGCCAACAAGACGCATACTAGGCCCAGCACCACCGCCGGGCCCTCTAGCAGAACGGCCGCCCGGGTCACCTGGTGATGACGATTCGGACGACGACTCAGACGACGACGATGACTACGGCCCCGCCCTGCCCACATCAAACGCCCACCTAGCCCGGCAGTCCCAGGCGCTCGAGGCCGCCGCCCTCGAGGCCGCCAACCCCAAGGCGCCCCAGCGCGACGACTGGATGCTGGCGCCGCCCACGGCCGGGTCCGCGCGCGCCCAGGATCCCACCAAGATCAAGGCGCGCAAGTTCAACTCGGGTCCGCGGTCCGGTGGTGGATCAGGTGGTGGTGGTGGCGCCGCGGGCGAGATCAATAGCATATGGACCGAGACGCCAGAGCAGAAGCGACAGCGGCTCGAAAACGCCGTTCTCGGCCGCGGCGGCGCGGCCTCGGGCAGTAGCGGTGGTGGTGGCAGTGGCGCGAACAGCGCCGGCGGCGGTGCCGCGGATCGGCTGTCCAAAGAGGAGCAAGCCAAGGCAGACCAGATCCGGGCGAACCTGGAGGCGGCCCGGGGGCCGAGCCTGTACGCCGAGCACCAGAAGCGCGAGGGTGGCAAGGGAGGGCGCATCGAGGCCGAGGAAGACGACCCGAGCAAACGCGGATTCGACTGGGAGAAAGACATGCGGAGCGGCAGTAAAATTGGTACCGCCCAACGCAAGGAACTCATGAACAAGGCGGCCGATTTTGGCGGACGGTTTAGCAAAGGAAAGTTCCTATAGCGCTACAGCAACGAGCTCCGGCTATATCTCCGTATATTTGACGAGGTTGTATGATCTGCCTGAATGTCAGGCAATTAATCGGCAGGCTGTACAGAACTGATGGTGCCATAGAGGTAATTTGAGTCTCTCTCAGCCAAGTCTTAACCATGGAATTGACGGGAATCGCATCAATCCTCATCGCAAAAATCTATTCAGTTGCGAAATTTGGAAAGACAAGACTTGTACACAACCGAGGCCTAAAGAAGTGAATCGAGGACAGTTTGAATGTGGTGAAAATTCCTTTCATGCTACATATGTTGCTTGCTTCGCCAAACTCCAATTCGCCATTACCCTTCCCTAGCAGGTGGCAACAGAAAAAGACAAATCCGCTCCTGAATAAGTCTCGAGATGCAATATACCACGTTACAAAGTCCCTCGCAGTAGGGACGCATAGTTCTCCCAAACAAATCAGAAATGCACTAATAGCAGAGACAAACTCCCCGCTATGTCCGAAGTTCTATGAAGATCCGCAACACTCCCGTCTCATTCAGAATTTGTCACGAGTTGCACTGCGGGCCGGGTTGCCTCACTTGTGAACGAATGCCGCTTCCGAATAGAGAACGAATTGCGATGTCAAAATAATATTTCGTCAAAGTCGTGAATTGATGTACAGACGAATGTATGTATATTAAAGAACAGAATCTCAGCTGGCCGAACGCGTACCTGCCTCGAGTTGAGAAGGCGTAGTTGTCGCGGCAGCCGTACTGTTGGCGCCAGTAGCAGTAGGCTCTGTAGTGCCAACATTCTGTCTAAGTGTGGGAAGTCGATTCCTCACTCGGCTGAGCCAACCACCCTGGGACTCTTGTCCTTCACTCGGGGTGGGTGGCGGAGCAGCAGACGGCGTAGTCCGGTTGGAACGGCCATTGCTACGTTGAGTTGTACGGCTGTTGCCCTGGCTGTTTGCGGGACGTCTCCTGTCGCGTCCATTCCCTCTCGGCTGTGCGTACCTATCTGTAGGGGTAGTTCCGTAACGCCCCAGGATAGAACGTGGGCCATCCCTCAGAGTCCAGCCGCCAATGGATCGTGGTGGCTGGCGTGGCATGTTCATACGGTTGTTGTTCCTGGCTGGATCGGCAGAGTTCGATGCTGAAGGATGATTAGGGTCACCATCAGCAGGGGGCGGTCTGGGCTTTGGTGTATAGTAGTCGGCCTTGCAGAGTGGACAGCAAGCCCTTCTGTTCGTCAACCAAGGATCCAGACAGACAGCATGGAAGGCATGACCACAGGTGAGGCCACGAACATCGTCATCGTCCTCGAGAGCGTCAATACAGATGGCACATGTATCTCCAGAAGTTGCTAGCAGTTCAGGAGGAACAGCGGCATTAATATGGTCATCGTCTTCTTCGTCGTCGCTAGCGTGTGCCCGATCAGGATCCTTAGTCATGATACTACCGCGTGTTTGAGTCTGAGTGAGAACATTATCATGGTCGTGAGTCGCATCCGCAGAATCCGAAGTTCTGGGTACACCTCCACTTGTCTTGGTGTCGTCGGCAGAGCCCATCTCCTTGGACGGTACTTCGGGAACAATTCCCTCCACGCTTCTGACACTGCCGGATCGGCTTGGTGGTGCTGATACTCCTCCTGCCGTGGGCAAGCCATCCTTGGCACGGTCGGCAACCCACGTCTTGTACTTCATCATGGGGAACTTTTCATTGACCTCATCCATGGTCATGAGCTTCTTCTCACGACGACGACGGTGAGGTCTGGTCGGCATGTTCTCCAGATTGATTGGCTCTCCATTCTCGTCAAGTCCACGCAATTGGCGGTTGCGAGCATTGTATCGGAAGCAGTACTTAACACCAACAATGATCCTATTATTTTTTGTCAGTCCGTGTTTCGCTGGTGTGATCGTAGAGGACAGTCATATCCTCGTATTGCGTGACGACTTTTCTTACCAAAGATTTGTGAAAACTACACCAAATCCGAGAGCGACGAAAAATAGCAGAGGAGAACTGGTCCCCGTGCCACCGCCGCCGCCGCTGTTCGGGTTTGACGTGGAAGTTGCATCAGCAGCGTCCGTGGAGGAATCTGTGGGTGATGCCGCCGAACTGGTGATGGACGATGCAGCCGTCGTGGATGCTGCCGATGTGGCGCTGCTGATGGCAGAAGAGATGGCCGACGTGACGGCTGAAGTGGTTGTGTCTGTAGCCTGCCGCGCGACAGCCCTTGCGACGGCATGGGCGCCGTCGAGGAAGGCCTGATCGATGATGGCCATCTCGAATAGTGGTAGTCTGCGAAAGCTGGAAGATGGAATGGATTCTCAAACCCGCAGAGTAGGCAGGTTGGTGGTACGAATGGTACCAGCGAACCAATCCGTTCTGGCGGAGTATTGCTCGCAATCACCGGCCCGCTTCTTTAATATGACCTTTCCATTTAACTACGGGGGATGTGGACCTTGGCAGAAATGTCGCTTGTGTGTGGATATGTAAGCGCGCGTGGAATGATGATGCGATCGCTTTTTCGTACAGTCAAGTAGAAAAGCAGATCGTAAAAGAGGGCGCGGCGACGAGGCGACAGAGGTGCGAGAGTTGAATGGTGGTGGTGGTGACGAGAACCGCAAGAAACCAGACCGGGGCGAACGGGCGGGCGTTGCGGGCAAGTCGGGTGGGCTTAGTCAAGAAGCGTGAGAAAGTAGTGGCAGCGGGCAGCAGATAAAAGTAAGGTGTTTTTGGGAAGGGGTGGGCTGAAGTTATTAAGGTCAGACTCAGAAAACGGAACAGGCTGGAAGGTGGAGTCCTCAAGCAAGAGAAAGGCACCCACTTTTTTTCGCTGCTTGCTGCTAACCAGGCGCAGTTTCGTCAGCACAATTGCCGCGCCAAAGGGTGCGTATTATTGAATGGGAAGGGAAAGTCGAAGGGGGAGGGACTCGGGAAAGAACCAAGAAAGAAAAAAAAGACTAAAGAAAGAGGGCGACTTGTGTGTGAAGAGGGAGGGGGGATTCGATTGGATTGGATTGGATTGGGATGGGATGGATTGGGGAACATTAGGAACGTACATGTACAGGGGTCTGAATCGAGGAAATCGGGCCCAGGTTACGCGCTTCTGATCTGGGATGCGACTGGAGTGTGTGGGCGCACTGGTTGGTGTGTCTGTGCATAAGCCCCAAAGGGAATGGAATGCAAGTTACAACTCGTTGCGCACAGCAGTTTGAGCAGCTGAAGTGACCAACACTGGCAGACTGGGAAGAAAACCCGTCGCTCACTCGCGGGGTGGTCGGGCTTGGACCTGGGCTTCCCTGGGCTCCCTGGCAAAGCCTGGGTACGGGCATTTAGCGCACTCCTTCTAGCGTAGTCGGAAACTCTCAACCTTGGGAACCGACCGTGCTTTCTCCATAAACTATTATTGTGGTACTGTACGCTGGACAGGGGGCCCGGCCTTGGGGGGACTTCTTGATGAGTGAACGACTCGATTTGCTCGCTGGCTGGATATGCGCCCCCTGCTTCTTGAGCATGGGTCATCTGCAGGTTGTTTAATGCCTTTGTTCGTGCCTTCTAATAAGAAAATAGATGTCTCTGTCGTTCCTGGATCCGGAAATCAGATGCTATCTATCCAGCATGTAGCCTGTTTTACCAGCAGTTTCGCTGTTATTCAATCATTCGTAACTCGTGAAAATTCAAAAGTTATTCCCCCAAAGAAGAAGCCGGAATTCACTTCGAAACGGGCGGAAAGCAAGCGCCTCTAACATTAGCTTGCCCGTCGATTCACTCTTAGCTCGACGGCCTCGTGGTCCTGGTACCGAGATTTGGGCGTCGAGAAAACGCTTGGTAACTGACCAGCGGCGCCACCATTGTCGACGCTACTCATCCAGGGACAGAACGACCGACACCAGAGTGTACGCTATGCTATCTATCCATCCACCTACGCGCCTCTGCACAATCAGACAGAGACCCAAAGCAGAAGCAATTGCACGGCTGTCCCGAGATCTAGGCCCGTACTGACTCGGAAAATCCTAAAAGAGGGCACGGTTTCGTTTCTCTTGTGACGAGAAAGCTCATCACCTAACCAACGTACTGGACATTGTAAAATGAGCGTGTCTCTCAATTTCTTGCTTGATTTTAATATCGGGACAGATGCGCAAATGCAAGCCATCCGCCGATTCCTTCAACGCCTGCACGAGAGATGGAAATAAATGTAATCGTACGCTTCGGATCCTTGCGGCAGGATTCTTTTTATTTTAGCGCACCCTGTTCCTATCTTTCGTAAAGACGCAAGGGCTGTGAATGGTGGGTAGTTCTGACGCAAGAGACTCCCAGGATCGTCAGCAGGGCCAAGGAATAAGGCGGCATGTCAATGCACTGATGCACTGAACCCGTGGAGCTGTTTTCTGGACCTCAACGATGATTTGCAGGATCCTTCTTTCCTGTGCATTGCTTCTTTTATTTTGACTTCTCATTGTCTAGGGAGAATTACCCAGGATATCATCAAATTATCCTGCCGCGCAACGGCTTGGACATGTGTAGCAGGTCTCAAGTTCTCTGGAATGGACATGCAGGATCTCGCTGTTTTAGCATTATTGCTGGGCAGTCGGCAGTGTTGGCAGTAGATTGGTGCATCCGCGCATCCATGAGCGCATCTATTATGCACCTGAGCTGAAAAGTCTTGGTACAACCAGATAGGTATGCCTCACGTCGTCCGGGCTGCCGGCTTACACATGATCAGCAACCGTCGTTGTCTTTTCGAGGCACTGCAGGGGTCGAGACCCCGAAAGGCTGAGCACGAAGGGAGCCATTCAGGCTCAGCTGTCTATTTTCCATTCCAAATTGTTGTTTTGCGGCTCCTGTAAACGAAATTGGTTGCTCGTCCCGAAACCCAAATATTCTACATAGTGCGATCCATGGGCATGTTTTGTATGGCAATAATTATCATTCCGCGAAAACTGTATACACACGCAAGGGTCATACTTGACCATTCTGGCAGTTGTACTAGCAATGCTGTACGGGCGCAAGGTCAAATGCAGGGCGGCACGAAGGAAATGGCAGCTCCACGTCAATTATATGAAACTCGACGAGGCCCCACTGGCGACCATGTGTAAAAAGTACGTATGTGAGTTTCAGAAATTTCGAGAATATAGTTTGATCTCGTGAGATGAGCAGCAATTTTCATGAGTACAAGTGCACGCACATGGCAAACATTTCAACACGCACTTTCTAGCTAAAGTCACAACTTGCCTAATCTCGTGGATTATCACAGTTCCAACGGCAAGAGGCTGAGCTCCTACACATAGAGATGCTTACAGCACCATGAACGAATATTTGGAATGTTCTCCGCCCAGATGACAAGATACACTTTTGTCCAGACTTAGATGTTACAATCAGGGAATCCCTAGTCAGCAGCCGCATACGCTGAGGCTTTGCTCTGCGGACATTTCATGGGGGCAAGCCTCAAGGGGTCACCATCTGCTAAGCAGTACGTATGTGCATGTGCGCCCGCAGCCATTGAAAAAAGGATGGGAATACCTGCCGCAAATGGGAACTGCCAGAACAAAAACCCCATACTTCAGTCGAGCATAAGGCTAGTAGCGCCGTTACAACCTATAACTGACAGTTTATCGCCAATCCCAGGATATGCTCTGACAGACTTGGCGATTTCATGAACCGCCGGCCCCCATTTACGAATCATTAGTAGACTGCATGCCGTTCCAAACGAATCAATGTTGAGTTGGATCCGTGTCTACTGTCACTCGATTTCGACAAGCGAATTCTTGGGATTCACACAATACGCCTTGTGACTGTGATTCCATAGGTAAGACCAGGGCGGCCGTATCCTAGCCTTGATGATGTCTGCGGAAGCAGTGACACAGCCCTGCTAAGCAGACGAGTGTAAAAGTGTCTTCCGTGACTGCCGAAGGAGTACCTCTACGATTTAACGTGTGTAAGTCGGTACGTTGATCATCACGAGGCCATACAGGCTCGGCATAGAACATTTGTGTGCAACTAGGGCAAATCCATACTATTCCCACAACGTTCTGCCCAGAACCCCCCACCCGCTTGGCATGATGCAGTCAAAGTGGTATAGGACAAGGGCTTGGCGTCGACAGACAACCATTAAGCCCCCGTACCCCAGACTGATACACACACATAGTCGGTGGGTAGGTCTGCAGGAAACTCCACGGGGTTCACGAGACCTTCTTGGACACGACACGACAACCCGACTTTTTTTTTTTTTTTTTTTTTTTTTTGAGATCCCCCCAAAAGGTCGGAGTCCACAAAATTGTGTTCGAATGAGGTCATGCGTGTCAAACCAATAGCAAGAGCAGCGAACCGCGATCTTCTAGCCAGGTCGACAAGCCGATGATCTTTGTGGTGGTCAAGAGTCGGTGTCGGTGTGTCGGAAGACAGATAAGCGACAAGCTTTCGACCGTCGAGACCGTCTCCCATAATGTCTGTCCAAGAAGGGGACCAGACGAGCCCGGCCACTTTTAGAATACTGTAGCATGGCGATTGGTTGTCGTTTCTGGGGGACCTTTCTGTACCCTTGGTGGAGTTTTCATATGCTCATGATTACCTGAGCAGACTTGCTTGCTTGGGAGAAGGATCGCCTAACGCTTTTTAGAGGGGCGAGTTAGATCAAACGGATGCCACTCCATCCGAACAATTGGTGAGGAAGTCGTCAGTCCCAAGTTGATTGTGCATCCCCCCCTCGATATGGGTCTGATATCATCATCGTCCCAAAAGTAGCACATGGTGGTTGAGTTTGGAATACATCTGCTGTCATGTGCGTCCAGAAATAGTGGCGATGGGCAAAACCCACTGCAACGTACATCTTTGCCGTCCATTGTCAAGAATGTGTTGCAGTGTAGCCCCCATTGATCAAGTTGCATACAACTGCTGCTGGCTGCTGCAATTGCTACAGTACCACCATGAGTTTGCAGAAGCATGCCCCGCGTTTAAGTGGTTTCCCTTCCCTCTCTCTCTCTGCCTGCCTGCCCGCCCGCATTCCGCCCCGCGCCCAGCGCTAACGCAGCCGCTACTGCATGTCCAATCAAGTGGGTCGCCTCCGGCTTTGGAGCAGCAGCATTGAGTGAAAAAAGATGATTCCAGTTCCCGAGCGGGTTCCCCAACCTCGTTTCGAGCTTGCTCACACAAAGGCGTACACCCCCGAATTTCTAGTGGCCCGGATCCTCTCACAAGTGAAAGATACCGGAACGCCGAACCGTTGAGAGTTTGAATAGATTGTCAACCTCTGAGCCCAGCCGCTCTCTATACCTACACTAATAGTGTACAACAACACAACCATGGCCCCCACTCAGCTCCCTGCTTCGGGAAATCCTTTGTGAGTTTACCGCAATGCTTGCCCGAGTTGTCTCCTCTCCCCAAGTCCCTTTGGGTGGTTAGGTTCTGTCTGTCGTCTTGTCGATCCGATCGCCGAAAAACTTACCGTCGTGCATGTGCAGAGCAGCAAGCCATCATATGTCTGGATCTATCAAGGAAACTAACGCACGCACTCCATGACAGGGTCTTTTTCGATATCACCCTTGGAGGTAAGTAGAAGCGCCAAGTCATTCCCGTACAGATTTATACTACCCTACCTTTGTTGGCCCATGCTGCTGCCCCCATTATACAATATACACCTTCAAACATCACGTGATACCCTATACCATACCACATCGTTCGAGGTCGACGCATAGCTCTGATCTATATCCACTTGCAGGTGAGCCTCTGGGCAGAGTCACATTCGAGCTCTTCCAGGATGTAGTACCCAAGACGGCTGAGAACTTCCGCCAATTCTGCACTGGCGAGTCCAAGAACTCCATGGGCAGACCTCAAGGATACAAGGGATCAAAGTTCCACAGAATAGTAAGAAAGGTTTCTCGCTGGTTTGCAATTTCTTTATTGACAAGTGAAAACAGATACCCAACTTCATGTGTCAAGGTGGCGATTTTCTGAATGGCGATGGAACTGGCAGCACCTGTATCTACGGCACCAAGGCCTTTGCCGACGAGAACTTCAATCTGAAGCACGACCAGCCTGGATTACTGTCAATGGCGGTTAGTTGTCACGGCCCCCCCTTAATTCAAATGGTATCCAAGGCCTAACAAAACTATTACTTTCCAGAACGCCGGCCCCGGCACCAATGGCTCGCAGTTCTTCATCACCACGGTACCTACCCCGTTCCTCGACGGTAAGCACGTCGTCTTTGGCAAGGTGTTTGAGGGCATGGATATCGTCAAGAAGATGGAAGCCACCAAGACGGGATACAAGGGCAAGGACGTTCCTAACATGGATGTCGTTATTGCTCAGTGCGGCGAAATGTGATACCAATCAACACGAAGCAATGGAAGAGGCATATCACATGGTGCTTCATAGAGCCCGAATCCGATAGTGAATATGACCGAACCATGAAAACCTTCAAGCATTCACCATACCTTGAACAATAGCTAAATCGACATGAACGTTTTCTCTCCTCTCTGGCGGCTGGAATACTCATACTTCCGTTCCTGGAAAAAACCATTGAGTCTCATAAAATATAATTGACCAACATGAAGGTCGATTCGATCAACACTGAGGATCGACCTCAACACCCGTCAAGCCCATGAATCCCACCATCCACCGTGTTGGAACAAGAACCCGTCAAGGCCGCGCCGCTGGAGCCCGTCTCGGTCATGTTGTCAAAGTAGATATCGAAACAGGGGTGCCGCGCGCTGCAGGACAGCGTCGCCATGTTGCTCGACAGGGAGACCTTGCCGTAAAAGTCCTCGACGTGCACGTCGGAGATGAGCATGTTGCTCGTGCCCTTGGTGTCGGACCCGTTGTTGCCGTTGTTCTGGTCGAGGTAAAAGGGGCGCCGCGCGCCCGTCACGTCAAAGTTGGAAAACGTTATGTTGGTCACGTTGCCCCAGCCGCCGCCGCGGGGCTGGTTGTCGCTCTCGTAGTTGTCCTGCGCCACCAGCTCGCCTACCCAGGTCTTGATGTACAGGCCGAACTTGGTGTTGGGTATCTGTGGACGGGGAAGAGAAGAGTCAGTTATGGAAATGTCAACACTATTGATTCTTGAAAGGGCAACCTTACCTTGGTGTTTTGGATGATCACATTTTCTACGCTCGAGTCTTCGAGGTATTGGCCCAGACTACCTATGGCGATACCATTGCCAGCAGTACACGTGACTCCGTCAATCAATATGTCGTAGGAACGCGGCTTGATTGCGATACAATCATCGCCTCCGGTATATGTAAGGTTTTTGAGTGTCAAATTTCTCACGTCCATGGTATCTAAGCCCTCAAATTAGTCGACGCATGCGTAGGTGCTCATATCAAGACTGACCAAAGCCGTCGGTATTCTGGACCCAATTGTATCCAGAGGGCGCTTTCGTTGCTGTCGCATTGACATACAAGTTTGTCACTGAGATATCTGTTCCATTCATGATGTTGAAAGACCAGAGTTGTGGTTGCCAGATGGAAAAGTCCTGGACCACCACGTCTGATACATTCCATAGTACAAAAGGCTGTAAGAGGTCAGAAGAACTCAGCGATGCCCATGTTTTGAACAACATACCATTGGACGGCCCGGCTGGGTCGAACCAGCTTCCTCAGTGTACCATACATCCCCATTTCCATCGACGCCACCAGTACCGTTGCCATTGATGGTAATATGGTCGCCCGTCAGTACAAAACCGGCCCAGTGATTTTGAAAATAGATGTGGTAAGAGTTGTTTCTCCAGTATGTAATGTTGTCAGAGAACTAAGACGGGTCAGTATCCATGTATCTGTCACGTCAGGTCATAGATCAAACGTGCCTTGAACTTTCCACTCCAATTGATCAGGACGTCATTGACCATCGGGTTGAGCTTCTCGGCGATCCAATATTCTTGATCTTCTGGAAAAGTGATGGTCCCGGAGTTACCACACTCTTCAAAAGCTTTCAAGATGTTTGGAACGTCGTTGGTCTCGTCTCCATTCGCCGTTACTTCGCAGTGAGGTCGTCCATCGACCTTGGTAACATTCACACCTCCGGCGGCGGTGCCTAGTGCCGGGAGCGACGTGAAGGTGACGAACAGGGCTTTCGATAACTTCATCTTGTCGTATCAAGGTCCACTAGAGAGATGCTCTGATGGCTTGAAGTCGAATGTTTTTGGAATGGTGATTGAGCAAGTCTATAAATTGTTTTAGCCTATATCGAGGCTGATTGGCTGATTGGCGGATTCTTTCAAGGGTGTTCGCGACAGAATGAGGCGACTATAAAACCCCAGTCCCTGCGGGGTGCATTTAGACGCAGGTCGATCGCAACCACGGCTCGGTAAAGTGGCCAGGACACATCGCGTTCTTGTTCCCTCGCATGACATCACGATTGCCGAGGCACTGCTCTCATCGCGTCGATATGTGGATATGGCAGTATCTCATTCCATTTTTCCATTGCCATCGTGGGAAATGACTACGAGAACGAAGCGACTGCAGCTTCCGGTGGCGCATGGTTCGTCAATAGTCTTTGCGAGTTACGATGGTCGAATCCAACCTTTTTGAAAAGACGGAGAGCCTTGCTATCACAAATTCGAAGATTCAGAACGTGCAATTTGGGACAATCCGGAGCTGACATTCTGGGCGCATGACTGTGGTATCCTCTCCGTGACGCACTTGATTGCCCATCCGATCTGTTTCGCTTTGAATAGAGGGATAGGAGGCCAGCGAACCTCAATGTATTGGTGGTTTAGGGTAAACAGGAGGCCGACGACTTGTTGCTGTGAAACATGCGTATGGATAGGTATGTAGCCTTGGATCCCAGCCAGAAGACTATTAGACGCTGCCATTGTCGAGGATTCAGAATAACCCTAAACAACAAGTCACTATGGCTCGTATTTGGCTGCCTCTCTTCGGTCTTCCATAGACATGAGAGAGAAATGAGTCCATTCGACTGGCAACAGAACTCACGTTGGAAGGTAATAATAAAATAACACACGAAGTCGCATATAGCATTGCAAAATTGATTCCATAGCGCGCTAGAGGATTCCAACGGTCATCACACACACAAAAGTATCGGCAGATGGAAACTATGGGCGAGGGGTGGGAGTTAAAAAAAAAAAAAGTACCAGGTAGGATTCGAACCTACACCTTACAATATTGATAGTGAGATGTAGATGGGAACTGCACACGGCTTGGCGATATGTTCTTAGCCAAGGGGAGCGACCACCAAGGACTAATAAATACCCAAGGGGGCCTTGAACCCTCAGCCTAAACTCTCAATGTTGCAATGCTACCATTACACCACTGGTGTTTCTTTGTTGAGGATTGGATGCTTTTTTGGAAACATATCCTTTGTTCATTCAACACCTGAATTTCTCCCATTGCGAATGAGGGCAGTCGAATTTCTACCTGTATACGCAAACGCAGCACGACAATGGCTTGCGGCGATCTCTTCAAAGTGCATCAATTCTCCAGTAAACATTATATCGCAAATCGGGAGTCTAGTCTGTAATTATGAGTCGATGTACATGAGCGGTCAAGGCAGATATCGATACATACCGTTTATTCCCAAGGTCACTTGTTGTAAGTTTGCAAATCTCCTGGCGCTCTGAGGTGATAGTTGACACTGCCGGGCTTCGGAGTTGTTTCGCCGGCGGTAGTAAATAAGTGCCCGGGGTATTGTACAAGCCTACTCATTGATCCACATTCATCAAATTAAAAAAAAGAATGGAGATGAAGTAACATATACACATCCAAATTCAGATAATCAGCAGGCTCCTGTTTGCTTTATATGATCGAGTCTTGTCACTAGCTTAGGTAAGGTCCGGATTACGGACGACACACAACAAGTGAATCACGCCATTCCAACAAACTTCACGTCATCAGAACAACATGATAATATATGAATGAGTATTAGTCTCACACCAAGCCGGACTTCAAACTACTATTTACCGAACTTTTCGATCAAGAATATATACATTGAAATCTTTCAAACCACGCGAGGCTTTTCGTGGGAAACGTTCCCGCACAGGGATAAGGATCTAGCATCTTAACGGAATCAATTGCTTGTCGACCTTGAGCGTGTGTCTCAGCAATACTCTCCATGCCTTGTTGCAACTCGAACGTCAATAATTTACAGAGTGTTTCCAGCCGAAGAAACGACGGAGCTCTGGATAGACGAGACGTCCTCGGCCTCGGGAATGTTCTGGCCCGAGAACTTTGAGAGGAACGAGGTGTCGTCGCCGGTCAGCTCGTCGGAGCTCGAGTAGCTGTTGGCGACGCAGTTGCGTCCCAGGTAGCTGGAGCAGTCGGAGAGGTTGTCCGAGGAGGCGGAGAACATGACGCCGCTGTAGCCGTCGACGATGGTGTTGATGTCCTCAAAGTAGTTGCCCTCGAAGAGACCCATGCCGGTGGTGGAGCCGCCCTCGATCAGGTGGCCGCTGTTGGAGGCGAAGACGTTGTTGACGGCGTGGAAGAGGGTGGTACCAGACAGAGCTGGGCTGCGGCCAGAGGTGTAGTAGAGGTAGTTCTCTGGAGTCAAGGGTTAGACAAGGTTTTTACCACTAATTCAGGGATGGTGACATACTGTAGAAAGTGATCTGATCGTCCGAGCCGACAAGCTCCATGCCCCAGTAGGTGTGTCCGTCGCAAGATGCCGAGTACTCGGTCTGACCGTTGATGAAGCTGTTGGAGATGGTGATACCTTGGCTGCTGTCCGAGCCAAAGCTGTAGTGCTGGCGACCAAGGCTGGAGGTCTATAAATGAAGAAATAATTAGTCTCGAGCACGTATTTTCGCAGACGGATTCTCAGGCGCATGAAATTGACCATTATGAGGTCACTTTCAGGCCAAGAAAGAGAACTTACCGTAACGTGGTCGATCCAGATGTTGCTGGTACCAGAGAAGGAAAGAGCATCTCCACCCCAAACGTATTGCGGGTTCAGCTCGGTGATCTCAATGTTCTGAACGATGATGTTGGAGACATCGACGAAGCGCAGTCCCTTGCCGTAGAGCGTCGCACCGTCGGTGCCGACGAGGGTCTTGTCCGAGGCAACGTTGATACCTTGGTAGGCTGCCGTGTCCAAAGAGACGCTGTAGGTCGAGATGGAGCAACCGTTCAAGGTGTTGAGAAGTGCTTGTCCACCCTCCTCCGGTGTACACGAGTAAGAGTTGCAAGCTTCGTAGTCGGATGTACCCTCTGAGCCCGAGAAGTCATACTTGCCAGAGATGACAATGACCTGTGCCTCATCAGAGGTGAGGTACTCCTTCAGCTCGTCGATAGTGGTTGGGTAGACTGGGGTAGCATCACCGCCACCAGTGACGGCGGATGCGAAACCGACTGGTGTGCCGGTGACGACGGATGAGATGGCACGCTTGTTGGACGTGCAAATGGCCGCACCAGCGACGTATTGGCATAGAGCCAGAAGAATGGCAGAGTGTGTAGTTTTCATTTTGGGAAAAAAAAAAAAAAAGGTAATAAAGAGAATAAGAATTTTAGAACGAATGTAACGAGATTTCGAAAAAAGAAGTGACCAGAACTTCTGTGATCTGACCTGGAAATCTGGTTCGAGGACTGCTCAGCACTATATACTCGGGAGACTCACGATCCACATTGGAGTCATCCCTGGACCATAGATCTCTGATCGACATCGTCCAAGATTGTCCCATGTTTCTTCTCGTAGCGCCGGACATAAGAACGTGCGAAGGTAAATTTGACGTGTCTCAATTACATCAATTCCATTGAGTCGCAACCAATTCTGTACCTGAAACTTGGGAACCAGGACTACGCGATGCTCGTACCAGGTATAATCGTCCAATGTAGTATTGCGGGGCGTGCAGTACCGAGAAAACTGGAGTGGATGCAGGGTTCACTGCGGAGATCAGCTAGGGTGTCTTGATGAAGAGGCTCTGCCCTTTGCACACCCGACTAACACACCTTGAAGCGAGTCAACGAGCTGGCAACTGCTTTCGGATAAGGTTCACGTCATCCTATACGCAAAAGGGACCAACTGCCCTAAAACGTGCGGACCAGATTGAGGGCGACAATTCGTTGCCCGTTTCTAATACAACGGTCTTGGCATCTTCTACACTCCATGAGAGTTGTCACTGTGCGACCTGAACTACCACTTTTCAGTAAGAATTCTCCATACATACTCCAAATCATCGTGACCTCGTTTCGGGTTTGGTTTCTCATTGGTGCAACAAAGTAGCCGGATCTACAAAAGTGTATACTGATCTGGAGAACTGCCCATAAGATCCACATTTACCTGTCCTAATTTGCTTGCCCGGACATGACAGAGTAGCACCATTAAAGCACAACGATAGTCCATGAATCACTCGGCTCGAAGACCAAATTCCACGACTTTCAAGAATCCAACATCTACGAAGCTGCAGAAAAGTGTGCATTACAATTGATATTGAGAACGATGGAAAGACAAAAACTTCCGTAGAATTGGCATTGCTCTGTGCGTCGTGGCAAGGGGTCCCTTCCGACAGCTCGTATATTGATCACGGCATGTTCCATACACTCTAATTCATACCTGGTCCCCTTACCCACTCCTGACAAACATTATGACAGGGCATCCAGAACATACTGGCACCTGCTCAACCAAGATTTTCTTTTTACCCCAGGCTTTGACTTCTAGTCGAGTCTAAACTTCTTAGTGCGCGGCTCTTTGACTGCTAGAACGGCATCTTTCGACTGGTTCATGGTGTCACATTCAGACTCATGAAGACTCCCGTCAAGACATGCAGACTCGCTCGCTTCTGCTAGTATGAAGGGCATGGTGACACTGACAAAACACCGATTTGTAGCCAAGTCGGCCCATCCCGCTCCTACCCAACGAGCTGTAGTGATTCCAAGTTCGCTTGCTGTGAAAAACTCGGCCGGGTCTGTAGCGCCGTCAGGTGCCAGAAATACGCGAGAGGTCTGACATAAACTCAAGCCAGGATCTGCCCATCATTGGAATGTGGTCGCTTCCCGTACCTATTTACCGGTATTTAGGCCTCTGTTGTCGGCTCCCTCTGCTCAGAAATCCTGGTCAGTTATAACTCTGACCACATGGTCTAGTCCCACCCCGTGATTGGGGCGCGAGAAGGATTTGATCATGACTATGAACATCAATGTCTCTAGAAGCACCTCTACCATGCATTTATCGAGGAATAGTTTTCCTTCTTCGTTGCGATTATTGTAAACCTTCCTTCATGTACATGCCTTCTATCGTCTGAGTTAGACGCATTCGTGAGCCAGCAGGACCTGGGTTGAAACGGTGACATCACTCCGCGCAGAAACACATTAAACAGTATCCTTCTATCACAAAGCAATAAATACCAAATGCATTTTTCATTACGAGCGCTTAACTCAGCTCGTAATCGAATAGCGTTGGGAGGCTCCAACAAAGTTCATATGCCTGAAACAAGAATACGTGCGCTAAACATCGTACTATAAATATAGTTAGGCATGGTGTTACCAGGATTCCGGGTCAAGCAATTAATCTCTTTCCCCCCCTTTTCCCACAGACATTTGACCCATGTCCAATTCTCGGAAGTATCCGTGATATTCACACATCTTGTCGATTAATTCGACCGACGCAAAGAAACGCCGGCTTTGGACGATGAGCTGGGGTCTCGAGGTTCTGGGAAACCTCACGACCTCGATAGCCAATTTGGCGGGAAATGTCAGCCTCCACGGCATGGAAGGCTTCTTTCGTCCACCAGAGCTGACCTCGTGGCGCGTGACTCCGGACAACCCGGTCCGCTACGCCGGCAGCCTGGACGTGGAGAGGTGCGCGGCCCTGCACAATGAGATTTTGTGGTACGGGTGGAACAAGTCGGGCGGGCGGCCCAAGGACTTTCCCGGGGTCAACTGGCATGAGCACCACCGCGGCGACGACGGGGCCGCCGACGCGCGGAAGCGGCTGTCGGCGCCGCTCGCTGCCTTTCTCGACCAGGCGCTCACCACCAGCGATTTCAGGCAGAGCTTCTTTTATCACTTGTCGGGACTCAATGCGCCTGCGTACATGTGGGATAACCATGATTGGTATCAAGATGAGTTTGACAAGGACCGCTATTTGACGCTGTACCTGGCGCATTCTATGGCTTCACATCCTGATGGATTGGTGTGAGTAGCGACTTATATAAAACCTTACGCGACAAAGATAGCGGCTCTCATGCTGACATGGTTAATCGCAGCTATGATCAGGTAAAGCATAAAGCCATCATGCAAATGTCTATCCATGACCGCGACATTGCCATGAACGGGCGCCAGGAATGGCTGCCGCTCGAGGTAATCTTGACCGCCTGGCTGGACATGATTGACGTCGGCAAGGTGCAAGCTGTGCCAGACGACGTGGAGTGGCAACCTTGGATCATGGTGCCGTACAGCGAAAAGCAGCTAAACGCGACTATCACCGCTTTTGACAGACTGGTAGACGCCATTGAGTCGCGCATGCCCAACTATCATGATCCGTCAGAAGTAGAATCCCAACACGTGCTTTCTTCGGAAAACGAAGACTTCTTCCAACCTCTGCTGACAGTGGACGAAGTTGAAGCTGCGGGCATCAAGCCAGGGTTTGCACATTCTCTTCTGACCAAGGCCAAACGTCCTAGCTTTCGCTACATCGCCCCGGGTCTTGCGATTCCCACCTCCGAGACGATCAAGCTGCAGCCATTCGCGGACATCAAGAGCCCGCGTGAGTCATGGATGCCCAACGACTATGAAATGCCGGAGGAGCCGTATCCGCTGCTCATCTTCTCGTCCTCGAAAAATTACGAGACGTGGCGCGACCCGCCGCGACATCCAAAATTTCCAGACAGCGATCGACCGTTCAGCTATCCGTATCACCAACTTCGCTCCTACAGTGCGGGTCTATACTTTTCGCCTACCTATGGAGGCACATTTGACTTTGAAGACGGGGTGAAGCTGGTTCTACCGGAGCCAGTCGGGGCCTTTGGGTACGCGAGAAAGGCCGACGGATCGCGCTTTGGCGAAAAACTTATGGATTCCTCGGCAATCACGGGCTACGGGCTGCGGGGAGGCACTTTTAGCGACCTATTTCAATTGGGCTATAATCCTTATGCCGAAATGCACGATGTACAGCTCGAACAAGTCCTTGACGCATGGCGCGAGCTGGTGGAATCAGGCGAGTGGACGATTGGTGAAGATGGCGTCCAGGATACCATTGAGAAATTCAAAGATGCGGACACAAAGACGAAGTGGAACAAATATGTCGTACCAGTGAAATGGTAACACTTTGTTTTTGCTTTTACTGCATCTCAAAAAGATAAAACGAATGAACAGGTTTCAGAACCATAAAGCTATCCACATAAACCTCCCATGCCGCGAGCCATCGCCATTGCTTGCCAACTCTGCCAAAGTCCTTCGTTACCCGGGTTGGCGCTACTCTTAGACCTTGACGGTAGAGCCGATTGGACCGAAGCGGACGTTGGACCAGACGACCTTGGCGTCGGGAATCTTGGACTCGACATCCGAAGGGACGCCCGAGTCCTGCGCGCAGTCGCCGCGGGCGGCGCCGGGAGTGCCCTCCTTCTCTGGTGGGTAGGTCGAGTCGAGCCAGAGCATGTTGGCATAGTGCTATCATACACGATCAGATTCCTGTCTTTACAAAGGTCGGTATGGTAGAGTCAGGTAGAAGAAAACTCACATCGTCCCAGATGGACATGACCAGGACCATGGGCACCGACAGAGCCTTGTTGAGCTGGGCGTATCCACCGACCTCGGAGAAGCGGTCTCTGTCGCCAAAGGCCTTGAACTGGTTGGTGCAAAACCCTGGCGTGATGGAGCTGCTGTCCGAGATGCCGGCGTCAGTGGGCTTGGGGATCTCAATCTTCTTGCCGCCCTGGACGATGAACTGTGTGATCTTGTCTGCCTGGAACTGGGTGACGACACTGGAAGGTTGTTGTCAGCACATTGAATTTACGCGTAACAGTGCTCGAGGAAGAGACTCACGTGAATTTGCTGCCCGTGTCGACAGTCTTGCCCTTGCCGTAAAAGTCCTGGTTGCCCATGCGGTAGGGGTTGTAGTCGCAGCCGTTGGCATCACACTTGCCAGCAAATCGGTCCTCCGAGTATGTACCGCCACAGTTGCTGGTTTCGCAGACGTGGTAGTTGTTATCAGTACAGGCGTGAGGGGTGAGGGCGAACGAGTGAGAGTTGGACTCCCTGTCCTATAATCAGTTTATGCTTATTTCAACCGTGCAAGTTGGATGCACATACCAAACATCGATCTCAGCACAGCAGGCTCCCATAGGTCCGACGCCAGCATTCTTGTCGTTTGTAGACGGCTTCCAGCCTTCGACATTGGCCTATCATTTGTCATTGAGAATCTGTTATATAGCGAGGAGTCCTGATTCATACCTTGCCGCCAACAAACTTCAAGTCTCTAGCGCATTGGGCGTCGCAGTACCCAGTTCCATACTTGGCTCCGGCCTTGTTGGTGGAGTAACTCTTCATGCCTCCGTCCTCTTCCATGGCAACGAAGTACAAAGCAGCGTTGAGACCGCAGTCGACTGTGGAGAGATCGACGTCAAAGGCGAACTCGTTGTTCATGAGCGTGAACATCTGTACATCTATATCAGGGTCTGTCATGGTGGCGCTTGGACGAGACGTCGTCTCTGCTCTTTATGATATGCTCAAGATATCGAGACGACTGTCAACATGAAGAGAGACATTGTTCAACTCACCTGATACTTCGACTCGCCGTTCATCAGGTAGAAACGGGAACCAATATTGGTACCATACTCATGCTTGGTGACAAACTTGAGAGTCAGCGCATTGCCAGAAGTCGAAGCGCCATAGGTCTTGGAGTACTCGGCGCCCTCGAGAGCACACTTGGATGCGCAGTCCGTGGCCGTGCTGCAGGCCCCGGTCCACTCGTTGCCGTCGTAGCAGTTCTTGGTGTCGCTGGTTCCGTGAAGCCAGCGCCAGTTGGCGTCGATGACGACCTCGGCGTTGGTGCTCGTACAGCTGCCGCCGCTGGTACACTTGCTCCAGCTGAACTTGGGATGGGTCTCAGTCTGCTCCTTGCCAACTTGTTGGGCATACGCCAGGCCGAGAAGACCTGCTGCAAGAAATAGAGACAACATAATGTAACTCCTTGAAAGAATACTAGTTTGGTACAGTGGTGATGAGGCGAGAACTGTAACACCTGGGTCCATGCCTGAATATATAGGACGCTTCAATTCCAATCAGGAACGTGAGATCGGTAGAGGATTCCTATATTCCATATTGCCACCGGAGCAAGAGTCTCCTCTACTTCATGACTGGTGACACATGAGGTGACCCTCGACCATCCAGATGGTCCAGCCAAGAAGCGATGCTCAACAAGATAGATTTTTCTGATATTGAAATAATCTCGTATCTTCTACTCAACCAATCGGTTGATATTCCTCTGGTGTCTCCAATCGACTACCACTCGCAGCAATGTTACATGACTGTCCGGTCTTGGAGGTGAAGAAGATGCCGATGTTCCATAGCTTATATGCCGACTGTATACGGTTGGGGAACCCAACATTGATGGTACTTTTCAGTAGAGATGAGGTGTAGACCAGTGCGACTCGCACGTATATACCAGAACCTCATGCCCTCCCAAGCGATGCCTCATGGGAAACTCAAAGGTTCGAGTGTTACAGTCCTAGCGCAAGCCTCATTGTGACTGTGCAAGACTCTTGGGTTATAGTTCCAGGCCCAAATGCAAGCATCGTGTCCCCCATGTGGCATCTATTACTAAAAGCATCATCGGTAGAAGGCAACAAGCCAAGCTGACTTATGATGGCACTGGAAGCGTTCCGGAAACCAATAAAGTATAGCTTAGCGCCATGCATCCATCTCGAGGCATCCATCGACGTCCACAACGCTGGTAACCAAGTCTTGGTATGACTTGGCGGTCCATTTAGCCATTAGCCGCGGGCCGGTAATTTTTGCTTGAACTGTGGTTGGTAAAAAAGAAAACCGAGCGTGATGTCCGTCTTGCGGGGCTCGATATGCCGGTATTGGGTACTCGGTCTGATAGTCTTTGTGCTTTTCGCTTGCGAGCAGCGGGCGTGTCGGCGTTTAGCGAGGCATGTTCATGTCGGCGTGAAGTGGATATCTCTCGGAACCTGTAACAGGCAGATGATCACCACACTACCAGCTAATTGAGTCTGTCTGCACTTCGTAAAGGGTGAAGATGGAATGCATGTCTTTTTCATTCTTGATACCACGCGTTCCCTCTGTTTTGATTCTTTTCGGGGGAAGGAAAGAGTTTTTCGCTATAAGTTGCTGCGCTCACTAAAGGGAACGATCCTTTCTTTTGATGAGACCGTATTCCGCGAATCGGCCTTGCACGGCTTGCTGGCAAAGGACAAGGATGAAATATGCAGTCTGTGATTGGTGCAAAACCGCCTATCACAGGGCAGATATGCGCCTTGTGCCAGCTCAAAACTCGAGGCTGGGGAGGGGAATGGATGCATTGAAAGAAACAAATTGGTCGCAAGTATCGTTTGTATTGCTTCCCAAACCTTCTCACACCCAAGACCACCACATTCAGCCTTTCGTCCATGGCTAGCAACACTAGCGAAGGCGAGGAGCGCATAATCGCGCTGCTTACGCAACTTGTCGAAAACAACAACAATGACGATTCGGACAGGCTGGCCCAGACGGCTAACAGCCTGTCCACTGCCGCCATGATCGTTTCTATTGTCGCGCTCGTCATAGGTCTGCTCCAGGCGCTGCTCCAGTACGCCAGTTCCAATGAAAATCATCGGGAAAAGTGCAACATCGGCGCAATCGGGCGCGCAGCCATGTTGTCGGGCCGATCCACATGGTCTTGGCGTCACTGGCGTCGTATGTATACGTATCCGGTTATCGATTTGTCTGTCCACCGTGTTTTTGAACGGTTCCCCGGCGGGAAGTACGATCTCGAGAGAGTGGAAAAAATCCACAAGGGTACCGCCTTGCCCTGGTTATGGCCACTCGTCAAAAACGAGCCTCGACAAGAAGGCGTTGTGTTACAGTGGCGGCAAACGACAAGGTCCAAAGGAAGAATCGAGGATTCGATGACGAGGCGAGCCAAGAATATGATTCCCTTTTGGAGTAGTTGACACCGCTAACAGTGCGTATGACAGATATTGGCCCTGGAAACTCTACTATCATGGCCAGACCACAAGACAAGCAGTCTCTGAGGACCTTTCTTTGAAACAACGGCTGCGGTGGCACTGGTATACTCGCTTCCAAAACCGCAATGAAAAGTTGAGTCCTCGAGCAACGTGGGCCCAGCTTCTTGAAGCGTTAAATATAGACGACATCAAACCCTTGGTCACGCGCCGGATGGACGCAGAATGTATTGCTTCATCTGTTGATGTGGCGACACAGAAGATAGGCCTTCAAGACCTTGGTGTCTTTGCTTATTATTTGAAGATGAGAACTGTCAACATTAATGTGACCGAAAGAACTTTCCTGGCAATTGGCCCGAGTGGCTCGATTTCTACAGAAGATTTACCCGGCTTTGGCAAGGTGGTTCGATTTCAAAGTCACCTTGACTTTGAACGTTACGGTGACTCTGACCTCGGGTTTCGTTCACCACTTCTTCGTTCCAATCACATCGCTCAACTTTTTGGTAAACTTTGCTTCGGGGAGACGATGGGCATTTTCGGGGGCCCTTCAAGGACAGAATTGGGTGCGCCCCGCGATTGGCGGCACAGAAATCTGTCATTTCCCGAAGTTGTTGCTATCGTGACGAATTATGAGAGGATCTACTACAGAGATTCCGTTCCTGTCATTCATGAAGCTGAATTGTGGGACAAGCTGGGAAACCTTCCAAACTGGCGAGAAGAGCTTAGGAGTCACAGCATAATGTGGCCATCGGTGTTTCTAGCCGCCACTACTGCATGTATTCCTGGCGAGACTACTGGCTTCCCTTCTCGAACTATGTTGCGGCCATTTCTTGAATGTCTCAGTCAGTGGGCGACTGAGATCAGAGGTCACTGTTGCCTACCCGAGAAGCCAACATCGCTTCAGAGGTTACAAGACATCCAAGGGACCTGGTTGGATAGTTTTCAGCGCGAAGATCTGTGTGCAGTGAATTCGGATGACGTACCGGAAGTATATGGTATTTGTGAATTGTCCTCTTGGGCTTTTTGGCAAATCGACAGACAGACGCTGAAAGAGGCAGAGTTACGGCTATGTGGTCAAACCTACAACGATCCTGATAAACTACTCGGATTTGGCCGCCTTTTTCGACAGAGGGATGCCACTTCAGAAAACGCACAAGAAACGTACAGGATCTTTGATGAAATACTACCTTTGCTGGCGAAGTATGAGCCGGACTCTTGGTCTGCACAAACATTGCAAGACCAGGGTCCAGATGCTGAACTGAAGCGACCAAAAAATATCCTATGGACACAAGTCCTCTTGTTAGATATCACGATTCGAGAGCTGCTCATTTCATGTCCGCCAGGACCTAGCACTTCACCTATAGACTCTGTATGGTGCATCAATGCCACCACAGCCGTCGTTGATTCCTGGCGCGATCCCGACGCTGATTGGCCGCTGCAACACCTTGATTCTTTCCTCATCAAGGGTTTCGATATAGATGAGACGGACGTCAAAAATCGAGAACGTATGATGAGGCTCTCTAATTTGATTCAGCTACGGGCTCTTTGCTTCTTGGCTTATTTGATGCTTATCCCCGATTCTTCTGATTTATACTGGGCCTGGAAGAAAGAAAAAGTTATGCTCCCTATGATATGATAGAATTTAGAGAATAGCTCAAGTAATTATTCATTGACTTTTTCAATTTTTCATTTGGTTCACTTCTTAGACCGTTATCCGCGAGGAGCCTACCATCATGAACCCGAGTCGGTTCTAATGCGATCGAGTTCACTGACCACCTTGTCCGTGCTCCAGTCGCCTCGCAGACCCTCCCACAAAATATCTATCTCACTCGTAGGGGCCATGCCGTCCGGACCAGGTGGTCTTTGATCCAAGTTGGACGGAAACGGGTATCCTTCTCCCAATGCATTGATGCACGCATCCGTACCTTGGCCATTGCCCTCTTTCTTGGCAAAGCTCTTCAGCTCCTCCCAGCAGGCCCGTACCATTTTCGATCCGTTCACAGTTTCCATGGCTCGACCAAAAGCGCTGCTGATCTGGAGCAGGTTGACGCTACGCTCGACGGTCTTGGTTGTATTCTCTCCTGCTGCGTGGAGGAGTGCCGGGTTGAAGAATACTGCGTCTCCAATCTCCATGGGCAGGCTCACCCAGTTCTCATTAAAGTATTCCGTCACTTCGGGGAGCCGCCATGCCATGTATCCCTCCGGCAAAAGTTGCGAAAACGGCAGCAGTCTGGTAGGTCCACTGTCCAACGGCACGTCCGAGTGAGCAATGCCGCCTTGCAGCGTCAAATATTGACTCGCCACCTGTATGGTCCGCGGAAAGCGCGCGCAGGAATTTGCCGTCTGGAAGCCTAGGTGGTAGTCGCGGTGTGCCGATTGAGGTTTCCCGCCTGGCCTGACAATGTTGAGCTGGGCGGTAACCTGGTATGCGGGCCCGAGCCAGGCCTCGCTCACCCGCGCCAGCCACGGGTTGGCATAGTACCGCACGAAACTCGAGGGGTCGGCCTCGGCGTGCTTTTGGAAGGAGTTCCAGACCCGCGAGTTTGATCCAGCAGCGGCAAAGTGGTCGCCCTTGGACGACTTTTCTTCGCTCTTGATGATCTTGTCAAAGGTGGCGCTGGCCTCTTGAATGAGCCCGTGGTCGGGAAGAAAGTTTTTGAGGACTACAACGCCCGGGCCAGTGCCAAGAGCGTTATACCACTCGTTTTGGAGCCCAGCGACGGCCTCCGCGTCTGTTGACGATGTTGTGGATAAGTCGTATACTGGTATGTTGGACTTGATGAATTTGGCCCGGCTATAGTCCTTGTGGTCTGCTTTTTGCTGGCATAGCTGTTTCAAAGCATTCAACGACTCTGGCATCTGGACTGAGACAGTCCTGGCCGTCGTCCGCGCGAGACTCGGTAGTTCATGAGCGATAGCGTTCAGTGCAGTCATCGTGAGTGAGCTCCCTGAGCTTGGGAAGATGAGACTTTATTGTGATGGAATGGCCTAATTCTTGCCGTCTACATGTTGACAGCTCTCGCGACTCTTAAAGTCTTCGATCACAGTCCTCGGAATTGTTGAGCTTCAAATCTCTTGAATGACACTGTCGTGTCTCTTTCTCGGACGTCAATTCCGTGTTCCAATTCGAGCCGCTGTAGAAAAGATGGCCGGATCACGAACACATGACTGAGAAAAGGTTCACCACCTTCATCTCCTCATTATTCTTGGATGGTTGTGTGACGCAAGTATCGCCGATGGTAACCACCGGCGACTTTTGCCTCTTCTGGGGACGGGTATGGGGGAAACTCGCGGGAACTCCACACGCTAAGAGTGGTGGGTTCTTAGGCGTCATACCCGGCCGGTTTGGAGTGCATAGGGCTAGATGCTACTACCTGTGAATCCAAGTCGGGCAAGTATCTCCATCTTCGTCAATTTCAGTGACCTGGAAGACAGATCGACTACATACAGAATGGCAATCTGGATGATCCAATATTCAGTTACTCAGTACCAGTAAATATGGCACAAGAATAAGAGAGATAGATGAAGGAGTCTCGCAGCATGGAAGGTCTTACAGCGAGTATCGTCGCGAATTCTACCGAAGCGCAGCTCGATCAGACATCCCCCACGCTGGGGCGTCTAGTCAAATTACGGCAAACTGGGGAATCGGGATATTCTGGGGTCGTATGACGCTAGCAACAATGGCAAAATACCCCGATCTTCATCCGAGTACGTACGACGGTATCTGCAAGGGAATAGTACAAAAAGCAGGGGAATTGACTTTGCCTGTCAGATGTCGTGTGTTTCCAATATTCTTCGTTTCTCTGGACATAGGAAAATCCCTTCATAATACCCAGTAACTCCTCTCAAGTCCATCAATCTCATTATAATACTATACCATTTTACACAGAGCAAAATCCACCATGTCGCGACCAATTGTACTACAGCTCGGAGACGATATCCGCTGGAACCATGATCAATATGCTGCTTTTACCTCCAAGTTTGAGATCAAGCGGTCATATAGCATGCCGCGGGCAGAGTTCAAACAGGCATTGAAGGACAAGAAATTCGGCGACTTCTTTGCCATTTACAGGCCATTTTGGAATACTGGTGGTGAAATGGGCAACTGGGACGACGAGCTCATCTCTTTATTACCACCGTCTTGCAAAATCTACGCATCTGCAGGTGCAGGTTTCGACTGGGTTGATACGGCGGCCCTGGCAAAGAGGGGTGAGCATTCACCATTGACTGCTGCTCCATGCAGACTCGCATACTGACATGTTTCAAATAGGCATCATTTACTGCAACGCCGCAGCAGCTTGCACAGAATCAGTAGCAGACGCAGCCATCTGGCTCATCATCTCCACATTTAGACTATTCTCGTGGTCGGCGCTGGCCGCACGCTCGGGGAGCCCAGAGCAGTTTGCCGACGCCAACAAGAACCTGGCGGCCGTGACGCGCAACCCCAACGGCTTCAGCCTGGGCATCATTGGCTACGGCCGCATCGGCCGGCGGATCGCCGAAAAGGCCCACGCCGCGATGAACATGAAGATCCTGTACAACGACGTGGTCGAGATCCCGTCGCCGGTGCCGGCCACCTTTTACAAGGACATGGATGCCCTGCTGGCCGAGGCCGACTGCGTGCTCGTCGCCACGCCCTTTGGCGGCGACACCCTCATCAACGCCGACAAGCTCGCCAAGATGAAGAAGGGCTCCCGCATCGTCAACATCGCCCGCGGCAAGCTCATTGACGAGCCGGCCCTCGTGGCCGCCCTGCAGAGCGGGCACCTTTACTCGGCCGGCCTCGACGTGCACTTTGACGAGCCCAACGTCAACAAGGAGCTCATCAAGATGAAGAACGTCGAGGTGCTCTCGCACAATGCCGGAGCCTCGCTGGACTCGCACATTGGATTCGAGAGTCTCGGCATGGAGAACATTACTTCCTTCCACGACAGTGGCAAGGCCGTTTCGCCGGTCAATGCCCATTTGGTCAAGCAGAGCCGTCTCTAGTTGGAATTTAAAACTTCGCATTATGAATGGAGAGGTGGATCAAGAATTATATAGCATGTAAAGGGGACTCCAAAAAGGACAATTTGCGTTTACTTGAACTATGAATGTAGGCAGAGATTAATAAAATTATTCCAAATTCGTCTTGGCAAAATTCTGTCAATCTCGAGCATTTGAGTGAACCATCTTTCAGTAGGTATAATGACAGAACTCGAGTTCTTTTCTTCTGACGCTACCACTTATGGGTACGAGATACTCAATGGCTCCTTTGTGTCATCCAAGAAACTCTCGTAGATATCCTTCAACGTCAGCCCCGTGGCATCGGGGTAGAGCTCTTTAAAATCCAAGAACCCAAGGGTCTCGGCATTCTTGGGGTCATTGTCTCCCCTTATGCCCCACGAGTTCATGTACTGGTTGATGAACAGAGCCACATTGGCGTTCTGATCCTGAGGGTTCTTGGCCAGGGTCTCCTCGGCGCCGGCAATGGTCTTGGCAATGTCCTCGGCGGGCAGGTAGTTGCGGATGCTCTTCTCGCCGCTCATGCGATCCATGAGGTCAAAGGCCTCGTTGAACGTCGCGACCTCGGTGTAGGCGAGCACCTTGCGGTTCAGCGTGCGCGGGTCGGCGACGATGCGGGCCACGTGGCTGCCCACGTCCTGCAGGGCCGTCAGGGCCATGCGCACGTTGCCGTCGCCGGGTATGTGCTGGAGAAAGGGCACCAGGAACTTGTCGGTGCGGCCCGACGGGAGCGGCGGCACCACCGGGTTCGACCACCAGCCCACGTCGATGACGGTCCAGGGCAGGTGTAAGCGCTGGATGGCTGCTAGGACATCGTCTTTCTACATGGACGACGAGGTTAACTCACCGCACTGCGTAATGTCACGGAAATGGTCACGATTGTTTGACTTACCATGTCAGCTAATCTCATCACGCCTCTTGGAGCGGGTGTCTGGAACGAGCTGGGCACGAAACGTTTGACACCAGCTTCCTTGGCAGCCTCGGCCAGAGGGATCTGATCATTGAGGTTGGCCCAGTAGATGCATGATATAACAACGTCGATTCCCGTCAGCAGCTTCACCAATTCATCTTTTGGCCCGTTCGGATCCGTTGTGGCAAGCTTGACTCCACGTTCCTTGAACGGCTTGAGTTTAGGATTATCAAGGGAAGACTCCCGAGTGAGTGCTGTTATTTCCTGTTTGACATGAGCATGCTGCTTTCAGTGTACCGCGTTGAGATCGACTCACAAAGCTTGTTGAAGAATTGAGTAGACCCTCGACGACTGAGCTACCAGTCTTTCCGGTGGGACCCACGACGAGTACCTTAATTGGTGATGCCATCGTATATCGACTCGGCTGGAATAGTGCCGCAAAGGAATCTATATATATTTGTGAGTGTGATTGTTGCTGATGCAAGTGACTTGTTCATGAATATTTGGACACACAAGTGCGGGGTGCTAGTAATTATAGGCGAATAATAGCGTCCTACAACTTGAAGCCAGACATGTCACGTCTCTGTCTCTGGCGGAGCCACTTTGTGCGCAAGGCTCTGATAGCCTACGATCGCAGTATTAATCAAACCCGTGAGCCCGTCTGCGAAGAGAAGTGGTAATGTTGCAACCTCCACCCGCGGAGTTTGGAGATAACGTTCTCCTAGCGGTACGCTGATGAGCAAATCGGGCTGAGTAATCTTGGATTATAGCCAGGCATTGGGGTGGTTTGAAAAGTCTCCGAATTGGTCACACGGAGGGACTTCACTCCAGGTCATCCACTATTCCGCACGGCTTGTGTAGCAACAGCCGCCAGCTACGAAGATCGCCAGAGACTTGTCAATGACGCCAGCACGGCGCGTATCAAATAGGTGATATGAATTTTCTCCATTGCATAAGTCTATGGGTTGTCGTACCCTCCCGGCCTGGTGGATTTACATACATTTGCCAATAGAGCAATGGCAACATAGATTGATCGCTAGCGGGTGGCTATACTCATCCTCATTGCACTAACAATGTCGAACGTGCAGGGGATCATTAATGCTCTAGCGGCCAGATTGCCCCATGAATACCAAACACTAAATTCATGTCAACGGCAAGAGCAGTGGATGCAATGTTTTGGCCTATTTACCTAATGAATACACTTCAAATATATGTATAGTTCAGAAGGGGACAAAAGCGAGAATAGAAGGTGCAAGTGTAGCAATAGCATCAGTCTGTCTTTTTTGAAAATATTAATAAGAGAATTTGTGCCAGGTCAAATTTGCAGATAGCATAAACCTTAAGGTTACAGCCACGTCTGTCGGGTAAAGGATGACTGTAGGCCCATGTGTTCGAAAAGGGAGTGCTACATTGTGATCAAATGATATATGTACTGATCTGTGCTAGATGCTATTGTTGTCGCCGTCGACTGCATATTGCTGGCCGCCACTCTCCTGGTGGTGATGTTTTATTACTTCGAACATGTAGGTAGGTACCACCCCTGCATGTCGGTACATAGGTAGACAGTCACCTTATTTGCCCGAAGAAGTCGACTTCTGCAAGTCTAGAAAGTGCGAGCAGTAGTGCAAATTTGATTGGCCTGGAATGCCTCGTGGGAAAGCACCGAGAGGCCAACATCTTCCGTGCATGCAGACTGCGAATTATGGATCAGCTGCAGGCGGGGTCTTTGCCTTGTACATATTCGACTCCGCGCAGGCTCTGAAATTATCTATTCACAATTTTGCTCACTACTCTTCACTTTCTATTGTGTTTGTTTATTTTCTGGGCAGAGATCCAAATTGCCATGGATGCTCCGGTATCAGATTTGTGCGAGAGGTGTCGAGTCCTAGAATTCGATGATTCCACTATTGGGTATCAAGGTGGTACTGAGTCAGGCGGATATTTCTTACAAGCTGAGGACCCGTGGGTTCATGGCAACTCGAGTCATTATTTGGATTACAGACTGTTGGATTCTTTGCCTCATCTTCCTGCTCTATCAGAATCTTGCCGCCGCGGATGCAGTTTCTGCTTGATTCTCCGTCAGGCTCTTATTCAAGAGTGTAACGTATCCGAGCAAAATGTTGATATAAAGCTCCACCTGTGCTTTAAATCAGTATATAAATCAACAAGGATCGCATGGGGTGGTCTGCGTTCTTTAGTCGCAAACGTGTTGCTTGTTGACGATGACCGATATGGTGGGTGAATTCAATGTCTTATCGTTGAACGAAGCTTATATCGCAAAGTCTATTTGATGTTCAAGATCGACGGTCCGCCTGGTAAGTTGTGAGTCTACGGCTGAGACGCGGAACATTGATTTCTCCCACGCGCCAGCACATGTAAGTTTTGGCTGACGATTGTACTTACATAGGCGACTGTACTGAGTGGCTCCGGATGGAAAGCGCACCAGAAGAGACTGCTTGGTGTCCACAGAACATACAGTGGATCAAAGAGTGCCTTCAAAAAAAGCTGGGTTCAAGTGATTCACAAAAAGGACACGAGGAAAACTTGCAAAACTCGCCGTTCTTACCATCGCGACTACTGGATGTGATGCCGGATGGAAAGTACGACTGTAGGCTCGTTATCACCGACGAGGGCTCAATTTCTCTGGATACTCGGTATATGGCGTTGAGTTACTGCTGGGGTAGTGATAAAGATGCGGAAACACAGTTCAAAACTGAAGCAGACACGATCAGCGATCGGAAACGCGGGTTCATGGATGAGTCAACACCATCTTGCATCAGAGATGCCTTCAAGGTCGCGCGAACTTTGGGTATACGGTACCTGTGGATAGATGTTCTATGCATTATCCAGGGCGACTTGGAAGACTGGGAGAGGCAGTCTGCGCAGATGGCGAATGTCTATCGGGGTGCATTTGCCGTCATTTGCGCAGCAGCTTCAGAATCGTGCCATCAGGGATTTCTCGAGAGGAATAAGCACTCAGCATGTGTCAAATTTCGGTCGAAGATTAATCCAGCTATAAATGGCCATTACGATATTCGATGGCACTTCACCATTCCGAAGGCTCACGATGGCGGACTTGACACCGATGACCAGGACAGGTGCAACTCTCGATGGGCAACTCGTGGATGGACCTTCCAGGAATCTTGTTTGGCAGTACGCGCCATCATATTTGGCAGAACAAAATTGCATTACACGAGCGGCGTGGAGCTACTGTGGACCGAAAATGAAGAGCCATGTATAAACCTGAAAGAAAGAAAGTACACCCGCGAATCATTCGAGAGCCTTGATAACCGTTACATGTCAGGTTGGCTTGAGCAGATCCAATCCTTTACCAGCAGGCAATATAGCGACCCCCGGGATAAGCTGCCGGCACTATCTGGACTGGCAGTACTTGCGTCACATGGCAATCCTGAGAATTATCTCGCAGGTGTTCGGAAGCCGCAATTGCACCGTGATCTAATGTGGATAAATTGTCATAGGGGCAACGACAAGCCATCAGTACTTTTGTCACTGCAATCACCCAACCCATATGTGGCACCATCATGGAGTTGGGCGAGTCGTCAACAAGGTGCCCTCATGACGTATCCCGGTTTGAACGATCAATTACATTTAGGACAACCTACCGACGTAAGGAAAGAATACAGCAGGGTAGAAGCACAAATTTCAAGGACTGGCCATAACCCTTATGGCAGAGTTTCTCAGTGCAGACTGATAATTACCGCTGTTACTGTAAAACTTCTGCAAGACCTTCAGCCTGGGTACAATCGTCATTTCAGGTACGAGTATTACGACAGGGAGCTATTTGCTCGGGTAATCACGGATTGGCATTCATCTCAAGAATCCGATGGTCTTCTATTCTTGCTTCTGGGAAGCTTACATCCGCAGCTCGATGAAGTGGAATCCGACAATGAATCAAGCGCTGATAGTCAGACGGATCAAGGCAAAGATCAAAAAGATGCGAATGAAGGAGGCGAGGACGATGACGACGTTGAAAATGACAAGGTGTCAGCCTCAGAGTATCCCAAAGATACATGCGAGGGCAGAATCGCCTTTGGAATCATCATCCTCCCAGCTTTGGAAGCCGGGGAGTTCTACCGGGTCGGGGTTTGGTCGGCCGCTGAAAGAGATGGCAAAGGAGGCCTGTACTACTTTCGGGACTATCAAGAGTCGACTGTCACACTGATTTGACAAGAATAAAGAAACTGCAGACAGACAGATAACTCTCAGAATTTTCCCGTTGTTTTACGCCCCAATTGAAGATAAACGAGCAGGCTCCACGTCAAGATTCACTACTTGCGTATTGCTTGTGCCGTTTTCAAGTTCAATGTTCATGCAAGCAATCGCAAGCCATAGCCTTGCGCGGCATTGCAATAGATCTATGGTCAGACAATCTTGGGATACGGCGGAAACCGCTGATGATGAGCGGGCCATTGTCTCGCCAAGCGCTCCAGGTCCAGCGAGCAATGTTGATGCTCAAATATTCAATTGTGGTGCGCTTTTTCCATTCCTAACAGTGAAAAGGCCCAGGTAGTGCATTCAAGCAGGTACTCGTCAGTTACTTGAGATCCTTATGAGATCTTGGAAGTCGAGGTCGAAATGCCAATATATGGAAATGCAGGCATCCGCTTGTCCAATCAATTGCCACGGTATCGCTAAGGGTCGACGATGATGCGGGAGGTGCGGCCACGATTGTGAGCTTGGGATTGTGTTCAAAGTAATGGAAATCCTCAATGAGATCATGTTGGAGAATAAGCGACCTATTCCCGGAGACAAAAGTCCCTGTCTTAAGGTAGGATTACATCTTGGTTTTTCTGCAGAACATCTCCATGCTTCGTTCACGTTACACAGGTCGGGGAATCGGTGCACAAACTTCAGATCTTCGAATGCAATTGCTGCATTAGCCGCTTCGATAGGGCCGAGATTGGGAACCTTGCAATTGCTTCCTTTGACTGACGCATGCATCATGATCGATATCACAGTTTTTGGCAGCCAAACCTGATTTATTTATATATTTTTTTAGGATCATCAAGAAGAGGATAAACCGAGGCTCTGCGAATATGCGAACGGCGATGATGGCAAGTTCCGACGTGTGGCGCTTGAATTGTCATATGATGCAGCATAATAAGTCCAGGTGTTAATCACTGCCCAGAATAACCCCTCTCGGAGGTTGATTCAGATTGGCCATGGTACGGACTCTCACCCCGTGTAATTGGCGCATCCAAGCTGCAGTCAGCTCACATCGAGGCTCGAGGGTTTTTTCTCTCTCTCTTTCTTCGGTCTCCCTTTCATTTCGAATCAGGCTGACAATTCGAGTGAAAGGGATTCGGCAACTTTCTTTTTTTCCCTTTCCTCTCATTCCCCCCTCTATCTCCGCCGTCACATTTTCTCATGTAGATCCAACGGCGTTTGGCAAAATTCGGGATGGCGCAGGATTCACTAGAACAGCAAGGGTCCACGCAGCAGCATGGCAGCGGCGGCCCACTGTTACAAGCAACAGTACCTCTGGCGAACAGCAGCAGCAGCAGCATCCCGCATCACGAGCGGGAGGTGTACGAGGAGCTCAGCGCCGGCGACGCCGTGACATTGAATGGCCGCCCGCAACTCGAGCCAGAGATGCGCCCCGAGCCCAATGATCTCGAAAATGATTCGGCATCCGTCACAACTTCGTCAGACGGCCTTAGCCGCTTCTCTACGGGTCTGAGTGTAGGTCGCAGAGTCTCCTTTCTCTAGTTCGCAAACAACCCACAAGCTGACAGGGCTGCGATAGGTTGACCAACATTCGGACGATGACAACGACTCATCATTGGGAGATGAAAGACCGTAAGTACCCAATTCGCGATTGGGAATATAAAAATTTGAATATGTGGAATCTAGGTTAACTTTGCACCTGCAGCTACTCGACCCTTTCGGCCACTTCGAGTATATTTGACTTTGTCGAGGAGCATGGCCGAACCTACCACAAGTACAAGGAAGGAAGTGAGTATCATGACCCCGAAAATGACTATACTCTGCTAACGTTTAATGAAGAATATTGGATGCCTAATGATGAAGTAAGTCTTGCATAGAAGACTCTCACCATCTTCCACTAACATACATGGCTTCAAGCAAGAGCAATCCCGACTAGGTTTGTTTATATTCACTTTGCGCAAAAGTCCACGTTTCTAATTGGTCGAGTAGATCTCCAACATGCTATTTGTACCAAACTATTCAAAGGAAAACTCGCCCTTGCACCAATTGACAGGCCGAGCAGGGTCCTCGACATAGGCACAGGAACCGGGATATGGGCATTAGAGTTTGGTGAGTACCTATGGTTCCTCAAAGTCCAACTTCAATGCGCTGACACTCCCGAAGCTACTGAAAATCCCCAGTCCGATGTCCTCGGCACGGACGTGAGTCCTATACAGCCCTATTTGTGAGTGATTGTCAAAACCGACGCAACTCCCCCAAAACCATGTGCACTAACACCGTCCAGCGTACCGACCAACTGCCGCTTCGAGGTCGACGACGTGGAAGACGAGTGGGTCTACTCGTACAAGTTCGACTACGTGCACGCGCGGCACATGGTCGGGTCCATCAAGAACTTCCCGGCCCTCTTCAGCATGGTCTACGAGAACCTCAACCCGGGCGGCTGGGTCGAGTTCCAGGACTACTACGTCAAGCTGCAGGCCATTGACGACTCCCTCAACGGCACGGCCCTGCAGCGCTGGAACAATATGCTCAACGAGGCCCTGTCCTTTACGGGGCGCAGCGGCATGAATAGCGCAAAGTACAAGCGCCAGATGGAGGAGGCGGGCTTTCAAGACGTGACGGAGCACAGGTTCTCGGTAAGGAGATGTTCCTAGTCCATTGGTTTATGGCATATCTGACTTCAATCGTATAGGTTCCCGGTAATCCATGGGCCAAAGGAAGAGAGAAGAAAAGTCTCGGTCTGTGGCAGATGCAGAATATCCTCGATGGCCTCCACGGGATCAGCATGGTGTTACTGACCAAGTTTCTGAACATGAGTCCAGAAGCGGTAGAAGTGTTGCTGGTTGACGTGAGAAAAGACATTCAAAATCCCAGAATTCATTTCTACTATCCAGTGTAAGTCCCCTACTTGATGCCTTCAAGCATGAAGAAGTACTGACATGGATCACAGATTGGTGGTGTACGGTAGAAGGCCGTAATGATTTATGAACTTCATGTCTTACGAACCTGTCATGTTCTTTTCAATAATGAGCCTATTCAAAGGAAGTTGTTGTTTTCATGCGATATACAAGTATTAAGTAATTTGTACTGTTAGATACCCTGTGTGGCATTTTCGTAATTTCGTAGTAATCAATTGTGATTATATTCAAAGCGGAAAATGATAAGAATGGCTTGGAGCAATGTATTTCCGATCAAAGATTCGGTACTGGTCTTGAATTGCTCAGTAGTTAACGATATGATATTGGATGGTCACCGTCATGGAGGATTCTTTAGTTTGACTGGTTTCTGTATTATTCTGAAGAAATCAAACTCGCCTCACTCCTCTGCTGGGAGTGCAGTCGCTGGTGAATTGCGATGATATGCCTGAAGACTGTCAAGCATTGTAACCTAGGTGAGCCACAGTCTCGGTCAGCCGATCTGGCTGGCTTCGTCCGGTCCTCCATCCATTTTTAACGTGTCAAGGTTTGTAGTAATTCGCGTCGCCTTGATCCCATTCGGTCCGTGTTGATAGTTTTGGTAGATGACGATTCCCATTGAGCACTTCGTGGGCAATCGAGCGGCATTGCCAGTAATCAGAATCTCGTTCGTCTTGTCTGGGTACCTCCTCAGCCTCGGTGGTGGTCGCGGTCACCACCGCCTATTCTCTCAAGAGCTTCGAGCATGACGACCGAGTTTCCACGGATGACCTGCGACTCGCTGTTAGGTGGCTATAAATCGAGTTTGGGGAAGGCGATCAACATACAACCATGCCCAGGCGGACCTTCTCGCCGCCGTCCTTCTCTTCCACCGCATCGTCGAGAACAATGTTCAGGAAGACCTATATACGTGAGCCGAGATTTCGAGCGAGTAGTGGGCTGGATCATTGGATGCGACGTACATCATATCCTCGCAGGACACCGATGACCTTGCGGCTACCGTTGAGCTGGACAAACAGCTTCTTGTCGAGGTACTGCGTCAAACGTGGTCAGCGCGTTGTCAAACTTCCTCAAGCTGAGTCAATCATTGCTCGCATACCTTCTTGAGTTCTGGCTGAGCGGGAGCCATTGTGTCGTTTCTGGGTGCGGAAGAATGTATACCTCTTCGCAAGTGTTATGAATGTCGCGGAATTCAAAGCTGCTGTTGGGGTCTCTGGGATTGGGTCGCGGGACCCGCGACAGAGTGACCCAGGCGCCTTGGGGAGCTAAGTTCTGCCTAGCAAGACGGCCGTTGGAGGGCCTTATCGATAAGCCGAGCTTCTAGGAAAACCGACGTCAGCCTTCGAGCTGCAACTGGAAACAATACATTTATTATGATTTTGGCATTTCAAAGGGTCTCACCATGAGCGCATTTGGGAGCAAACGCAAGGCGCGTAAAATCACTATTCACAATGAAGACGACGACGAGGCAGGCTCAGAATCGCCAACGCCGTCCTCTGTAACCTCCGACTTCGACCAGGGGCCCGCACTGCAGCCAACCTTCAAGACGCGGCCTGCGAAGCAATCACTACTGCGCAAAACGATAAAAATATCAGACATAGACGAGTCCCAACCAAACAACTCGACAGAAGATGACGAGGACGGTGGTGCGCCAGTCGTGGTGCGTCCATCACTCGCCGGCAGAACTGGCTCTTCCAAGATCAAGAAGCGAGCGCCGGCCGCCTCGAAGCTCTCCTTCGATGCGGATAAGCAATCCACCGACGATGATGGCGCCTTTCTGCTAGGCGGTGACCAGCCGGCCTCGGAGGCCAAGCAAAGCAAGCCGGTTACTCTGGCCAATACAAAATTCCCACATCGAAAGGGACTGACGAAAAACAATCGACTGCCGATACGGTCAGAAGAGGACGAGGAGCAAGAGGAGCGCCCGCGGTATAGCAAGGAGTACTTGTCAGAACTGCAAAGCGCAACTCCCAATACACCTGCGAATCTCGAATCTCTACAAATAGCCGACGAAGATGTGGAAATGTCCTTGGACCCGTCGGAGCTTGAGGGAGCCACTCTTGTCGAGCAAGTAACGGCTCCGGCTGGACAGTCGACGAACATTCTGACGGAGGCCGAGATCCAGGAAAAGAAGGAGCGGCGGGCGCGCAGGGCCCAGCAGGCAGGAGCAGAAGACTTTATATCCTTTTCAGACGACGAACGGGAGGCGGGAGATTCATACCTATCCGTGCTCGCAAAACGCCAACCCGCCGTGATCTCATCAAAAAAGGAGAAACGGCTAGTCAACGACGACAACCTCGACGAAGACGACTCCTTTTTCGTGGAAGACGGCGGCCTGTCCCTCGGCGCCAAGGCGGAGCGGGAGGCGCGCAAGAAGAAGCGCGCCGACATGGCGTCCATGATCGCGACGGCCGAGGGCGTCGAGGACGACGAGACCTCGGACGACAGCGAGGCGGAGCGCAGGGCGGCCTACGAGAGCGCGCAGACCCGGGCGGGCATGGACGGCCTCGCCGAGGAGCGCGAGCAGCAGAGGCGCCGGCTGGCCCGGGACGGCGGCGCCCCGCAGGTGCCGCCCAAGATCACCCCGCTGCCGGACCTCAGCGTCAAGGTGCAGGAATACAAGGCCAAGGTGGCGCACAAGCTGGCCGAGATGCAGAGGGCAAAGGCCGAGATTGACAGGATCAAGCAGGAGCGCGAGGAGATTGATCGCAGGGAGCCCGAGCTTCAGCAGCTGCTCAATGAGGCCGGTGAGCGGTATCGTTCGCTCATGGGTGGCAACGCACCGACTACCCAGACTGGTGATGCCAATGGCACCGTTGCGGCTGCAAAATCATTGCTGGACCATTCAAAGAATATGGACACTCCTGGCAGAGGCTTAGAGAGCATGGGCACAACGCCCCTGAGGCAAACAGAGCAAATGGAAGATGTATGAGATTATTATTAATGATACCCCTAAACAGCCTATAAATGACTTACAACCCATGCATGTGGATATGACTGAGCATATTGATGGCAATTCTGCGGAAGAAGACGTCTACGCGATGCAGCATGTCGTTCAGAGTCAGCAAGAGTTAATTTGAACTTTGTAAATTTCGCAAGTGCAAGTAATGAGAAGCCCCTCGCTCGGTCGCCCATGACCGAGATGCAAACTATCAGGCCTAACCCGGAACCAGTACACTATGATACACCAGTCTGGACAACGATACCACTTCTACTAATTCTGTATACCGCCCCATTGCAGTATTTCCCATATTCTTCTAAATCTCGTATTCCGTCTCGCCCTTTACTCAACAGGCTTATTTCGAGCCCCTAGAGACACCAGCGCCAATCACACCTGGCAACTTCTCCTCACCGACACTGAACAGCAGGCTAATGCTGAAGCCAACGGCACCGACCATGAAGATAGTGAAACCAACAAACAGCCAGAAGGGAACGCTGACATCCTGCTTCTGGCAGGCAGCGCCACCCCAGTACCAAACACTTTCGCTCTTCTTGTTCTCGCGGGTCTTTTGGCAGTGGCAAGAGTAGCACGAGGAGTCGGCATCCGCCTTGTACTTGTTAAGGCAGATTCCGTGGCCGCTGCAGTTGGAGGTAGCCGTCTCACAAGCATTCTTGGAGGTGAAGCAGGCAGGAATAGTTCCAACCTTGGCGACAAAGGGGTGAGGGTTGAAGGACTGCTCGTCGTTCTTGGTGGTTGCCGAGTCAGACTGGCTCGAAGTCGTCTGGATCTTGAACTCCTCGTTAAGAACGGCCTCGGACTGTTGACGGCGGCGGAGCTCGCTAGGAGTGCTGCTCGTGGGCACAATCACGAGGGTCGTCTCGAGTGTAGTGCTCTGAAGCTTGGAAATGCTCGATGAGAGCGACTTGAGAGCCTTGCTGTCCTTGGCCGCGTCGTATTCGAGATAGGCGGACTTGCCGCGCCAGCAGCCGCTCTTCAGGGCGACGGTGTCCTCGAGGGAGCACTGCTTCGAAATCTTGGGCAGGTAGCTTGATGGAAGTTCATCGAGGCCAGGTGCTGTAAACGAAGGCCCGTAGCTAGAGATGGCCTTCTTTAATCCCGCCACACGGGAGTCGTCGGCGTTCTTGACAACCACAACCAGCGAGCTCAAGTCATCACCAGGGGCATCCGTGAAGAGATGCTGCGATGACTTGATTCCATATTGTGCGATTTGATGAATGTCCTCCTCTGAGATGTCCTCGGGCAGCTGCTTGGCATAACCTACACGCTGTTGCAGGATTGTCTGGGCGGCGGTCGACGATATCGAGGATGCGGATCCGGTTTGTTGTGATCGTAGGATGTAGGCTTCGATCTCTGATTCTGCGGCAGCTAGACCAGCTAGAGCCGGTACCAAGAAGCCCCAAAGCTTCATTGTGATGTGATGCGCGTCCCGTCAACCAGCTTATGGCAATGTCGGGTCTGGTGTTTTGGTTGTTGAGCTGGGTCGGTCGCCTTTGGAGCTAGCTGCCTTGGAGCTGGAGACGTAATTGCACAGACGACCCAGAGAGCTACCAGCAGGCCAGATCCACGTGATGAATCGCCGATAAGCGGCAGCGCTTACCGTGCGAACTAGCCTACTCCCATGATTGAGTACGGTACAGTCACCCCCAAACCTCACATTTTGATACAGTTGTAGTCATACTTTTGGGACTGTGTCATTCTTCCAGCCATTAGGTCCCTGAGAACCCAAACTCCAGGGCCTGTTCATTGCGTATATTAGGCTTCTTCTAGCGGTTCGCCCCTGCTACTACATCACCTTAGACGCCGATTTATAATTGGCAAGGCTGCAACCAGGGTCTTCGTCATTTTGAGAAGCAATCACCTGCAAAGAATCCCTCTTCCTCACCACGGAGCAGGTTACTTCCTCTCTTCGGCCGGCCATACCTTTCGACTCGCCAACGAAGCCAGAGCCAACCAAGTCTGATTCCGCAACCTTAGGACGCCTCAGGTATCTCTGCAAGCCTGGCAAGGCCGGTGGCGCATCGCCCTTCGTCCCTCCCAACGGGCCGCCGTCTTTGAAGACGTGCGAGCCGCCTCCAGACACGTTCACCATGTTGCGATTATTACGAACAAAACCGGCGCAGTTCCGACCTGTCGGCCTCTTTCAACGTCTTCGCACCAGTAGCACTCGCCCCGAACCCTCGCAATTACAGTTCCAAAGAGTGAAAGTTAGAAAGAGATGGTTTCGGCCCGCGGCCTTCTTTGGCGCCGCGGTTATTTACTATGCCTGCTACCAGATTTACACAACATCGGTTTTCGCCGTGTTAGGGCAATGGCTAGAGGAGGAAGTTTCTAAAATGTCGCCCAAGGAGCGGAAAAAGCTGGAAAAGGAACTCGAGGAGAGCGACCCGGCCTTCTACATTCCGCTTCCTGGCACCACCGAGACTGTCCCGTCGCCGCCATATAAAGGAACAGATCCCGAGTGGAAAGCCTTTGCTAAGTTGAGCAGAGATCAAAAAAAGATTTCTAGTATCAAGGCTACACTTGCCGAATTCTCCAAAAAGGCTATTGAGAATAATCCGCAAATCAGCCGGCAATTTGGCAAAGAGTGGAAGGTCACAAGAGCTTGGTTGGATGTCACATATCCGCTGAGGCCGCCACCGACCTTTGAAAGACAAGTGTAGGACCAAACATAGTCTGTTGTCTTGAGTGTACGCTAACATTGCGCCAGAATATGTTGGGATGACGACGGTCTGTCGGTTGTGACTCAACCAGTTGACTCCGATGTAGCGTTCAAGTTGCAACGAACGCTCATGCCCACGGCCATGACCTTGTCCATGTGGAGTTTTAGCATGACTTTGGCTCAACACCACTATAGCTCAATTGCCAAATACTTTGGCGTCCAGCCAAAAGAGGACCAAGAACAGAGTGTTCAACAAGTACTTGACAGAATGAGGCAACACATTGTCAAGGGAACCCCGCCTAAGGCCTCGGGCATGACTTCGGATCCAACGACGCTGAGTCCCAAGCCGACCGAGTCAAAAGACGAAAAGGCAGTGAGTCCGACTAGGCGGCAGACCGCTGATGGGTCACCCACAGATGACTCAACGACCTCCCAAACACCGGAGGATGCGACACCAGACGGTTCTGGGGGGAGCAGGTTTCCAGGCGCAGTCAGTCCCTTCTCCAAGTCACAAGAAACCCCTGAGAAGAGGCCCAGTGCCAAAGATATCCACGGCGTCAGAGAAGTCTCGGAGCACACTGTAGGCGCATGGCAAGCTCTCAGGCAAAAATGGAAGCAGGTCTGGAAGCCTAGGCGCCCATACCCCCCACGAGGATCTGTCCACTTTGCTGGTCTGGTCGAAGTTGCAAGTCCAAAGGCTTCACTCGTAATAGATGTCTCGGCGTGGTTTGATCCAAAGACCAACTCGATTGATGGCAAGACGCTGTCATTGGCGCTACGAGCTATCAGACCCCGGCAGATGTCTCCAGCAGCAAGATGATGGAAAAAATATCGACTACAATGAATTGAGAGCTATACACATCGCCATTCATCGATATTTGAGCCAAGGGGAAGCTCAAAGTGATCGATTCGGGTTCTCACTATTATCGGCTATGGTGTATTCGTATATGTGGAATTTACCCATGAGTCCCATGTTTGCTACTGACGGTAGCAGGGAAAGAAGCAATCTGAGCATGCGTGCCAATGGGCGCGCCAGGATGCTCAAAAAATCAAGCAGGGGATCAAGAGGCGTCATTGTGGTGACTTGGCTTCTCGATGACCACCTACTGCTTCGCTGCAATTAATTAGCGAAGTGAGCGATGATTCTGTAGTATGTTGGGCCACGAAGCGAGCGAGTATTTGGATTCAAGACTGCATAGTGCGTATAGAGGCAAATATACTTTACGTAGAGAGATGCGATGGGAGTCGTGCTCGCACCCATTTCATCCATCGATACTTTATGAAAAGAAAAAAGTCAGCTAGCGAACCGACAAATCAACGTCTGTAGATTTCAGTCTTTCACAATATCAAAATCAATCATGTCTGACACTGCTATCCTCCACCAGTTGAGCTTTGCTTATGAAAGTTCGGTCAACACAAGTATATATGTCAAGTTGACGTGACGGCAAGGGCAAGACACGTAAAATTTCAGAGATGGGAATCAAGTCGTAGAACTTGTCATCGCGAAATCATATTTCGATTGCCATGTACACAAGATGATGGGTTGATGTTGTTCAAAACGCTAATAAGCTAAATGATGTGTGTTAATGAAGTGTGACGCTCCAGCTGCTAATCGAGCCATTCCTTTCTTCCCCTGGCTGACGACAAGAAAAGGAATAACTCCCAAATCGACGAATATATGCCATACTAAGCCGACCATCCCATTGCGGCCCTCTGTTGCCCAGTGGCACGGTAGCAACCGCTCCTTCTCGATCAAACACTGTGACTGTTGTGCCAAATATGCCTTAGGTATTTACCTCGGGCCCATTTGCGCAAAGCGTAGTGATTCGTAAGAGTTGAAGAGAGTAAATTGGGCTCGCATTTGTTCGACGGTCAGCAGTTCTCGGATTTCCTGATCAAGTTGGCGATGAAGCTTTAGTTGCTTATCAAGGCGCTCCGAAAGGCCTTTGAGCTGTCGCAAAGCTTGGTCCTCACCGAAGTGTTCCTTCTTATCGGCATCCCATACTTCGTACAAGTAGAAGATCTCGCCGAATTTCGCGGTGATGCTCATTTGCTGCTCATACAGTTCCCACAATCGGAGATATTGCGGGTCGGTACGCTGAGGATCTTTGGTAGTTTCGTAATGAAGCATTTCTGATATGATCTCAATGCAATGGGTGCTGAACTCTCTCATAAGTGTCATCCTACGTATCAAAGAGTCCCGGGAATCGTCATTATTTCCACGTATATCGTCCATAATAGCCTGTAGAGCCAAGCGTTGAGGCTCCGCAAGTTTAGGCTCCGCAAAAACAACGAACCAATGTCGTGCCGAATGGAAACACCGCTCCACTACTATCTGCTTGTCGTGGACCTTCGTTTCAACGCCCTTTATCTTGGATGAGAGTGCAGAATACCTGGTTGACCATTCCTCAACGAGTCTTGCAAATCGCTGAACGTCATCGGAGAGATCTCCACAGTCTCGTGCGAGACGCTTGGAGAACGAATCAAGCTGATGCTGCCGATCATCCTCTTGCTTAATTGACTCCAATTGCAAACGTAGTTCTGCGTATTCTAGGACCCGAGCGGTAGTGTTCCGGGTAAGGCGATTGATCACATGCTGAGGGCTGGTGTTAGAGGGTTCGTCGCTTTGCTCTTGCTGTTCCATTGCGGTCCCTGTCAGGTGCTTGACGGTTGGGAGGTGGCTGTGGTCATAAATATTATGGCGAGTTATTTTTCTGAAGACCAACGAGTCCTATCTCAGAAGGAGAGCCTGATTCACCAAGAAAGATGAAGATGAGATTATGAGTTGAAAACAATAGCCTAGGCAACAGAACGTTGTGGAAAGTAAGCATTTCCACTGACATAATTGAACTGTTCACTGCGTTCCAGGTGGTCACTTGAGAAAGTGTTAGTTCTAGAAAATCCACATCAAGAAGTCGTTGGCCACTTCCGCATGGTACCAGCTATTGAGGGAGTATCAATTTTTCGCTGGTATCTACTCGAATAACTTGCACTGGTCGGTCTTACTTGACCTTGCAAAATGACGTCTCTTTTGGTCATTTTAATCGGCGGTGCAGAGGAGTACTGGCCCTGTATGGCACAACATTTGGAAGGCACGACATTGAAGCTCTGCCACACGGATACTGATGCCATGGACATGAGTCAATACAGCTCAAATTGACCGCTGGCAGTGATACTTCAGTCTCACCTATGATAGAGTGCATAATATTCTTCAGAAAGCTTTCTTCGAGTTTCATTGGACTATGAAAAATATTGTACATTCTCGTACTGATCATACATCAGCCGCAGCAAAAAAGTCTTCCATGCTCGTCAAATTGAAATCCTCCCTATTCCTCTGAACATCGATCGTGCTCCCAGTAGCATTATATATGCCCTGAAACGCCACCAACCTAGGTCCTAGGGGTCCCAGCTTCTTGGCAAGGTCTTCCATTGTCTCGTACACCACCTCAATCTGCACCCCTTTAGCCTTTCCAATCTTGGTAGCCAGCTCAGCCGCCGTCACGGCCTCCACGGCAAGCGGCACGACCCGGCGCCGAAACTCCTCGGGTTTCTGCAGCGCCGTGGCAACGACGACACCGATATCACCAGCATCCAAGACGTCGATTTTTGTGTCGGGTTTCAAGGCAGTCCGAAGTACTCTGTCCTTCCACAGCTCCGGAAACATCAACGAAGCCAAGGGCGGCACAAAGAGGTGCAGCAATACGGGGAGCTGCACAATCGTCCAGCTCGCAAATCCGGCACTCCGGACCAAGTCCTCCATCTCTCGTTTGGACATCCAATACTCGTACATGGGGTGATCCGGGCCAAAGCCGGGAAAGCTCTCGTAAGAGTCTGTGCCGGACACGCTGCTGTAGATAAAGGAGCGGACAGACGGCGCGTTTCCTGCGGCGTCGATCACGGCACGCGCCCGGCTGAGCTGCAGACTCCCCGGGCCGGGCGGCAGATTCAAAAAGAGCGCCGTCGGTTTCGTCTGCTCCAGTGCGGCCTGGATGGATGCCGCATCGTCCAGATCGCCCTTGACCAGCACGGCACCCGATGCCTCGAGCGCCTGCGCCGCCGCACTTGATGGATCTCGCACCAGCGCGTAGACCTTGACAGATGTTGTGGCCAGGCAGTGCTTCACGACACCGCGGCCTTGATTGCCGGTGGCGCTGGTGACAACGATGCTTTCTTGTGACATTTTCGATTTTCACCTTCCTTTGTGTATGCGCAAGTATCTTCAAGATTTCAATTTCGGTTCTTGAACGGGATTTTATTGTATATGAACTTTTATCCCGGAGGCTTCAGAGTGCTGACATGAATTTCAAATCCACCCGCCCGAAGCACGAGATGTGGGGTCGTTCTGGAGGCATTGTAAGGGAGAATCGGTTACCTCGCTTTGCTTATGGTCGCCCCTCTTCTAAGTGCTTACATCTGGTTGCTATTTTTCGGACGTTGCTTTTAATTCACTCAATTTCTTTATTCAGGCATGTCAGTGTCCGAATTCTGGAAACAAAAATGATAGTCATATGATGTGTCGGGAATGTTGACAAAGGAACATGGAAGTCTGGCCCTCAAAAACGATCGCTGACATGAGGTTAAAGTTGTCTTAAATGCTCTGTTGGTCTACTGTCTTAAACGAACTATGTTCCGGCTGGGCCCAAGTGCTGCTGACGTCCATTGTGCTCCACAACTCCTTATATCTCGTTTGCTTTAGATAGGCTATTGATATAGGTGATAGAAGTACATTAGTGGGCGAATCTGAAATCCAGTCTACGACTGCCCTGCAGCTTGGTGTTTCTGGTGTATTCACGTCTAGCCTCCTCGGTCATTCCGTTCCAGACTCTATCGCGCTGCTTGTTGCGCCAGACATAGTATGCTTTGGTCAGAAGGAACATTACAATGACGAGGATATTAATGCCCAAGAGAACACCATTGCCGCGGCGATACTTGGGCTTGTCGTCGTCTAGGTAAATGAAGTTGGAAACGACACTGCCCATTTGGACGCACATCTGTTAAAGGCAAGTCAGCAACAGGTTTTTGCATCAATAAAGATCTATGTGGCACGTACGTTGTATAAAGCCGCCGATACCGAGCGGGTTCCAACATTATTTGAGTTCTTTGAGGTCCAAGCGACGAGGATAGCATCTTGAGACCAGTCAGTAAAATTCCCGAGTCACCATGATAATTCTTGGAAAACGACTGACGGCAGTAGGGGTAGGACAAAAGCACCGTGACCACCGCATATGTGCCCCAAGCATCGCTGATGATGTTTGGCCAGAAGCGCAATGCGAACAAGCAAGGCAGGGTCCATATTGCCTGAAGCATGGAAACAAGGGATCGCTCATTCAAATATTCCGAAAGCCTTGTGATGGCGAGAAGGGTAATGATGTGCATGACACTCTGCAAAAATCGTTAGATTGCGTGTCATCTTTAACCAATTATCTGTCTCTTACCGATGGAATAGTCAACAAATTTGTCGTAAATGTATCGAATCCAGCAGAGGTGAGCACTAGAGTAATGTACTTTGTGGGCGAGCTCTGAGGTATATAAGCCACGAGACCGAGCAGATAGATGGGCCACAGATCATAGTCCTTCATGGATTCCCAAAGGAGTCGTGGTGTAATGGCTTGACGGTTGTGCATGTCGCCTTTGCTGGGATCATCGCGCAAGACGCGGTTGACCACGATTGCTTCTTCTCTGTCGGTGAACCATCCATTGGGGCGGAACCAGGTCTTGGTTTGTACGGCAGATGCAGGCATCATGAAAAAGGAAACAGCGCCGACCTGTTCAAGTCGTATTAGCATTTGATCAAACTTAGTCCTGCTAATCGATTGACTAAGTATCGCTTACAAAGAAGGTTATGGCACCCTCAATGGCGAAAAGCCATCTCCTTCAAAGTGGTGTTAGCTTCGTATCTTAGACTTGGCTTTTGTCGTTGAAGACCTACCATCCTGCCCAACCAGCAACACCTCGCATATGCAGCAAGCCATAGGCCATCAGCGAAGTGATGATGGTAGTCGCTGAGAGTGTTGTCCAGAAGTAACTTGAAGCAATCTTTAGTCATTGGACCCTAACGGAAGATTGTGTGTTCATACCTGAGACGGATTGGCAGTTCTTTTGATGTGTAAAAGTAGCTCAGCCACAAGACAATATCGGGGATGAAGCCTCCCTGTTCGAAGTTAACAATTGCACAGCAATCTTGGATTGCAGATCCGTGCTTACCTCTAAAGCGCCCAGGAGGGCACGTGTAACAAAAAAGGACGTTCTGCCACTGATGAAACTCTGAAAAGTGGCTACAAGCGACCACAAGCAGATTTGCATGGGAATCCACCGATCAGGACCAACCTTCTTAGAGATCAGTTGTGATGGCAACTCAGCAATCAGGAAGGCAACCAAGAAGATGGTATTTCCGTAGTTGTAATCTGATCATGAGGGGTTAACATAGCTATAGTCTTCGGCTTTCAGGTTTGCATTACCATTGGTTGTCATTTTCAGATCAGCCAAGAAATTATCCGACACGGCTTGTACAAGGTTGCCACGATCGACTTGGAGGCCAAAGAACATGACACACTATTGGACTCTGTGATAAGTATACTGTCTTTCCAATAATGTCGGAAGTATTGGTTGCTTACTGCCCAGAGGCATACGCGCCAGTCTAATTTGCGAACAATTCTCTTCTCTTCCTCGGCAGTCCAGGTCAAGTTGGGATCGAAGAGGTGACGGCACTCGTAGGTCGACTTTTCGTAGACATCCCGCCAGTGGGCCGCCACGTCGGGGTCGATGAAGGGATTCTTGTTGTCGTATCCCTCGTCGTCGCTTCCCGACTGGTCGTTCGAGTACGTGGTCTGGGCCGTCTTGAGGTCGGAGTCGCGGAACTTGCCCTCCTTGTCGGCACGGTCTAGGACCGGCACGTCCGCTTGGATCGGCGGAATCGACATGGTGTCTGAGAATGGGCCAATCTTGGAAAATTGAGATACTACAAGTAAGTCAAGAAAGGCAAAAGGAAGACGATTGACTAGTAGTCTGCCAAGTAAGACTTCCAAGAGCGCCGCGCCATCTGGGCAAACAACATTGAGTGTGCGCCACGAGCCATGATATTTATTTCTTGATCGTATCATGTACGAGGGGTTGATTGCAGTGCTTTCTGTATTGGATTGATCTCATCGATGTTCGAATAGCTCCTATAAATTGCGTGCTAGTGAAGTAACCAATTACAAACAGCGTTTCCCAGGTTGGCTGGTACCCAAGTGGGGGGTCGACCAATTGCGTGACGAGCATTCAATGCATCACTATGCCCTGGCCTTGCGCGCAGGGAACCGTTCCTAGTGGACATGTGCTCCGAGACTGATAAGAAGGACCGTAAAGACCCTGATTACCTGGGTCAATATTGTTCATAATGTTCCAATTATCGGCATGGCGGCATCCAGCTGAACCCGGCTCGACGTAAGCTCTCGAGAGGCGTTGCGTTGACGCCGCATAAGCGACCCAAGTCCTCGGGTCCATGAGGGTCTCGCCAAAAAGCCCATCTAGAGGAGATCTTGGTTACATCGAATTTGACAGCGACCAGCGGCTCAGGAGAAACATGGTCGAGAAAGCACAGGCGAATGAGCCGGGTTCTCAGGTCCGAGCCAGCACCGCGGGAACGTGGCATTCTCTCTCCGCTGGCGTAAGCCACTTTAAGCCTGTATACAATGGACGCGTGGGTAGCTAATTCGCCGTATGGTTGGAATCGAGATCTTTTGTCACAGAGATCCATCATACCTGAGTGAATTTCGCAAAAGTTGACGACAAATGGAGACACTGGAAGTAGTGGCCATACACTAATACAACCCCGAGCATGGTGTCATCATGAAGACTTTTCTCTCCCCAGCACAACTAAACGCACCACAAATTATTTTTAATCATCATTCAATAGTGATCAGTTGTGACACGGGATGCTGTTCCGATGAAAGGCGGCCCGATGACCTTGGCCCCAGTCAAATGATTCAGCCAGAGACCACTCATACTCGGGCCACCTTTTCTGAATCGCCTTGAAAGAGAACTAAAGCAACTTTCATCTTCATTACCAAATGTCGTCGGAGGGAACCTCCGATGGATTTCATTAAGCGATACATTATAGGCAGTTGTTGGTAGAGTGGCTGCTCTTTGCACAACTGCTTCACAATCAAAAGGGTTTATATCCTCGTGATCGGGAAGCTGATTTGAACTCTCAAAGAAAACGAATAAGTCTTTGGAGTTTGAAATTTACTTAAAAAAACCTTGTAGTTGGAACGCAAATTCTGTCAGCCGCACTGAATCTACTGAAATTGAACCAGGATTGGGAAAAACTCGTACTATATGTCATCTCAGCCACAAATTGCGAATCACATCGCGCTCCCATCAGAGTGGTCCATGCTAGCTACTACCACATTCTGGATCTTGTACGGATTGAGTCAAGCGTAATACTAGATGATTATAATTAGTGGAAACTCCTTTCTTGAAGGATCATATGGTTGTCCCTGAATGTCTTGCGTTCGTCTTGATAAACGCAAGTCTTGGCTTCCGAATTCTACACGCCGCTGCAAGAAAACACCCACTGGCCAATAGCTCATTCAAATTTGTCGTTGCGTAGCTATTCTGGCGCGAAGATTTTGATGGTTAGCAAGCCTTTATAAACCATTTACAAACTCTACTGTGGCCGTTATTTTACAAATCATATACAACCTACGCAAATTGCACTATGTCCAATCGCAAAGCGCATAAGACGAGATTGAAGCCACGCAGAACAGCTTGTCATGTCCAGCCTATGTTGTATTCCGATTTCTATAAAGTATAGTAAAGTCTCTTGGGGTAAGCAAGATTCGAAAAAAGTGGGCAACGAAGCCAAGTCCTCGATTGTCAAAAGCCGCGCCGTTACTCCGCAGCGGTTAATTCTTCCGAATCGGTAGCATCGATCTGCGTTGCAATGTGTGTATTCTTCCTGCGGGGTTGCACAAGCAGATAACGCCATTTGGATATGCTGTATAGGCTCAATGCACATTGTAGGCACGATAATGACGACGGATGCACATATATGATATCCGTCTATCGCTGAGAAAACATAACACAAATAATCACTCTGTCAGGTGTATTTCGTGTCTACAAATCAACACACAATGGAACACAGATTCAAGAAGGTGTGCAAAGCCAAAGCTTCAGCACTCGCAAGCACAAGGACTAATCCTAAGATAGCAGATCATTGTCGTCGGAGCCGGTCCGTCCGGACTGCTCCTGTGCCTCCTCCTGGCAAAACATGGCATCCCGGTGGTCCTCCTCGAGGCGTCCGACGACCTCGACGACCGGCCCCGCGCGGCCATTTACGGCCCGCCGGCGATACCGGATCTGAAGCGCGCCGGCATCCTCGATGAGGTGCGCCGCCAGGGCATGATTGCCGGCACCATGGCCTGGTGGCGCATGGCCTCGGACCACAGCGAGCCCCTGGCGCGCCTTGACGGCAGCGTGCTCGAGGACGTCGACGGCGAGGACCTGCGCACCACGTGTCTGGTGCTGGACCAGCTGGACCGCCTCATGCTCGACGAGTTTTTGACAAAGTACAAGGGCGAGATCAAGTGGCGACACAAGGTCGTCGACGTGCAGCAGGACGACGGCGCGGTCTCGGTCGAGGTCGAGACGCCTGCTGGCCGGACGCGCATCACTGGGGACTACGTTATCGGCTGTGATGGTGCGACGAGTCAAGTGCGCAAGTCGCTTTTCGACGAGTTCCCTGGATTCACTTGGGACAAGCAGATCGTGGCGACCAACGTAAGAACCTTGATGCAGGTCGCCATCGGAATTTCCATCTAACACGAGACTAGATTTACTACGACTTTGAGAGCAAATTCGACGCAGCCGATTCAAACTTCTTGATTGATGAGAATCACTTTGTGGTCAGTGAATGAGGTTGCGTATGGATAACGACAAGCAAGGTTGACACTGCGACAGATGATTGCGAAAATCACGACCGACGGGCTCTATCGAGTCACCTATGGCGAGTTGGCAGGACTGTCATGGGAAGAAATCAAAAAGCGACAACCTGAAATCTTTGAAATGATCCTACCAGGCCATCCGAAACCCAACGAATACAAGCTTGTCAGCATGGCGCCGTACAAGATGCATCAACGATGTGCGCCATCGTTTCGTGTAGGGAGGGTCCTTTTGGCAGCAGACGCTGCACATTTGTGCAACCCGTAAGTCTTCATGCGCTTCATTTCTCTCCAATCATCTATGCCCCATCATCGCAGAAGCATGTACAAGACTAATAAAAACCAGATGGGGAGGACAAGGCATCACGGGAGGATTCGTCGATGTTGGAGGACTATACGAGTGCCTCGCGGGTATCTGGGACGGCAAAGCAGACGACAAGATCCTCGACATCTACAGCGAGAAGCGCATCGAAAAGTGGAAGAAAATCATTGACGCCGTGTCGCAAGACAACTTTCGGCGTGTGTCGGACCCGGACTCGAGCTCTATACTGGAGAGAGACCCTCTGCTGATCGAATGCAAAAAGACGGAGCACGACAAGGAACGACAGAAGGAGATGATGTTGCAGTCTCTGGAGCTAAGGTACGACTTCACGCAACACTACATTAGTGCTTGAGCTTTTTCTTTAGATATACTCGAACTTGATCGGACCGATTGGGATGGAATGTCATGTCCGCTATACTTTGCGCCACAGATAAAGTACACTCCCTCCACAATATTTCTTGTAACTACAGCTCTTAGTGTATAGAAGATAAATAAGCATAATAATAAGGATAAACACTTTGAGTCAAAGAGTGTAGCTGAACATTAAAAACCCGTATAAGGCGGTATGGCCGAATCGAAGGGCGGTGGCTTTTGTCACAGAACGAGTCGAGCTAGGTTAGCCCAATATCAAGGCAATCTCCATCGAATAAGGCCATCAAACAGTGGAATATCTCATGATTTCGTGGCGTTCCCGCAGGTCTAAACAATGGCTCATCTAAGCCATTGTTGCGATCACGAGGACAAGTATCATGGCAAGGTACAATGGCTGCGATTAGATCGGGCCTATCTAAAGCAAGATCTCAGGCAGCTCGTTTTGTATTTCAGATAGCATATAATGGCTCAGCGAAAATATACCTTCCGGATCCCTGGCCGATTCAAATGGCCACCCTTCTCAAATCCCCCACCAACAACTTGATGTGATCGTCACATGAGTATTGTAAACTTAGACTGTATGAGTCTTGGTTCATTATAATTCAATTCATTTGACTTCTGAAAACGGGGTATCATAGTAAAATCTCATAAGCAGTCCTCTCCTCCATTGTTCACAACCTTTTTGATGCAGCCATCTAGACCAAATACCCCAAGGTAGGAAAAAACAAGATTACAATTAACGTGTAGGCAAGAAGTTCTTGGAATCCTCCTCCTGCTGGGCGAAAGACTCTGGGAATGCTGCGATTCCGGCGATGATGCCGGCCACCATAAACAAGATTGAGATGATGGACCAGATGACACCCCAGCACTGAGACGAGCCGCCGTAACGCTGAGCAAACACGCTGGCGTCAGAGCTGTTGACTTTGCGAAGGATCAAGTCGTCGCACTGTAGAGGTTTAGCACATAATCAATCACTGATGGTGCATTGCCAGACTTACAATATCCCAGACGCTGTAGAGCGATGACATGACACCGATGAAGAGCTGTATTTCACGATCAGCCAGGATTCCCCATCTCGCAAATTGCAATCAGACTTACGACAACAAATCGCAGCGGTTCGGCATGGACAATGAACCAGCAAGCAACAATGAGGCCCACTGCGAGTAGGACGGTCAGGATCGTCAACCAATCTCGCTTGCCCCACCACAGCGTCAGCAGGAAACAGACGCCAAGAACCATACTGGCGACTTTGCTGGCAACAATGTCGAAGCCGCAAAAAATGAGCAGAGCGCCGATCAAGGAGGAGCCCAGATAGCCGGCCGGTAGTGTGATGGCGCTTTTGCCGCCAACCATGTGTGTGACGCCTCCTTCACGGGGGTCCAGCGAAATTGACTTTACGCGACCTCCGGTGCAGACTGCAGTAATGGCGTGGCCAAACTCGTGGAATGCGATGACAAGCATCTTGAAAGGCCACAGACTCCATCGCACATAGGGTACATTCCATAGAATCGCAATCACGACGACATAGACGGCGATTATGCCGAGCGTGACCTTTTGCGCATCGCTGGTGACACTGAGACCGCGACTGGACAGAACGTCGCGGGCGGCGAGTTTGGCGACATGCGGACCGGCAGCGACTACGGCTGCTCTCGCGCTGGCTACTAATTGGCGGCCGATGACCCCGTTGGCGGCTGCGTGTACGGGCGCCATAATGTCGCAGTGCGCAATAGAGTTCTCTCTCTTCCAAAAAGCCGGAGAACGGAATAAACGAGCGTGTCGAATGGCAGCGAACGTGGGGTTTGTTGTTGATGCAGATGCGGATGCAGAAGGGATGCACACGGTCAGTTTGCGTTTGTCACCTGAAGTAAAGGCAGGTAGGTATGAGACAAGAAAGAGAAATAAAAATCTCACTGCTTGCGAGGCTGGATCAGTGGCATTCTTTTGTTTCGCATATCTACCCGACACAAAAAAAAAAGTTACGACTAATAACACATGGTCGGCACTGCCGCTGGAGCTGACGTGGACTGTGATGCTTGATCAGGTTGTTAATGGGGTGCCAAAGTGTGCCAATGGGTGCCCATTCTCAATGCGGTCCCCCAATTCACCCCTGTAATCGCCCGATGAAACACGTTCGCTGCATCAATGCCGGCGCGCCAGTGCCGTGGCTGCGCCTTGTTTTTTTCTCGTCTTCTCGAGCTGGCCAGGTGCCCTGGCGCGTGGCAGTGGCAGTGGTTGTCGTGGTGGCCGGGGATCTGCCTCTTAGTTCACCCCACAGGCCACAGCCATCAGCTAATCACAGCCTAGAAGGAACCGTTGGTCGCGCGTCTCTCTAATCCCCAAATGCCGGTTTCCGCTTTGTGCTTTCCATAGTTTGTTTGTATGGCGACGGGAGTGAATGGAAGGAATCAAGGGAACTTCACTGTGGCTTCCTTCCAACATCCACGATTCAACTAAATTGTTAGCATCAACCTACCTGACGTGGATATCGCCAATCACCAGTCCTCTTATCTACAGCAATTGATCCCAAAGGTAAACCTTTGCGTAAATAATAATTCGCAACACTTCCACCAATACAGCTTTCACGTAAGCCACAGAGGCGCCGCGCGCATGTCGTGTCGTCGTCGTCCTTGATCAGCATGAAACCTTCTGCGGGTTCATCATCTCCAACTCTTGATTCTTTTTCCAACTATGATGGTACCCATTGAATTGACTGCCAAGTCGTACTTAAGCTAGATGTAACGCCTCGGACCCAGATTCAATAATCAATACTGATGCAGCTCACCCAACTAAACGCCGCCCGTGGAGAGCATGGCGCCAAAACAATCTGCGTTGCTCGTCGCAGTCGCCGCATACTATTGACCCACGGACATCACGACCTTTTGCGCCGAGAAACCACCTTGATTCTTTCTTGCCTTGCTGCACGCATCTGCGCATTAGATCTAGCTTGGACGCTTCTGCGCAGTCGCGCTCTACACAACATTGCCGATCAACCTGAGCATGCCTGGCTACGATACTGCGATTGGCCCCTTTGCTTAAGAAAACCCATTCGTTTTACGAAAGTATCTACATGGCCGTTGCCACCACGTGCGCCCGCCGATATCAAGTGCGTTCACTGTGCCATGCCGTCGAAGAGTGCTTCGATTGAAGCTCACACTTCATGCCAGTCTGCCACAATTCTGAACAGTTGCTCCTCAGTCTGTGTCGCTTCTCATTCAAGACTTGAGGATGGTACTTGGTCACATGATCACCAGGTTGTGGGCATACGCTGCAATAGATCAGTGTCATGCAATTTGCAATCGTCTTGACATGATACCAATGGCTTTTCCGTCAGCCCACTATCGAACATGATCTATCTATCCATCGGCAACGGCTTTCAGCATATTGGATCTTGTAGCAAAGTCCTGTAGGCTCAGGCACTGTATGATCTCGCGGAAATTCATTTTACCGTGAACCGTGGATGATGAGAAAATGAATGCAAACGCAGAGTGACGGGATGTTGACCCGGCTGTCTACCGATTTCACCGCAGTTCCTGAAGGTTCTACGTTCGACTGGAACCTTAAGATTCTGTGTACTAAAACACCACCGTCCAACTCCGCGGGACAATTAAAAAAAAAAAAAAAAAAAAAAAAAAAAAAAAAAAAAAGGACGAGAAATCGGTCAAACGTCTAGGCAATGACGGCAAAACCTCTTCGAAGACTTTCTCCGGTGTTAAACGAACATCCTGATCAATAAGATACACAACAGCAGTATCTTAGCTTTGTGTTCCAAGGGGCGGTTGTATTCATCCTGCAGCGCAACCGACCAATGCAGGTCACACGCAGTATCGTGCGTTTTGTTTGTCCAACGCATAGTGCCACTGATTTTATTTCTTTCCAACATGAAGCCTCCATCCTTCTTCTACTGTCTTTGAGCGATCCACAGGCAGCATGGTTGGCCACTTCCCACGGTGACATGACTTCGCGTGGAGGCCTTTCTTCCACACCCGTATACTATTCTTATGAGGAAGCTTAGCTGCCTATCTAGCGGCATCCTTCCCGCATCAGAATTCTGGAAACGCCCTTCAATGACGACGAGAGAGTTCTGCGAACATGCTAGATGAAGCCTAAGCTGAATATCAGACTGCTGGTGCATGTCACCTTTTCGACCACCCTCCAAGAGCTAGGTCCGGCTTTTTCGTTTTGGGATTCCACGCAAAAGAGTCGAATCAGGCGCTCATCACTATGGCTTATAATGTGGGACTAGGCGAGGTGTATAACAGGTACGATTCACCGGGAGTCCTGGGAGGTAACGCCGAGACTCCAGCCGTTCAACAGGAGGAAGACTGAAACTGGACCGGAGTGTGCCGCTTCGTGAACTTTGGAGCCGCCACGACAGGGCAATCGACATGGTTGCTACCAACTGGCAGGAATGATTTTCTGATTCGCATCGGATCCAGCCGCAGAAGCAGAAAACTTATATGTTTCGAGTCCGGTTTGCCTACTTGACACGAACAACAGCACAGAACGGACATGTTGAGAAATCACATGTTCCATAGCCTCGCTTGCATTGACCCCTATGTAATCGTCATCAACTCTGATCTCGTGTCAGTCAAAAAGGTCCGTACAGGGTAGGTTGCTGAACCAACGGACTGAACCACCGTGGTTGCTTTTTCTTATGCATGCATCAATACTTGTTTCGATCTAACGACACTGACCATGCAGATGTGCATCGTTTGCATAGGTCGTGGTCTTCACATTCCAAAGGACTAGGGATCTCGGAGTATTAGGTGCGTAATTGTTTCTCTGACTATTACGGCGACGTTCTTCGACATGCATGCCGTCCAAAACAAATCGTCCAATCAAGACCGTCCACAATAGTGGTTTCACAGGCAAGACATCGAGGGGTAAAAGATGGGCAGAAGAACCAGCCTTCCGCAAGCCACCCGAAATTCTATACCACCCGCCCCCAGAGACTCAGTTTGTCAATACGCGACAGTTGCGGGTGGCGGCGCCAAGAACTCAAACCCGACGCGGAATGTTATATCCGAGTAATGAAGTTCTGGTGGTGCTGATGGCCGGGTATGTTTCTCTGACAATGAGAGAAGGCAGTTCAATGCGCAATTCTTTCGCAAACTCGTCCCTCGCCAGACCCGCACCGGTCCTATATTAACGACCAGAATGCCATCTGCTGATGCCCAGGATCTGTCGTGCAACACGTACTGCCCGGAGGTCCGCAATATGGTGATGAGAACAAGTGCCGACTCATTGGGTCGCTTAATGGAGCCAGCCTGGATCTGTCTTGGTCAGGGACGAATATAGTCATCATCTTCATCGCGACGCGAACCCGGGGTAAAATAAAGGCTATTTTTACAAACTCTCACGAGCTCATCTAAGCTCATCTAAGCTCGGATCAGTTGGATGCAGGATTGTACTCTTCAGGATGGATAGAGTTTGCCCCTAAAAAGGGCCCAGGTCCAAATCCTCACCTCTGTGCCTCTGCAACGTGGGTATTATGTGCTCAAAACAGTTCTAGGGCGGTACACTCCGGGCCGAGCACTCGCCATGGGGTCAACTCTAATCGATCTGATCTCCCAAGTACCGTCACCATTCCCGGAGCTTGCGCCCCCAGAGTCCAACGTTAGTGCAAATCTCACATGCGGGCATATCTGCGAGAGGTTCTTGGCTTTTTCCAGAGCAACGCGATGATTGGTTGTGTCACACCAAGCATCCGTCTAGCTGCCGCACAATGCTTTGAGTGTTGCTATACTCTACCAGGTTTTGTTCTTATGCTAGACATGCTAGACATACCGTTGTTCCGGATCAGCCACAAAGCTTGGCGAAGATTTGGCATCATGAAAACACAGGTACGACATATTAGTACTATCTTTATACGGTGGTCTGCTGTATGTATCCCAGTTGTCCAAGCTACGTACTGCGTACTTGCAGACCGAGATTACCCTTACATTCATCTGCGACATCTGAGATGTTGATGCCAAGCTTCTGCCCGTGTCGGTCCACTTACATGCCGCGGTCCCCCCTTGTTACCAGCATTGATGTCCGTCTATGACCGTGGGACTATGTAATGGACATGTTTCCCTCGAAGGTATTGGAATTGCTGACAATTTAGAAAATATTGACCTACACCGTGCTCCCAGTTCATGAAAAGACGCGATATTTCTCCATCGACTGTATAGGAGTCAACGCGGCCAAGCAAAGGGGCTAACCATGGCTCTGCTATCTGCTCTACCTCTTGAGATGGGCACTTTGCCCATTGGAAGTGTCCTTTTGGCGGGCGTCCTCATATCATTAGCCCTGGTGGTAGTATACCGCCTTACCCTTCACCCACTTGCCTCTTTTCCTGGCCCAAAGCTCGCAGCAGTTACAGGCTTATATGAGACTTACTATGAAGTTTTCAAGGATGGAGGAGGTAGATATTGGGTAGAAATTGAAGAGATGCACAGGAAATATGGTAAGAAAAGATTTTCATATTCTTCTATCCCCGTCTTCACAAAACATGCCAGTACACAAGGCACTTTCACTACTTTGCCATTGTGGGACAATGATTGACACCATCTGTCAGGACCTATTGTTAGAATCAACCCATGGGAAGTCCATATCAATGATTCTGAATGGAATGGGGTATACAAATACTCATCCAAGGCAGCCAAGCCAAAGTGGTACTACTTGCGCTTCTTTGGAATGTTCCCAAGCACCAACTCGGCTGAGTCCCACGCTCTACACCAACAGAGGCGGGCGCCTTTGAATGCCTATTTTGCATCTACCAACATCCAGAACTTTCAGTCGCAAGCACAAGGCCAGATTGACAAGCTATGCGACCGGCTCAAGGCTGCCGATGGCCACGTAGTGAGCCTCTCGGACGCCTTCCGGTGCCTTGCTACCGACATTGCCACGGGCTTCTGCTTCGGCAAGCCATTTGGCCACCTGGATGAGCCTACCTTTGATCATGAATTCAATCAGACTGTCCGGACTGTCGTTCGAGCAAGCATGTGGAGTCGTCATAGCTTTGGTCTCTTTATCCCACTCATGCACAGTATTCCTGAGAGCTTCTCAATCAAGATGAACCCGTCCTTCCGCCGTGTCAAGTGGATGAAGGAGGTGAGAAAACCATCATGGATCAAGAGATCCCATTATATGACTGCCAATAAGTCACTAACATTGCCTTCCTAGATGATGGCTGGCTGTGTCCACCGCTCAATGCACAAGCCTGAGCCAGCACCTGGTCAACAAGTAGACATGGTCCAGACTGTATTACAGTCCCCGCTCCCAGCAGAGGAAAAGACGTTCTTGCGTCTTCTCTCCGAGACCCGCAGTGTCATCATGGCCGGCACCGAGACCACGGCCAGCGTGCTCGTCTGTATCACCGCCAGTCTCCTCAAGGACCCCAACATGGTTGCGCAACTGAAGCAAGAACTCACCGATGCCGAACTTATCCACGGCTTTCCCCTCCCATACAACAAGCTCAAGGAGCTTCCCTTCCTGACTGGAGTCGTGAATGAGGGCTTGAGACTTGCCAACTCCACACCGTCCCGTCTGCCGCGCGTATGCGATAGTCAAGATCTGAAATACGGAGAATGGATCATCCCTCGAGGCGTAAGTTAATCGCATAGCATTCCAAAGTTTATCAGAACACTATCACTGACCTACCAACAGACCAGCATCTCGACAACCTGCCAAGACGTCCACAACGACCCCAAGATCTTTGAGCAGCCCTACAACTTTCTGCCGGGGCGGTGGGACACGCAGGAGAAGCGCCGCGCCCTCAACAAGTACCTGATGCCCTGGGGCCGCGGCACCCGGCTGTGCCTGGGCATGGAGCTCGCGACCATGGACCTGTTCTGCACCGTGGCGCGCATCTTCAGCCCCAGCGTCGGCTTCGACATGACCATGTCCAACACCACCGACGAGGACTGGAAGGCGTACCACGAGTGGTTCGCCTGCTTCCCCAAGGGCAAGGGTCTTGATGTTGTCATTTCCCGGCCCGAGAGAGTCTGAGGTGAGTAGTTGATTGGTGAGAGTAGATGTGGTCGGTTCGCGTGGGGCAGGGGAAGGGGAAGGGGAGAGCTTAGACGAGGTGGATAGAGAGGGTGAGAGAGAAAGTATAATACCTTATCCGCGGAGAAGGAGGAAGATGTGTGTTTTTACACTGTACTAGCTGTGGAGCTAAACTTGGAAAACTCTCCTTTGCAGGACTAAAGAAGAGGTAAATAGATACCTACTACGTAACCATACAATGTTTGTGAGCTTCACTCTTAATTTTTGGAACTGTATCATGATAGTTGCATCGGCACGATTGAGGATCAGAAAGAGGAAGAAAGACGTTGTAGGTCAAAGTTTGTGTATCATTCGTATCCTTTGTACTAGATGAACCAGTAGTCTAGCACTATGCGACTTATCGTCGAGTCAAGAACATTCATCCAGTGCTTGCCATCTATTCAGATGCAGTGTCCTCTATGACACTTTCCGTCATCACCTGCAAACCTCCTCCTACGATGCTCTGGCCAGCATACCACTACTTCACAAGGTTGTGTTGGTAGCGTTGCCAGACTGGGCAGAGAAGTCGCCCAGGGGCTTGAAAATGGCCCAGTTGGTGTCGGTTCCGGGCTGCAGGGGAACGGTGCCGCCCTGGCCGTTGGGGGAGTTGCAGCGCATCTTGCCCTCGTACTGGACGCGGGGGTCGCCCTTGCGCAGGTTCATGGCCTCGATGACGATGTCGCTGATGTCAGTGGAACCAATGAAGAGGCCGAATATGACCGTAGTCTTCACACCAAAGACGCACTGGAGAGGGAGGAAAGAGATGTCATGTTAGCCTTTTCCCATGTGTGCTTGATGATATGAAATAGAAGATATGGGATGTTCAACTTACGCTGCCATGGTAGGCGACGCGGCACCAATCTCCGTTGGCATGGAGATCACCGCCCTGAAGGAGCTGCCAGTAGCCGGGGCCGTTGTTCATCTGAGTGACAATGACCTGTGCGAAAACCCCTCTGGTTAGCCATCTGACAGATGCCACGCCGATCTATTGATTGTTACTTACCTGGCAGTCGTCCTGGTTGGGGGAACCGGTAGTGGTCTTGTCCACAAAGGAGCTCTCGCCGCACTGGTTGGGGGTGCCGTTGGCGTTCCACTTCATGCGACCCTCGAGATGAGCAGAATCCTGAACGGGACCAGAGGCGCGCTGAAAGGCCTCGTGGAGCCAGACGACCTTGACGGAACCGTCGGGCATGGTGGTGTTGACAGGGACCATGCCGTTGGTGGCAGCTGTGAGACCAGCGGTAGCAGCGCCGCGGGTGGTCTGGAAGCCATTGACCGTGCCGAGCATGGCGGCGACCATGGACAGAACCTTGGTAGTGAGCATGGTGACTTGTCGCAGACTTCTTATGTCAGTGATGGTTGCGTGAAGGACTGATGAACAGTGCGCCGATGATAATTATGGACGACTGCAAAGTGAGGTTGGGAAAATTATTGTTTGGCTGGGAGAGGGTTCAAAACTCCAAGCTCTTGTAGTTGAAAAATCTATCAAACAGAATCCGTCGCCCTCCGTGCAAACGCGAGGGGAACAATGGCAGGCAGTGAAGAAAAATCGAGCGCGCGTCCGGCAAATCGGAGACTGGCTCAGAAATTTCTTTCAGCCATAGCAACAGCTCTTGGCCAAGCAACGGTCAAACGCGTGGTATTATACATTGACGCCAGTAATTGATAGAGTAGAATCCATGAATTGAATTGACCGGTCATATGCACACTATGTGGCATCAGGTATGCACTTCGACTGTGTTTAAAGCTGTGAATAACTTCACTGATCGTCCCTGTTGACACCTTGTACTGCTCCGTGCACACTGACCAGAATTGACCGCGGTGGCCGAGACAATCACAACCCAGGCTGCTATAATCAATGTTAGCGGAAGAGCCTTCTCTTTTCAATAATGAAAGAATATTTGGGGATTCATTCCTGGGATGCTGAGTGCTTCACTGTTCTTGCTTGGCTATCTGTAGATGACGTGCTTGTGACTGTTTGCTTGTCAAGAGCCAGGGATATCTTTCGACCGCAACCCTCCAGAACAGCACACATAATGATAAATGTTGAATCTCGAATGTCGCGCCTGCTTGATCTGCTCGTGAATTGACTCCTGGACTTTGGTCTAGATGCGATGCTGATAGGTCCTTCCACATGGTAGCGTCTGACAATGTGATTGTGTTCAACTTTGACTCGGCAAGTACAAAGAAACAAGACACAAGTGGCAGGTAAGAACAATGCAACAACCCGGAACAATTAATCCACTGCTGTCGGTTGATGGAGTATAAGATGCCGCATAATCCTTGACTCTTCATTTGGTTTTGCTCTCTCACCAGCCCATTTACTCATTCATCTTGCATTGGGAAGGCTACGAACAGCAGACGAGACTTACACACTGCCAAATCAGCCTCAGTGCGATAAATTCTGATCGCAACACAACCCAATTACACCCCGATACCCCTTTTCACCAAACCAACTTCAGCAAACCACCGCTCATCAAGATGAGATTCTTCACTGCCCTTGTATGTGCCCTCGCTTGCGTCACTTCAGCAACAGCTGAAGAGAAGGACGGCTCGGCTTCAGCCGCAGGAGCAAAGCCATCTGGCTGGGACTACGGCACCGCTTCACTTGCACGCGATCCAGTAATAGTAACTGCAACCCGCTCGGGACGTGCAGGTCAACTTCCTCCTAGAGATCGAGCAATGTCGATCAATTGGGACTACGGAGCTGTCACATCCTTCAGCACCATCACTGCCCTTGCTGCTCGACGAACAGTTTCAGCTGCTTGGGACTACGGCTCGAACATTGAGGAGGATTCTAATGCAGAAGACAACTGAAGAGTGGCATACGGGGACGTGAATCATGATTGAGCCTGGAGTAACCTTTGGTCATGTATATTGCTATGCAAAGAAATTCAGGGCGCAACATCTAAGGCTACCATGCTATTGTTAGACGGTGGTAGAGGGATAGACTTGTCAGATCGCTGCTGAGAGAGAAATAATTATACACATGTAATTTTGGAACACAACAACTTGATTTGCAAGAATGGTCGATTGGCTCCATCCGGCCTACCATCTACGTGTCTCTACCAACTAGCAGCACGACATTGTGACTTGCCTCATCTTATTGTTAGAATTTTTTTGGTTCAAATTGAATGTATCGTTAACAAGCATTGTCGTGCGCAATCGACAATTCTTAGATCAAGACAAGCATGTTGTTCTTTTTGGCCTGTGAACCACTCTAGACTCGCGGCTCGCCTAGTGGGCACTTTGGCTCACAAGAGAATGGATAGTGTCACTGCTCAGGCTAGAACTTATTAAAAAAAGAAAGAAAAGATATTCGTACTATTCGTACAAAATCGGAGGATTGTCCATTAATGACCAAGAGTAGGAACATGCCCAATTTTGGTAGGATCGTCAATTGCAGCTTGTAGATTTGCGATACAATCTTGACAGTTGGCAGCTGCTGGCTAATAGTTGCCTAGATCGAAGGTTCCATCGCAGCTCTAGCTCCTAGCATGTAGCTGGTAGGTACGTACTGTACTGCTAAAGTGGGCAGGGGCTCGAGTGTGCCGCCAAATAATTATCAATTGAACAACCGTCTGGTCGCACTTGGAATCATCAATTCACATTTGTTGCTTGCACCATTATGCTGAGCAGAGTTATTCAGCTTTCTTGAGCTGCGGCGCATTCCAGAGTCCTGCTCACCATTGATCTACTGTTGGTAGGAGGCTCACTCTTTTCGCTATGAGCGTCGAAGACCCGCCTTCACGTTCATCATGTACGAATCGTCCGCCGCAGCCTCGACGCTGACCCGGCCAAGGATAGTGGTCGCCGCGATCTCCGTATTTGCTGCTGTATCTGCTGGTTACTTCCTGTACCAGAGCCAGGTAGCCCAGCAGGAAATAGACGCACTTCCCGGGCCAGGGCTGCATAGAAGCAACGCCGTACGCCGCAATCGACGTCAGTCTCTGCGACAAGAAGATTCCTCTGATGCGGACAGAGATGAGAACGCCGATACCACTGCTCCCACAGGAGTCCTCCACGATGCCGAGCTCGACATTCAGAATGAATCACCGTTATACGAAGAAGGCTCGAGACAGCGCACAGGCGAAAACATAGTCACCCTCTTGTTTCGCGTCTCCGAGGACAATGCGAGGCGCAACGCTTATGTGCACCGCGGCTGCCAATGTAATGGCTGCGGCATGGTGCCCATCCGTGGCATTCGGTATCGCTGTGCCAATTGTGCCGACTTTGACTTGTGCGAAGTCTGTGAAAGTCAGGGGCTGCACAACAAAACTCACGTCTTCTACAAGGTCCGGATACCTGCACCACCCTTCTGTCCCCGCCAGGTCCAACCAGCATGGTATCCCGGCGATCCCGACAACGCATTGCGAACAGTGCCAAGAGAACTGTTGGCTAGATGGTCGAGAGAGACTGGATTTGAGCGTGTGGAGCTGGATGCTTACTGGGAACAATGGACATTCATGGCCAATACTGAATGGAAAGACGACCCGGATGGCCTGTGCCTCGCCATGGACCGCAAAACTTTTGAACGCTGTCTTGTCCCGTCGGGAGGCTACCGGCATGCATCACCCAATCTGATCCACGACCGCATGTTTGCTTTCTACGACACCAATGGAGATGATCTGATCGGTTTCGATGAATTCCTGAAGGGCGTTTCCTACCGTAAGAGAACGGACAAGCTACGACGAATTTTTGAAGGCTACGACATCGACGGTGATGGCTATGTTTGCAGGAGAGACTTTTTGCGCATGTTCCGGGCATACTATGTTTTGTACAAGCAGATGCATCGAGATATCCTGGAAGGCCTCGACGAACACATGATGACCACCGCCGAGGCACAACAGCTCGTCAATGGTCGGGCACCTCTGAGCAGTTTCTTCGGTAGAGAGGGCAGAGTACCTCCAGCTGATCAGTCGAGACCCATGGAGGGCAAGGTCTTTCGTTCCAGTGGGGAAGTCGACGTTCACGACGGGAAGAGCACTGCTGTGAATGAAGACCAGCCAGACACCTCGAGCCGAGAAGACATCCTGAACGGCCTGTTTGCACGATCCAACAACCGCAGCTTCTTTACTGAGTCATTTGGCTCCTCTTCATTCCAAGGTCGATCTTCCACAGAACAACAGTACATCTCCAGTATTATCAACCCGCCAACTACCCTTAATGACCTGTCAGCATTGATAAATGGTGACGCGTCTCGACTCGACGATATTATTGCTTCGATACGACACGAGGTTGCAAGCAGGCCACCACGCGGTCATTATGACGATACCGAGAGCAACGGTTCAGATGAAGCCCGTGAGGACAATGAAGATTTTGCCAATAATCTCCCGACACATGCATTTCCGCTGCGCACCCGAAACTTCGCACGTGAGAGGCGGAACGGTAACACCTCGGCCAGGTCTCAACGGATCCAGGACGAAAGACGCAGGCGCCAACAATTGCTTGACCGATGGAAACGCCGCCAATTCTATCTCGATGAGGAAGAAGGCGCTCAACCTCCCCAGAATTGGAAAGACGACGACGATGTCTTGCGCAACCTGAACGGCATCGCAGGATCTTCCAAGGCCCCTGCACAGCTCATGTCCCCTCGTTCCAGATCTTCGTCAAAGGTCAGATTCGCAGAGGACACTGACGATTTTGATGTTCGATCTATCAGGTCGACGTCAACGAGAAGCATTCCGGAAAGGTGGGGAGGAATGGAGATACCAGATGCCGAAAGAGACGCCGGGAAAGAAATTCTCTACCAAGTGACTCAGCAGGCTTTCAACGAACTACTTGATGAGATCTTCAAGAAGAAAGAAGACCTTGCTGTTGCTTGTGCAGAAACTGTGAGCGAGCGGAGCAAGCATCGACACCTGTTCCGTCATCTAGATCCCAAGCATCCTTCCACCACCCCTCCGCCTCGCCCCAGGAGAGCCAACACTGATCGACCGATTCGCGACCAGAGCTTGGATGAGCTGCTGTGGACTAGTGGTTACACGGTGAGCCCACCACCAAACGACGCTGAAGTGCCCGAGCAACCTCTTTCAGAAGACAAAGAGAATGATCAGCCGCCTCTCTCACCTAGCCACCTCGACTGCTTCGAGAATGACACAGAACTACATACTTCCAAGGATGAGACTCACGAGAGCGCTGAATCTTACGACCCTACCATGCCTCAGTTCCGACCAAACAGTGAAAATGAGACTGCGCTCCGTGAACATACATCGCCTGTTTCCTCAAGTCCGCTGCTAGACTCGGACTCCAAGACCACGCAGAAGCAAACGGCCAAGAAGTCCACGGGTAAAGACCACCAAAACACCTCAACCGACTCATCGCAGACCTCTGAAGCGCACGGCACGCACGAAGAAAGAGTATCAGAAGACGCTCTCGAGCAGTACAGGCGTCTTGACATTGCAGAAGAGGAAGCAAAGTATCGTGGCGGCTGGGGCCGACTCAGCTTCGCAGAGTTCGAACAGATTTACAAGGAGCACGAATTTCAGGACAGTAGTCGCAACCGCCTGGATTACCTGGGGAGTTGGATAGACTTCTGTATTCCCTAGTCGATGAAATATTGCAAGCCCCCCCAGTGGTTCATGGTCAACACTGATGGCAGTATTTATCCTTTCTTCGGCACCTGATTCGGATGTTTCCGACACAGATTCTTGTGCGTCTGCCCGTTTGCGCCCGTTGTTCTTGGTATGATGTGGTGAAGCGAGGCGTCAGACCGGGTAGAAGATCACAGACCATATGTATATAATTCAAAAGCGGTTGTGGATATCTCATCAGTCTGGTGTAGAAAATTATTTCTATACTTATTTTTCATGGCTGATGGCCGTAGCGAAAATCCAACATTTTCAGTCTGGAACTGTCCGAAAGCCATGCTTGAACCCTATGAACCCTAAACCCGACGACACCAATAACGCCTTTTACCAGATTTCCTTTGAGTAAGTCGCAACATGACCTATGGCCTGTCCGTGTAGCCCTCTTTCTGCGGCGGTGCGTACGCAGGCGTCGGAGGATCCTGAGGTACCGCCATCATGCCCTGCTCTTGCTGGTAGGGCATGTGCACAGGGCCGGTGGCGGGACGGAGACGGGCCTTAACCTCATTGTCCTGCTGGATGACGGCGCAGCAGTGACACCAAAAGGCGGTGCAGCAGTCGCCAAAGCTGCTTCCGGGGATGCCAAAACGCTCGCGGATCTCGGTGCGCTTGAGCATGGTGTAGACCCAGTGGAAGCCCGTGAAGAAGCAGAGGCCGCCGTGAATCATGCAGTCGTTGTTGAGATCCGAGGCCGTCTGCATGGTTGGATCACGGAGACGTTCCGAGGTCTGACCGACGACTACATTTGGAAGGATTAGTCTTCTTGTTTTTTCTGTGAGAAAGAGCGATATGGCAACTTTGGAAACTTACGTATACAAGGGATACAACATGATACAATGCATGATGAACAGGGAGAGCAGTCGCAGAGGGAGCTCTTCCACTCGCCGCCCATGTCTTGTTCAAAAGGCTGCTGCATTGGCTGCATTGGCTGTTGAGGTTGGTACGCCATGATGAATAATATTGTAATAGAAGTCGTTTCTTCTATGTAAGCGCAGTCAGGCACTCGAGGGTGGATGTGTATGAGGAGAGGACTCGGCAATGGAGTGGGTAGCACTTTGAGTCGATAACAAGAAGGAAGGTCCGGCAAGTAGTCTCAGAAGACAAGAAATGAAGGAGAAGAAGAACAAAAAAGTGATTCAATTCAGGTGCAAGTGATGATATCTCAGTCGAGCTACACAAGGCAGCCACGTGTGTGGATCTCTACCGTCTTGGATCGGAGCGCACAGCCCAGAGCTGAATGAAGATCATAACTCTCGAGGATGAGCGAAGATGGGGGGAAAGCTACCCACCATTTTCCCAATCCACACTCCTTGTGCTTCCCTCGAAATACGAAACGAGAGACAAGAATCCTTCTTGTTCAAACCGTTTTTTTTTTCGGGCGCCACACAATTACCTTACATAACAGTTTCCCCTGTTCTAGACTTCTCGTGTAATATTGAAGCTGAGGAATGGGCGCGAGTACAGATCCGTACTGCCAAGCAAGTGTTAGCACACATTGCCTAAAAGTCCTAAGCCGTGAGCCAGAAGGGAGGACGCCGCGCCCTTGGCAAGCACATGTGGACTTTGCTTCTTTAAAATGTATTTTTGGCTGGTTGATCTTCACTGCCGTCAGATGCCGAAAATCCTTCTGGTGATGATCAGGACACCTCATTGTTTGACAAGACCCCAGCTTGGCAGACGTCAAAAACCATTGAGATGAGCATTCAATGGTTTATGGGGGGTCAATTCAAGGTCTACGGTAGTGGGTGCTAAGCGAGCGAAGGATGCACTGCGCCGCTAAATGGAAGGGCAAATAAGGTAATTTAAGGATTTAGGGCTGATGGGGATCCCCGCTGGGATTCCACTTCCAGCAGGCAGATGGATGCGCTATGATGTGCTAATGTCACTAGAAGAGGTTGATTAGACACAAGGCAGCAAACGTTCATCTTTCATATATTCTGCTACATGTTCTCAATCATCGGGGACTTTGGTTCTTCAATCCAAAGTCTATCTCCAGCCTCGAACGCTGAACTCTACCCCTGTCGAGGGCTTCAACGGCTTGCATGAGCTATGCCAATTGTCTCTCTTGGTTGGGCTGATGGGCTGACAATCTCAGAAACGATGTGAGCTTGATAAAAAGACTTCCAACGGACTTGGCCCCCAAATCCATCCCGTCCAACGATAGCCGGACATCACACAGGACTCCAACCGGACCTACAGCCAAGAGAATCCGGGTGCTGGGCACGTCCGGAAGTGTGGCATCGTGTTTGCTGAGCAATGCTTTTTCCATCTTCCAGCAATGAACGCAGCTAGCACGTAAAACGCCCAGCTGTCATCCCCATCAAGCCCCAAACAGAGAATGAGCCCGGCAGCAAGAGCCGAACCACGGCACTCGAGACCTCTCCCGTGCTATAGAGAACATGGGCATCAATGAGCGCCGCATAGGCCGAGCTGACGCCCAGGACAGTGTCAACGGCTTCAAGCTCGCCGCGAAAATAGAAAATGTACAAGATAAAACCCAAGACCGTAGTGTGTGCTTGCGCAATCTCGAAGACGGGCCAAGTCGCGGGAACGTCGGCAATGTTGCGCTGGCAGGCCGAAACTGATCATGGTGGAACGCGGCCAGAACAGCGATAGAGGGCCGCCAAAGGTGGTGGTTGTGGCACTGAAAAGTGCGGGGAGATGGCGCAGTTTGAAGGGCATTGTTGCTGATTACCACTGAAAGAAACTGTGATTAATTCAGGCATCGAACCGTAAGCTGTAGATTTCTATGAAAAGCGCAAAACAGAGCTATATCGTTCTTCACCATGTCTCGGTGGTGGAAAGAAACGAGCATTCTCGAAAACTGCTTAGCTATGCCAACATGTCCGATAGAGATGCCCAATCAGGGGCGTATGCGGTACCAACCAACATTAAGAATGCATTATTAAACAACTAATCTTAAATGCATGTAGAAAGTCGGTAAAGTCATCCAAGTAAGCCAAGTTAGAAATCTAGGATTTACAATCGTGTCAAATCGCGACCAAAGTACGCTCGTTGGCCATTCATATTATCATCCTGAACAAGGATGTTTACCAACGCTTCCGTATGTTAATTGATATAATTCCAAGAAGAAAGTATCAGATAGATGAAATTCGCCAGAATGAATGCGTATGTTCAAACGTGAAATACGTACTATCATAGTCATTCTAAGGTCACTGGCCGTGGGGAATTGAGATTATTATTCAGCGTGAATCATTAAATGTCAAACGCAAAGAATATGGCATTGAACGTCACAATAAGTTCAATAAGGTGCTACGAGTTGCCATCAAGTATGAACTCTTGCTTCAGGTGAGGTTCCATTGATCTAAACCATAGATGCGCATTGAGCAACAGGAACATCACATGATGAACATGTGCGACGGGAGCCTACTCTTCACAAATGCGCGACAATATCGCACGACAAGCAAGACCAGAAACAGGACTTGGACCAAAGCGAAAGTCTTCTTAAACAGGAAAGAGACCCTGTGTGATACGATGATCAGAATGTTTGTCGAATAGACAACTATAAGTGAGCTGCTCGGAGATTCCATATTTGGCAATCGCACCACAAAAAGAAGTACACATTCAAGACAGATTGACCACGTGAATATTCTCATTCTTGCTCATTAATTCATATCTTCGCGACTGATAAATAGACCCATAATCGCTATTGTGGCTCAGGAGTGGACGCTCGGGAGTGTAGGCCTTTCATCAAACCACGTCTCGGCACTGATTTGACTGGCCAATACGTCTTTTAAACTTTTACACAAAGAGCAGCAACATTTCTGGCAATCATGAATCTCTACGCCCAGCTCTTACTTGCCACCCTACATCTCGTCCACTCAACTACGATCGGAGCAGTTGAGTCGCAAACAGAGTGCGGCTTGAATGCCGCTACCCCGAACGCTATATGTCCTCTCAACCGTTGTTGCTCCGGATTTGGATATTGCGGAACTACATCAGCATTCTGCGGCCAGGGATGTTAGTCTAATTGTGAAAAACCAAATCCCCACGCAGCCTAGAGCGATAGCCGCGCATCATCGGATACTGGGAAGCTCTCAACTTGAACCAGTCATGTGTGAGTTATCACCATATTTGCCGCAAAGTGTTCGTAAAGGGGTGCTGTTGAGCTGACCAACTCCAGGGTGCAATGCCCGTGTCTTCCATACCAGCAAATCTGCTGACACATCTCAACGTTGCATTTGCATACATAGGTGCCGACTACCAGATGACCGGCATGAGTGGTGTGGCTGCAGACATATACTCCAGGCAAGTCGCGATTCGCCTCAGTATACAGTCTTATGTCATGAGATTTCTGCATGGCCTCTGCGTTTTAGGTCAAAAGACTAACAGGCAGTATGACTGACAAATGAACACAGTGTGATCGATGCCAGGTTGAAGAACCCAAATCTGAAGATTCTCATATCTGTGGGTGGATATGGTTTCAACAATCCAGGCTCCACGCAGACATTATTCTCGGACATGGTTGGGAATGCCGGAAACCGCGCCACGTTTATATCCAGCATAATGACTTGGCTAGCCCATTATGACTACGATGGAATCGATTTCGATTGGGAGTACCCTACTGCCCAAGAACGAGGCGGGCATCAGGGGGATGGCGTGAACTTCACGCAGTTTCTCAAAGAGCTCTGAGACGCGATTAGTAAGTTTGTAACACTCCAGTTCGATTTGTCGCAGCGATTGTTAACTGGGCTTAGATACCAGTGGAAAGGATTACATGGTCACTTTCACTGCTCCTGTATCGTACTGGTACGTAGCTTATGACTCCAGGTGCTGTGTCCTTGACGCTTCAAAGAGCGGTATCGCTGATTCTGGCAATGACAAGGTACTTGCGAGGTTTCGATCTTGAAAATATGATGGCATACGTTGACTGGGTGAACGTAATGTCTTATGATTTGCACGGTACTTGGGACCATGAGGACACATCCTCCATTAGCGGTCAGGTTCTTGCCCATACCAATCTCACGGAAATCGATGATGCGCTGGACTTAGTAAGTCGCAGCCCGTATATGACTGCATCATCATATAATCAGACGGCTACTGATCCAGGATACACTCTAGTTCTGGCGCAACAATGTTGACCTGGCCAAAATGACCTTGGGTCTTGGCTTCTACGGACGTACTTACACGCTCACGGATCCTCTGTGCTTTACGCCTGGCTGTCCTACTACAACGCCAGGGAAACCAGGTCCTTGTACAGGACAGGATGGTGTCTTATCGTACCGTGGTTAGTGGAGATCAACTAGAGTGTTTGCAGAGACGATCAACTCTTTTTAACATTTAATTGGCAGAAATCATGCAAATCATATCAGACACAGGCGCTGCACCCCAAACTGACGAGCTAGCTCACGTCGAGTGAGTGAACCCGAATACCTCCAAGTCGACCTGCCTGTTCGTCCAGGCTTCCATGAGTTAGTCAGAATTTGCAACTAACTTGTTTCTCGGACAGATATATGGTCTATAACAAAGACCATTGGGTTTCGTAGGTTCTCTCAGAGCCCTGTAGTGGGAGGTCTAGGGACGTAGACAAGAACTAACACTTATGGCCACAACAGGTACGACAGTCCGGATACATTCAAGTCCAAGATTGATTATGCCAACAGATTAGGTCTTTCGGGCCTCATGGTGTGGGCAATTGATATGGACGACGATAATTCTAGTGCGTTACATGCAATAGCTGACCGACCCTGCTAAATCAAATAGCACTACGAGCTGTTGGGTTGCAACGAGGATGGAGGTGGCGTTTACTTGAGAGTATCTGCAGTGATAGTAGCAATTCGAAGACGATCAAGATCTAGTTGACCATGAAAATCTAGATGAATCAGTGACACATAATGCGATACCCCTGGGGCTCAAGCATCGCCATTAATATATAGGCTGCGAGATCACGGCAGCTATCCCAGCTCATTTTCGGTGGTTTGATAGTATGATCGGCCCCAAACTTACAGGAGAAGGCACTTGGTTGGGGAGCTGCCGTGTGGGGCCACTAGAGTGATGCTGCCACTAAAAATAGAAAGCGTAATATGGCTATGGTAACGTACTACGCTATATTCAATGCTTTGAGGTTGTTGATCTTGATCCACTGTGTGAAGGATCATGAAGCTTGGGCACTAGTTTTGGACTTCAACAACCTCATGCTAACAAGAGAATGCTGAAGGGAAGTGGGTCGCTCGCAACTGCTCTTCGCATTTTCATCGTATACACATTTTGAGAGATGAAGATGCTATTTTGCATGGCAAACAACGACACCTTTCGACTTTCATCGTGATGTTCAAGGAGCTAGGGAGCTTGCGAGAGACAGATGCGAGAGCTATTCTTATCCACAACTTGATCAAGTCCAGTTTAATGGTTCATCCTACGATGCCAATCTTGCCATATTCAACGAGAGAGCAAGCTACTCGTAGCTATCGAGTCTGCGAAAGTACGAGCAAAGCAAGGAAGCGACACCATCGTCGACGATCAAGCTGAGATAGGATCAGGAAGAGGGCGACGTCTTACACAGAGATCGGCCATGAGCTCACTGACTTCTGACTATAAAAGCCGACTCCTCGCGCAGTTCTGGATATGCCATCTTTCATACTCAATCATTACAGTCCTCATAACACAAACAGTCCATCTACTTCCGATCACTCAAGCCAAAGGACACCATCTACTAGTCCAACATCCATCCTCGCCATCATGATGACCACGACCACGACCCTTCTCATGGGATTTCTTGCACTGCTCCCAAGTGCACTGGCTGACACGCCCACCTGGTGTGTGCCTTTGGACAGGGTTGACGCGGCCAACACATACTACGCTTTTGATGAATCCGCTGCCTGCGTTGCCGCCGGCGTAGGCACCCACTGCTGCGTCACCTTTGTGAGCGGCGGCACCTGTTCGCCCACCTCCATGTCGAGCGACGAGATCGCCAACCTGGAGAGCGCCGTGGGACAGCAAGTCGCCAAGGATGGACAGTTTGAGACGAGCACCACTGGGCACTGGGAGGCCAGCTTCGCTACGCTCACCACGGCGATTGCCAACCGTAATGTCCTCACCGAGTGGTTCCACGGCATCAACTCGTTTGCCGCCAACCCGGGCGCGATGCCTTACCTGGTCCAGTTTGTTCTGGATGGAGATTACATGAATGCGAGATATGAGTGTTAAGAAGCACTTTGGTGCTATGAGCATTGAACAAAGTGGTCGTAATTGATTCGAGTGGAGATGGGGAACGAGGGCGTGTACGCGGATACCATTGTCGGCCCCGGAGTCGATGTGTGGACTTGTTTGAATTTCCTGGCGATACTGGCGTGGGAAGACTGATGGAGGTGGATTCTTTTATTTAGTGTGATGATGACAGTCATATATATATACACATAGACACTACAGAGCATTTTGTCCGTGAGACTACAAGCTACAGCTATTTCAATTCCCAAAGCTCCCCGTAACGTAGGTGCCGAAGCATTGGCGCTAGGCACCGCGCTCTCCACTGCTGAACAGCTGATTCACAGGGGAGCTACGCTACAGCGGGCTGCTGAGCCACAGAAGTCGCATGCAGTAAGGTCAACACAATCATCCACGATACGTGGCACATATTGCAAGCGGATGCGGATTACTTTTCTTTCTCCAGTTATCCGATTTTGTAAGTAGATGTTGTCATATGTGTTGCTCGAAACAAATTAAAGATGAGTGCATCGGAGTCCAAGTTGGCACTCTGCGACATTTGTCACACTGTTTTCCGGAACACATCCATCTGTCGCTTGGCCTTGTTGGCAACAGAAACCGGTTTTCAGAGTGATCGCACACTTCGGAGAAGCACCAGGCTGGCTGCAAAGCGCATCAATCCTCTTTTACCTCGATACTCTTCATATGATGTCTTATCAGACTACCGACATCATGACAAGACTCCAGATTTTCCAAATTTGAGAATATCTGCAGAAGCGGGGTGCGATTTTTGTCGATTCGTCCGCGACGCTATCATTTCCTCGCACGGAGCTTCCTTGGACAGGACGGTCCTTCCAGTCTGGTTAGAATTTCGTCTTCACATTGACGCAGACCCTTTTCACGCAGGGAAGTCCAAATCGATTGCAATGCTTTTGGTATTGTCAGTCCTGGAATTAGTACCTGGAGGGCCTGAATTGAAAGGTTGGGCAAGCACCGACGAACCTATAGTATGAAGTGTAAATCTAATCAGCAACAGAAGAGACCAGGATAAATGTTTGCGGGTTTTTATGGCCTATCGGCGCATACCCTGGTAATATATATCATGGTCAACTACGGGGAAATTCTGATCAACTTGTATACTAATGTATAGAAGCAGGTCAAGTCGCATCGCTTCTTCGAATCCCGCGGCCACTGTCCAAGCATGTTTTCGTCGATGAGTCGCTCCGTTATGTGGAGGAGAGGCTTCAGCAATGCGTTACAACGTGCAACCACAACAATGAGCAGGATCGATTTCTGCCACGGCGACTATTGTGCGTCTCTCATGAAACGCTCAGAATTGTTGAGTCCGATAACGAATATGATGTTCAACCTGATGCCCGATATGTCACTCTGAGCTACTGCTGGGGAGATGCAGTTCAAGCAGCTTCTCAAATTAAATTTACAGAACAAAATGCAGTCCGCTACAGATCAGGCTTCAGCATTGAGGAGCTATCTCCGATACAGAAAGATGCTGTCCATGCTACCAGAATACTAGGAGTGCCCTTTATCTGGATAGATGCGCTGTGCATCCGTCAGGATAGTCGATCAGACTGGGAGCGTGAATCATCAGTAATGGATATGATCTACGCTAATTCCTATTTGACCATCTGCACCTTGACATCGGCCTCCTGCCAAGAAGGATTTCTGCAGCGACCCGAATATCCTAGACGCATCGAAATCCCAGTTGATCCTTCAAGAGATGACAGCGAGTGCTTCGAGATTGGTTCTGCCGCAGTTTGTGACAGTAATCCAATGTGGGCTGAATCAGACATTGTGAATAATCGATGGAGTACCCGAGGTTGGACATTTCAGGAAAAGCTTTTGGCAACTCGCATCCTATACTTTGGTAACACAGGACTGCATTTTGCTTGTAGTGCCCGCCTCTGTTCGGAGTTTTGTGGATTGGAGGAGGAACCTAGAGACCTAGTATTGGATGCCATACTAAAGATTCAAGACCCGAAGGACATTTGCAGATCTTGGTACCAGGATGTTGCCCAAAGCTTCTCAGCACGCCAACTCACCTACGTTGGCGACACCTTGCCAGCACTTTCTGGTCTTGCGCGTCGTTTCGCCAAGGCCACAGGTGATCGCTATCTGGCTGGTCTTTGGGAAAGCGACTTGGTACATGGCCTCCTCTGGTTTCTTCTTGTACCCGAGCATAATTCGTTATCACGTCTCGTTGAATCTCTGGAGGATGAGCAAACCCAGGTTGGACCGTCATGGACTTGGGCGGGACGGGGCGAACTGGGCCCATTTTTGAGAGGCAAGCGAGATGTACTCTCTCGAATCCAATCTCTCCAAGTCAATCAATTACAGTGCAAGATTTTACGCGCTTCAACCAACCCCAATGGGCAAGACAGCTTTGGGGCGGTCTCCGGAGGCGTTCTCATCGTGGAAGCTTACATTTGTCCACTGGGGGAAGGTGAATACACCTGGAAAGCTGATTCCTCTCGAGTGCGCTCTCATCTTGGAAGGCGTGCTAATTATGGGGATTTCTGTATACAAAAAAGGAATGGAAAGGGTTTGTTCTTTTCCTGTAACCTTGACTGGATTCCTTCAGAAGAAGAGCATTGGCCAGGTGAGCTTATAATGGCTCTGATTGGCTCATTCGAAGAATCGGGATCTCATTCTGGCTCGAGTTTGTCGCGACCGTACGGGCTGTTACTTCACAAAACTGGAGTGGCTGATCAGTATGTACGTGTGGGAGTGTTTGGTCCCCTAAACCGCGAAACTGAAGAGCAGCAGCTCTTGGACATTGGATTCTTTCACGAGTTTGGAAGTAAAGTTATCACGATTGTTTGAAGCACGGAACAACATGAAACGTGTATTGTTATTGGTGCTTCATTGTCGTATCGCTAATTGCTCACTTCCTCAGCGAATGCAGGTCGGCTTCACGGCATGTCATGACATGAAATGCGCGTAGCCAATTATACATAGAGTGCGACAATCATAGTGTCTCTCACTATCCACGCATTTCTATTATACATCAGAAATCTCAATTGTGCCTGGTGGATATCTTCAAGGATAGTTGGTAGGATATGAATACGTTTTGACCACGACGGCCAACAGCCAACGCGCAGAACACATGAGCTGGCGAATCAGGGTATAGCGCGGAGCTGGGTGGATAGTATGTTGGCTGCTGGCAACCAAACTTGCACCAACATGGATCTAGCAGAAGGTTCGTATAAAATGTCGCGATCGTGAAATTTGAGAAAATTGAATGACATTCTGTTCGCATTCTCAAGAAAGAACAAGTTGCTGGGGTACAATTGATATTTACGTCACATCATGGCCTCCAAAGAACCATGCAAACCATCAAGCTACGGACCATCTCAGACGGCACTTCTACTGCTCGACTACGAGAAGGCACATATTGACATGATACAAGATGCCAAGAAAAGGGAACAAGTCATTAATGCGACAAAGAAACTACTCAAGACGGCGCGAGAGAACAATATAACCATCGTGCACTGCCTTATGGACATTGCGACCGACCCGCCCGCCACCAACAAGGGCTCGGAGAAGTGGCAATCACTAGTCAAACCCATGCTCGTCGCCAATCCAGAAATCGCAGCCGAGTACAGCGAGTTTGTCTTGCCGGCGTCAAATTCGACCAACAACGATCGCGAAAGTACTTTTCATCGCAACCCCGGTTACACCTCTGCTCTCGTCGCGGAAGGGGTCTTGCCTCTACTGCGCGAAACACTGGACATCAAGCATTTGATCATTAGCGGTATCACAACGAGCGGTCCCGTACTGTGCACTGCCATACATGCCGCCAACCTCGACTTTGTGGTCACCGTGGTGGAGGAAGCCTGTTATGATCCTGATGAAAAGGCGCATAGAGTCGTGATTGACTCTTTGTTGCAGACTTTTCATTGGATCTCATCGGTAGAGGAGGCAGCTGATCACATGTCTCGTTTGAGCATGGGACTTGCGATCGCGCAGCACATGTACAGTCTTACAACAGGAGAAGAGTAGGCTGCCAGTGAAAGTATCGCCAGGGCAAGGGGGAGAGGTTATATAGCCATTTCGTATTGAATACAACGTTTTGGCAGATGGCGCACCCTCCAAGATGTTTTCCAGAGCAGTAGTATCTTCCTTCCCGCGATCGCAAACGAGCTGTCAGCCTATAGATCGTACCTACTTTCAGTCAGTTGGAAGGATTCCTTGATTAAGAGGTCGCAATGGTGGCTGCAAAGTTATTTGGGGTCAAGACCAGAAGCCCAATCAAACGGTACACCCCTGAGTCCTTACCCTAGCCAGGCTTACCCCTCCTGCAGCATCACCAGCTCCTGCTCATCGCTAAGGTTTAGGTGTGTTATAAGCAGACCCGCTCCTCCAGCGTCATCGTTGTTTACTCCAGGCATTCTCATCCGAAGCAGTATCGATAGCCAATCCTTTTTGTTCGATGTTTCAAATTACCATACAACTTCTTCCGCAAATGAGGCAAAGTTCAATTTCCTGCAGTCTCAACGATTGCAGCAGCCGCTGGAATGGCAAGCTCTCCAGCCACGAACCTGGTTTATAAACGTTTAGATCCGTTCCGCCAACAGATTCGTATTCTCACCCTTCATAAAGGCGATTGGTCCGAAGACATCAGGTGCAGCCTCAGAGTTGAAAGCCTGGTGGAGAAAGCGCCCGTGTACAACGCCCTATCGTACAGATGGGGGGACAATAACTCGAAAAGGGCGATATTTGTGAATGGGAAAGAATTTCTCGTGACCGAGAATCTCGAGACTGCATTCCGACATCTTCGCCGAAAAGAGAGCGACGAGGACCTCTGGGTAGATCAAGTCTGTATCAACCAAAGGAACGGAAGCGAGAAGAACCACCAAATCCCACTCATGAGACGTATTTACACGGAAGCGGACACTGTCTTAATATGGTTGGGCGAATCTGATGGACTATCAGACCAGCTTGCAGACATCTTGTCGAGTGCTAGGCTCCAGTATCGATCCAAAGGCAAGCCAGGTACAGAAGCAAGAAAGTGGTACTGCGAAGATCTCACATCCTGTTTTTTCCTGCTTGCAAACATTTGTCAAAGAGATTGGTGGTCGCGCGTCTGGATTGTACAAGAATGCGTGTTACCGGTCAAACCTCCACTCTTTCGCTGTGGAAGCAAAGCATTCACATTTGCTCAAATACAAGACACTTTCAATCTGCTGATGAGAGACTCAGCCTACTTATTGCCCCTTGGAAGTATCGACAATGCCGACTTGAAGAAAGCGTTCAAAAGTTCGGAGTCGCAAATGGATTTGTTGCAACCTTTACAGACTCTGATTGCGCTGCGTCGAGATTTTGACATCCAAGATTACAGAACTATAACAACAATCGATTGCTTGAGGCTGACGGTAGGCTTCTTTGCGACCCGAACCCATGATTATGTATACGGCTTCCTGGGATTATTGTCACTGTACGAGGCCAGTGACCTGAACCTGGGATACGATATATCAGATGCAGAATTATTTCGCCGATTCATGACTTCCGCTCTGCTGTCAGGTGCAGAACTGGACAGACATGGGTTTTATCAAGCACTGCGAGCGATGTCCTTTGAAAAGAACGATTCAGCTAGTCCTTCATGGGTACCTGATCTGAGCTCACAAGCGTTTAGCAGCCCACACAACAGCGTAAATCTCATTCCCCACGAACCACGAAAGACCGAGTTTCACCCCATAATATGGTCCGAGTTTGATCTCATGATCATGCACATAGCTGGATTTCGTCTGGATTCTATCACCAAAGTTATAGCTCTGGGCGACACCCCGGTCCAATTGATCTCCAACATTGCGCGATGTCAAGACTACTACACGGGAGACAAGTCATCATGGCTCGTGAGAAAACTGTTAGATTTCACGGAAACAACTGAGATGGCAGCCATAAGAAAGAAGGTGAACTTTAGACGGCTTTTTACGTGCAACTATGATTCAAATCTTTTGCAGGGAAAAGCAGAGCTTCTCGACGAATTGTGGGACAAATGGGTGCACTCTCGGAAGATCCTTCGAGCGCAGCATAGAAGATACGAAGAAGTCTTTTCAGAATTCAAGGAGCGCTCGAGCTTGGCTTGCCGTGGTCGATGTTGGATCATGACGAAACAGTACCACGTAGGCATAGCGATTCCAGGCGCTCGAGTGGGAGATGTGGTCATGTTTCCGAGCGGATTCGTCATGCCTCTTGTTCTTCGTCGATGTGGAGATCATTACAGAATCATAGGTGGCGCATATATCGATGGTTTGGTGGCTGATGGTGCTGTTGACAAGCACTTCCGAAATGTGCAGCCAGAGGCTTGGAAGCTGAAATGAATGAATTTTGAAGCTCCACTCATGGAACTCATCAATAAAGAATATTGTACACACGAGATAGTTCAGTTGTGATCAAGTAAGACTATCATTTCCGTCAGCTCTTCAGGTAGCCACTGGCAGTGTGAAATGTTCTCATTGACTCCTAGGAACTCAGACTATCCTGATAAATGACTTCGCGGAATCAATCGAATGCGGGTTGAAATCAAGTCATACACAGAGCAACAAGGCACAGAAGCGTAACCGGACAACTCCAACTTATTTTGTCTGGAGCTTCAGAAGTGCGACTTGGAGTTGAGGTTGTAAGCTGGATCGAAGTCGAAGGTGTGGTCAAAGGTGGTCCCAAAGTTGGTGTTTGGCTCGAAATTGAGTCTCATAATGTTGGGGTCCGTGTTGAAGTCGAGGTCGACGCATGGGTTGTAGATGTCTTTGAGCGCGACGTGCTGCTACTCATTGCCACTTAGAATTGACCATCAGTAGACTTTATTGTCATCCATGCGACATTCAGCGTTTGAATGAAGAGAGTAAAGATGACATACCCGCAACCGACAACAATACTGCCGCAAGGAGAGCTGATGGCTTCATTGCTACTCGTGAAGCTTTGCAATAAGCAAAGTTATAGTTCAATTGGAGCTTGATCTTGAATAGTGATATTTGTATAATATTTCAAGCCAAAACGGGACAAAATGCCATGATTGTAGCAGCAAGGCTATATACGTGTAAGAAAGTCCTAGAAGCGTTCCGAGGTGCTGAAGTTGTTAGCACGACTGGCTTCACGAGTATCTGCGCCCGTCAGCTGCATTCGTAGCTGCTGCCATACCTGTACACCACCGAGATCAAGCGAGGCTTTACTTGCACCCAGATGAACCAGAGGCCAAGGATGACATGAAACGGCCAAAAGGCTCTGGCTTAATCGTTGGTTTCAAGCCCTAAGCTGTTACGGCGAACCAGCCGCAATGTAACCCTCCCTGGGTGCCTCTCCACCGTTGAATATGCACATCTGTATGGTCGTGCGACATTGTCAATTTTGCCATTTGGTCACAAATGCAGAGAGGTTCGTCACTAAGCATGTTGATTTGGGCCTTTACTAGGAGAGAAACAGGCCTTATACCCGCCTGAACGAAGCCACATAGACGCTGCTCACGTTTTCGTGCCCTGTCGCAAATCGTGCATCTAGCGGAACGGTGAGACTTGAAAGGCGACGTCGATTGAATCGGCCTGCGTATTTACTAATCACATAATAACTGGGTATCCCTTTGATCACTCTGGTAGGGCGCACATCGCGTACATGAACTGTGGTGGTGTACGTTCTTTATACGTACATAGGTAGGTAGCGTTGGATGATCTATGCTGGCTGATCAGCGGGTCTTCCCCGCAAACATTCTTTCGCCCAGTAGCGGGACCTTTTACGCTTGCAAGCCAGCCAGCTTTTATTGCCCAGAAGGCCTTTAAAGCCACATTTCTGTCTAGTTCTCATTCGTTTGATGGTTCCCCGACATATTCATCATTTTCCCTGGCTTGGCAAACACCAAAAAGAATCCGAGTCGGTTTGTGTCTCCTTGTTCAGAAGAGGAGCATGGCGTTCTTGGCACGTAGGACGTCCATTACTCGCTATAACTGGAGCGTGATTTTGCGTTTCGCCAGGGGGGCCCGTAGGCCTTAGTGCTTGGTACACGAGATGCTTTAGTTGACTGAGTTCGGATTTTAGAACATTGTTTCCAATCAACAAGGTTTGCAAAGCATTGGCTGATAAATCGTGATCCCTCAATAATGTCTTCGCAGCTCTGCATGTTGAAATGTCAGCTTCATCCACAGTAGCTCTCAGGGGCCTTACGAATTTGCAGTCGAAACTTGATACAATAATAGCCGCGATTGGAGAGCTTTTCGGCTTCTGACCAAATCCAACACGTTTTCGCGTATCCTGTACCAACGCAGCAGCGACGGGGATGCGCCGAAATTCAGCAACGAGCGCCACACAAGGCTCGCTTGCCTAGTTATGATTGCTGTCAGTCCTAGCTTGTCCCGTTGAGTCAAGTCGTCGACGGACTCATTATTCGATCGATATCCCCGCTGTTGCTGTTGTTGATGTACTATTTGATGAAACATCGACCAAGTATCTGTATCGATCTCCTGCCAAAAGTGGCTCATGTCATCACGACTCATCGTGGCTACCCATACCAGTTCCACTGACGAGCCCAAGAGACCGGCGGCATGGTATTCGGTGACAATTTGGAGCTCCGTCTTGAATAGCTCCCGTCGGAAGGTGTTCCACAGCTTGAGATGCCCGTCGTTTTGCGCCGTATCTTTTGTCGCTTCTAGCCATACTCCAGTGTCATCAATTACAGTCACTGTAGTCGCTAGAATCGAGTCCATTTCTATGGTGCCATTTTGTAAGACCTTATAGCGAACGAATACGAAACCCACAATCGCTGCGAAAAAGGTAAGAATACCCGTGATACTAGCGAGAATCGAGAGAGGGCTGTCCTCCATTGCAAGGTAAGTATACAGAAGAATGCTATTCAGTGCGACGTTTGACAGTTTTATTGGAAAATCGCGTGTTAATCAGCACGCAGACCAGGTGTACCAGAGCCGCCACGAACAGCTCATCGGTCGTTAATCACGATTGGGCGGACTCAGATCTGATGGAAGTGTTTAGGTTAGATGGTGCATTGTTCACGAAATGCCCTCGGATCAACTCGCGAAGGTCGCAGATCTGCGGGGTTATGTGTGGCGGTACACATTCTGCAGATCAGGTTCGTCGGGCTGAGCTCGACATTGCGCGAGTCCTGGATTGGACTCTTTCGCCGACGAAGACCAAACATCGAGATAACTTGCACGTATGGATATTTTGATTACAAAAGCAAGACTTCGAAACCCCATCCCTCCCAAGCTTATCTACTTTGATATTCTCGATCTTGGCGTTCTGACCGGCAAGAATGTACGTACCTACGATCAGACGACTAGGCCCATAGAGCTCTGGTTGAAATGGCACTCCGGAAATCGACAGAGACTTGAACAGTGTCTCAGTAGTACCTTATGTGTCTATGTAGTTGGAGATTACTTGAGTGCTTTTCTTGGTCCAAGCGGAGAGTGTAAGTCAATGCCGTCTATTGGAATCACGAAATGTGCTCAAGTCCATACCAGCATCTACACACTAGGCAAAGGACGTTGTGTCGTCTACTTTAAGTTGGCATGTTTTGATTACATCCCATTACTATTGATTATCGTCCTCTAATTAGTGTTCTCTCGTACTTGATGCTTCAGTCCATTCAACTCAACATCACAAACATCGTGTTCGCATCCATTTCAATCGGTATTGTATCTGACTCCGGAAAGCAATCCAGACGACCGGGATGTTCCTCAATCTCTGTACCTAAATCAGCGGTAACCCAAGCCGTCCCAACAATCTGTAAACACACGTATCCGCAACGGTTCTGATCTCGATCCAATCGTACAATCATGGCTCGTCTCATGTCGCGCAACCACACAACCAAATCTCCTGCTTTTGCCTGGCAGGATGCAATGCCCATTCTCCAAAGTATGATTTTCCGACCATAAGTCTCCGTGTGAAGCTGGTACAGTGAAGGCTCTAATGTTGCTGCGTTCGACTGCATCGGAGCGTTGAGGAAATACTTGAGTCGCGCACAGTAGTAGTCCAAAGCATCATTCACTTTGATCCCAGAGCTTCGGACTGCAGATACATTAGCAGGCACGAGCCAACGGACGCTGCTCACATGATTATAGCATTCTTGAGCTGTGGAAGGCTCAAGAATTGCCCGTTGGAGCATTCTGCTCTCCTTTTGAGCTTCCTCGACATGGTGCCGGAAGTTCTCTTGCACCTTCTGGTTCCAAGCATCCACGGTGCTTAATTGATTGATGATTGCCGTGGTAGTCGCACCAATGTGCACAATCTGCCCGATTACCACACCATCCATCTTGAACGATGGATGAACAGCCAAATCCGCGGTCTCGGGCTCGTGAGAATCAAAGCTTTCTGACCGGAGGACTTGCATCAAAGGGGTACACTCGTCACCAATAATGAGACTTTTCACCATGGCACCGAACTGCATCAGCTCAGCATCGTCAACAAGTCTCTGTCTGTTTATGAAATGCATCACGTCTTTCCAGACCTGAATCAGGGGCTTTGTGTAGTCCATCGGAAAGCCATGAGCATCAGCAGCAAGCCCAACAAGGCCGTATACCTTGTCTCGTCGCTCAGTACACACTGCTTTCTGGTGGTCGTAGAGTAATCTTCGAAAAGTCAAAGCGCCAACATCAGCATTGCACTTGAGTCGATCAAGACGCAAAGGCCCGTCGTCGCCAATGTTGTGCATTCTCATCAAATGGGTAAAATCGTCCCATTGCATTGGCTGGAACGAGCCAAAGCAAATAACGAGTTTCTGTGCTTGGCCAACCTCTTGAATAATCCACAATCTCTGCCAATAGCCGTCTTTGCTAAGGGCCTCGACGAATCTTGACTCTCTGGTATGGACAGCTGTTTGCTCTTCTTCCTCCGCGATTGAGTAAACACCGTTTGTGGGAGCTATGCCTTCAGTGCCTGCCAGTGATGTCCGTAGACGTGGCACTAGGTCTCGGTATTCACCATAGTGTACGCCAAGCCAAATAACGACCCTGCAAGCTCGGAAGTAGATATGGTGCATTATTCGTAGTTGTCGATTTCTCTCGGTGACGTCTCTTTGATTGATACACAGTGCATCGACCCAGATGGGGAGCTTGTTGGACTTTGATCGCCGATACCGCAAGGCTTCCAGCAAGTTTTGTCGCACTGGGAAGCTACACCCGTTCACTATGATGGGTGACTGGTTTTCCTCGCTACCCCACATGTATGACAGTGCTTCATACTCGGGCTTTGCGCCAAACTCTGCAACTTCCAGCCGGCAAACGATAGTATCGTCGGCATTATCTGTTGGTTCGATGGTCAAGAGTCTAAGACTATCGACGTCGGCTCGGAGTTCCTGGTACTGAAACTCTTCAACTTGCTCCAACGATTTAGGCTTGTCTGCGCTCTCTGTCACACGACGCCGGGATTGATTAGCTGCCATGGCTGAAAAGATCACGATAGGGTGGAAAGTATGACGGTGTTTGGAAAAATAAAACAAGATTCTTTGAGAAATGGGAGAAATCGAACGAGTCGTCCCTTTGACGAACGGGCTACTTGATTTCATTAGAATGATTAACTCAACGTGCTCGATGGGCTTTATGAAAGTAGAGTAGTGGCACTGCGAAGAGGCCAACAGGCAAGGGTGTAAGCGCCGAGTGTTGTTCTGCGATCATACTGGTTACCTAGTGGGGTTTTAGGGGCGCTAGTCACTGCTACTATAGCTGCGCCCAGATAAGGCAGACCGTGTTCGCCTTGAATGCATTGTCAGGTCATATTCAACAGGCTGTCATCGCAGCAAACTGCCGACCAACAAATCCATCATGTCGCGTTTAGAATTTTCCTTAGTACGTAAGGCTTTGACGAAATGCCCCCCCAACCCACGGAAAACCTCTTTCTTAGAACAACAATAACAATCTAAGACACGCCTTCAACTAGACCAGACAAAGCATTTGCTCTTATACGTGGCGGCGTCACTTACGTGTGCCCCTCTAACATATCAGGGAACAGGACATTGTTTACCAAGATCAATGCCTTTCTTGTCACGCAAGAACAAAGCAGCACTGATGGAGAAAGTCCACCGCTATCTATAAATACGGTTGCATCTAGAGCCGAAACCTTGATCTCAGCAGAAACATCAACATCACCAACTTACCCAACCATCCTTATTACCTCGGAAATAACTACTACCAAGTTAAGGTAAGGCCGCCCCATCAATAGTCCAAGATGCAGTCCAAACTCATGGAGAGATTCTCAGCCATCCTTGAGCATACGGCGAGTCTGTACTGGTGCAGTAAATGCCAGGGAAACCGTAAATTCTTTTTTGGCAAATGTCAAACATGCAAGCACTCATTTTGTGGTTCTTGCGGAGCGGCCCGCTAGGTAAGTTAGATTTAGATGTTGGAGTCGTAGTCTAGGGATACTTGGGGCCCCTGATAATTCCATTTTCATTGCCAAGAATAAGCTATATTTGGATTTCCGGGACTTTGTGCTAGTGGAAGAATTTCACTCATCCTTGTAGCTTTATAGACACTGTCGAACATCCCAAATCCAGACCTTCAAGCTTTTGTGCCGGTTGTCTCTTCTTCAATCAAAATAGTCGGGCCCGTGATCTTAGGTGGTTGTTTGCTGTAAATGTAGGTAAGTATTGCATTATTGACATCAGCTTTGGCTGCATCGGCCTGAAAGTATGCGCGTCAATTGCCTTCGTCCTGGTTCAGTTTAATGGCGTTTGGTCAGTCTTCCCAAGCGAAGCAATCGGTACATATAGCGCCAGCTTGCTGTGGTATCCATAAGATTCCGTCCTGACCTCCATTTGATAACCACTGGGGTTGCATGCTCCTTTTCAAGACACCTTCTTCAGCATTGGGCCAGAAGAATCCTCGTGTAGCTTGATGATGAGGGCGTCCGCGGTAGCTTTCAATTGGCCAATGCGATAAGCAGATCTCAGCTGTGCCCTCGTGTCGTCATCCACGGAATGGGTCAGGGTAGCGACTAGATCGCTCTTCCATGGCTGCAGCCTGAGGTGTGAAGACCGCAGGATTATCATAGCCGTGAAGACCGCCGTACCGACAAAACATAGTGCTGGTAGGGTCAAGTACCACCATTGCACGCGTATATGGACTACCCATTTTTGGGATACTCCGTTTCGTCTTGCTAGAACAGAACCTTGTGGAGATCTTCGCATCCAGGTTGTAAGAGAGTTGGCGATGTTGTCGATCACAGGTTGGATCCCCTTCGCTTCATAAAGAGCTTTTGACAAAATTGGCGCATATATGCCTTCGAGGAGATCTGCAGGCCAGACCACTTGACTGGATTCCGAGAGCTGATTACCGAGTAGGTGGTTGAGTGTGCAAGTCGTGTTTTGTGTAATGTTGAATAATGTATCGGCACCTTTCGGCATCAGGCTGCCCTTGGTGACATTAATCTTGAGCTGAAGATCTTTGCGGTATCCGTTGATGTCGTACTACAATATGAAATGTTAATGAACTACATAAATCAACCTGACGTGCTGCAGCTAAGTATCTATGCTTGCACATGCTTGGAGTATATGATTTCCAAAGTGGTATCCTCCCAATTCACATTGCTCTAGTATTCGGAGACTCCAGCGCGAAGGGACTTACCGATAAATTCTTATAGTTGCAAAAGCCGTAATGATTCGCTTCCTCATAAGCATACCAAAATGGATCGTCGCCGAACATATATGACCCCGGCACTCGCTGCGACGACACATCCGAAATGTTCTCTTGAAGCACGCCGTTCTCAACTTTCGAAGAGACCAACTTGGTGCAAAATTGCCATGCGCACTCAGTAGCACTGATGATGCTGTCATTCCAGGACTCTGCCTTGATAACCCCCATGGCAGCGATCATTGTGTCAAGATCTTGAAACGATACAGTCATACCTGGGTTTGTCAACGTCGCAGCTGTTAATACAGTGGCAGACGCCCATTTGTCCGAACCTTCTTCCTCTGCGTTCGTGATATTAACGTACGGCAAACTGAATGTCGTAAGGTTCGTCATGAATTGTACGTCTACTCGATGAAGCGTAGCATCGGCACTAGAGCCTTCTTTTCGAGTCTTCACCAAGTGAGATGAAACGTCATTGCAGGAACTACACACAGCCATCGTTGTGTATGCTGGCCATGTGCAGTTTCCTGTAGGGCAAAAGAACAAGGGCGTATTCCTCGATGCATTCACTGCTAAGCTCTGTTGTAGGCCTTCAAATAGTGCTGCGAAGCTTTCGGCGTTTGGTCGTGCTTTGAAAGTAACGGCGGCGATAAAATTACTGTAAGAAGATCAGTATATACAAGCCCCCGGCATATTGTCTAATGAATCCTCATACTCTTCGTAGCCAGGCACAGGTAAGTTCATGACACCATGGTCAATAACATCTGGTGAATACAGGCCGGCATTCATAGATATGGGCGTGTCTATCCAGGGTGACTAAGGCATGTCCGCGTCGAGGGAAGTTTGCCCTTCGTAAGAGATGATTGCCTGTAGGAAAGGCTCAAACCCGAGGATGATCACTGTGAGAATTCCGCCAATGACAATCCAGTGCCTGATATTGTACAAAGTCATTCATCGATTCCACATGATAGAATCATCTTGGTACAAACCTATAATACAGCCAGTAAACCAGTTTGAAGCTGCCCATGGGTCCTCGGCTGGCATCTTCAAATCTCTCGAAGGCACGGAGACTATCCGTCCTTTGAGAAAACCAGATCCACTTGGCTTGCGCAAGGCAAGAACCAATGCAGAACGCTAGTGGTGCTTGAGTGATCGTACCTAATATTGATACTACTGTGTTGATAGAAAAGAATAGCCTCCATTGTTCGAGAGGACGATTGTTACCATAGATGAGCAGTGCGATCAGGGCGATCAGGGCACAGCAGCTAAGTATCAGAGCGGCAATGTCAAGCTTCCATCCGTACCCGTTCTTATCTTTTGCAAGAGGCTTATTGTCCCTCTTCTTGTTCGGGAGCTTCAATTGAGAGCCGTCTCTGGAAGTTTGGAAATTGCTCGGAACTTCGGAAAGGTACTCGCCATTAGAGGGTGTAGGTAAAGGTGAACTGCTCAATTTATGATAGGTACCAGTAGCGTGCGCCGCCGGTAGGCCATAACTCCCTGAGTACGTCAAGTCATCGAGGTGAATGTTGTAACCTGATTGCGTTGACAAGCGATTGAATTGGCTTGTGTTGAGCAGTGGCTCCATAATGTCCGCAAAAACAGAAGGGAATCGTCAGATCAGAGCGACGAAGCGGACTAGTGCTTGGAAAATCATTCCGAAATCCGAGTTGTCTCAAAGATACGGAAAATCGTGCCGGCATATGTGCATTCGTGCGAGTTTTGTCAGTCAAACTTGTCACTCAACGTAGGTAACATTAAGCCTGCAAGGCAGACTCGGCGCCCGGAGCGGGCGATACGTCCCTCCGTATTCAGCTCAATGCATGACAGGTTACACTGATGAGGGGCTCTCATAAGATTCATTTGCGCGCACTTCCGGTGCATGGAAGATCTATTTCACTTCTTTAGGTATTTCATAATGCAAACCGATTCATGAACTTAAGTTCTCCTTTATCTCTTGTGTAATAACCACCAGCCGGGGCGCGGCTTGGCAGTAGATAATGTGGCAGCGTCTAGTTCCGTGCCAATCATGCCTGCGATGACGAGTGTATTGATGTTCGAGAATCCGTCGGACACGCGAACGGGTACGTGCACCCTGGCGACAGGTATCTTATCTCTTTCGATGACTGGAAAGCCAACACCAGCGAGCTCGAGCCTCGCCCACTCTTCAGGGTGTTTGCCCAACATGGTATTGGCGCTCAGCTCTTCGTCGGTGAATGCGCGAGTACGACTTCCATCTGCCTGCCAGAAGCAGAATGTTGTAAGCCATCCCGAGAGCGTCACCACTCCTCCAGATGCATGAGCACCACCAGCATGCGCAGCGCGCATCCAGAAATCCTTGATCTCTTCTGAATCAGGCTGATCGAATCCAGCAATCATATTCTTGAGCACACAGTCCAAACAGGCTATCCATTCCAACAGTCCATCAAAGTCTCCCAAGTGTTTGAATTTTGACAGGCACTGAAGGATCAGTTGCCAGTCCTCTTTTGTGCCGTGCAGCGTCACCGATGGAAATCCACAGCCGATGCGCATCTGATACTTGAAGTACTGCTGCATGGCGCCCATGAAAACCATGGATGCAACAGTCCGGTCCGTCTGCGTGGTGGTAGAAAAGTGCGGCAGAAGCCAATCAACGACATGTGGTTCAATGATTTGTGATTTCACGAGGGCAATGATGCGCTCCACGAACACGTCAACGTTGACATTGTCAAGGTCATGCGGGCGCATATCGACCTCGACTGCCATTTGCCCTTCATGGCGAACAAAGTGCTGCCGGAGCTCATTGGTCCGGCCGTTTATGAAGAAACTCAGCTGCGAGAGGATAGAGATCCAGACATCATCCGGGCGTAGCTCGAGATGCAGGTCTTGCTGAAACGCGTTCAGCACGGTGTGCACAAAGCCATTCTCGTTTGCCGCAAATGCGGACGTGGCAGGTTTGTCCGGGTCTTCAGGCGAGTCCAGATCGCTGAAAGATGTGTGAAGGACAGGGAGATAGCTGTCTCTATATGATATGAGGGTCAGAATCTTCTTGGAGGACTCAAAGAGCTGATCGTGACTGCGACCAACTTTGTCGGGCTGTGGCCGGATGATGGTCGGCATTGCAAAAATGGTTTGCTGGTGTAGACTATGCAAAAATGGTTTGCTGGTGTAGACTATGGTAGCGACCCGGAGATCGGAGGGACTCGGCAATAGCAGGCTGTCAAATGTTGATATGGAACAATTTGGGGGTGCTGTAAATATAGAAATGGAGTATCGCGGAAATTGGCAGCAGAGCTATTGAAAGCTGTATGCCCTGGACGAAGTTCTTGGCAACGACATTTACAGGGACCACTAGAGCTTGTTTAGGACGGAGTATCAGGGACCTCCAATACGAGCTGGAGCTCGATCCTTCGAGTGCTAAATCGTAGGGGCGCACAAGTTAGCTCAGCAGGGGTAGACGCTTAGCTTACATGGACTGATGCTCTGAGACATGGTAAAGAAATTCGAGAATAGCATTCGTTGAACAGACCATGGATATTCTAGATGTTTGCAAGTCAATGTTCCATTGCGGTAGGTGGCATCGATATGACCAACACTACTTTGCGACATGAGTGCATTGTGTGTGTGCTGGCGTCGCAGATGCTTTACGGTGTGTTATAGCTCAATGTGTTGCAAAATACGTTTTTGCACTAAGACCCTTTGCACCCACCCTCCGGACTACTGATTTTTTTCGTAAGACCCCCCGACAATTATTTCAGCCACAAATACGTTCCGCCATCGCGTCGCATTACCGTCGCAATACACCACTATATTGCACCACCTCTTGCACTTGCACCCATCACCCTGCATTTACACCTATTATACTGCATTATTCATCGCGATGCACCCTATCTACGATGCATTATCTTTCTTAATTAGAGTCAATCAAGCTTGATCGACTTTTTTTTTTTAATGCGCGATGGTGGTGTAGTATAATGCAGTGCGGTGGGTGCAGTGCAGGGGGTGCAGTGCAGTAGGTGCAAGTGCAAGTGCAATGGGCGCAAGTGCAGTGCAATGGGCGCAAGTGCAGTGCAATGGGTGCAAGTGCAGTGCAATAGGTGCAAGTGCAGTGCGGTGGGTGCAAGTGCAGCGTAATGGGTGCACTGCGATGGGTAGTGCAGTGGGTAGTGCAGTGCAATGGGTAATCGAGTGCAATAGGTGGTGCAGTGCAGTGGTGCATTGCGATGGTAATGCGACGCGGTAGCGGAACGTATTTGTGGCTGTCGTGGCTGGTATTTGGCCATCTTTGGGAAAAGGGGGGTGCTCGTATAAAAAGTTGGAGGAAAATGAATTTTGCAACATATTGAGCTATAACACACCGTAATGCTTGGGCTGTCCACTATTGGACCTTATTTAAGCTTAGCCAGCCACACGGATGAGACATAACGATCTGATCCTGCAGAGCTCCTATTTTGTTGACTAGTCGAGCCTACCTAGCTATTTCGTGTCTAATCGAACGTGTGAATTCTATATTAATGGACTTTGGACACCAAACAGTGCTCTTGCAGTCAAAATAGGGGTCCACGAACTGCCAAGTATGCATATGCGAGTCACAAAAGCGAGCTGTGGATACTCAAACTATTTAGAGAGCCTACCTACGAATGCACAGACCTTATGGATACCTGGAGTGTCCATTATCGGTTTAGGTGCACGCGAAGGATCAATATGGCATGTCCAGTCTCTCAATCCTGTCTCTCCCTGGACTTCTTTTGCTTACTTATCAGACCATTTTCATGGGAGAACGGATACAGAATTACATGGGGTCTGCACTGTCGGATCCAAATTTCCAAGGCGACACACACAGATGTACCCAATTGTACACATTGTCGAAGTATCCACTACGCCAAAATGACAAAGTACAAGATTACAAAAATAGCTTCGCTTAAACATAAAGTTTTGAATATAGAATATGCTTAAAACTTTTATACCTCACGATTATTCTTCTAGGAATAGTCTATTAGAGGACTCCGTAGAAAGGCCCCATTTCAGAACGATCCCCGTGATGCTAATACCTGGCTCAGCTGATAGACTGGCTTACAAGTCCCGCAATCAGGACCAGGTCAAAATCCTTCATCAGTCTGCCGAGGCTCTCGGATTCATGGGCGATATGTATAAGTATTTGGTGCTCGGCCTTCATGGCTTTTTAAAGTCAGTAGCCAGCACGTTCTGAGTCACTAGAAATCACCTTGGCCATTGGACAAGGTATTCGACATGCTGTCCGTCGGGCTTTTGGTAGCCCTTCTGGGCTCAATTCGCGTGGTGACAGCCAAAGCAGTCTTCGCGCATTTCATGGTGAGTTCGAGAAGGAACCATCAACATGTATTCTGATAATGATATCAACTTACCCGTTTTCATTAGGTTGAAAATGCCAAAAATTGGGACACAAGCCAATGGGAAACAGATATTGACTTGGCTAGAGCAGCACATATTGATGGATTTGCTCTCAACTTTCGCGCTGATGATGCATCTGCATCGGCTGCCATGACCAAGGCCTTTGAGGTCGCTGATGCCAAGGGCGATTTCAAGATGATACTCTCCTTGGACTATGCAGGAGGTGGCGCTTTCAGTTACGGACGAGCGGAATCTTTTATCTCCAAATTTTCGGCATACGACTCCTATTTCATGGTTGATGGTCGACCATTCGTCTCAACCTTCGAGGGACCGGGAAGTGCAGGCGATTGGGAGACTATCAAGGCGGATACTGACTGCTTCCTGGTCCCGGACTGGTCTTCGCTTGGTGCCCAAGCGGCTCTTGCAGCCACTGATGGTGTAATTGACGGACTGTTCGCGTGGTCGGCTTGGCCTGTGAGTCTCACTATCTACCACCTCCCGAGGGGGAACCATGCACCTCGTAACTTCGGAACAAGTACACTGACTTCGAAATAGTGGGGAAACACGGATATGAATACTTACGTGGATGCCTCATACCTTCAATTCATGGATACCGCTGGAAAGAGCTGGGGCAAGAACTTGACTTACAGTAAGTTATGAGTCTAGGAGGTTGGTGAGCAATGGAAGGTACGAACATTGATACTAATAAGCGTTTCTCATGTAGTGATGCCGGCAAGTCCTTGGTTCTACACAAATCTTCCCGGTTACGACAAGAACTGGATGTGGCGCGGCGACAGCCTCTGGTTCGACAGATGGCAAGAGATCATATTCTTGAACCCCGATTACGTCGAGATCATCTCTTGGAATGACTTTGGCGAGTCTCACCATATTGGTCCGCTTTACGTCGAGGGTGATGACTATCAGGCCTTCACGGTTGGCGAAGCCCCGTTCAATTACGCTCAAGACATGCCTCACGATGGTTGGCGCAAGTTTCTTCCATTCGTCATTGACCTGTACAAGAACAGAAAGGCGACCATTAACAAGGAAGGTATCTCTGCTTGGTACCGTCCCTCGCCAAAGCAGTCCGGTTGCGACGACGGCGGAACCACCGGAAACACTGCTAGTCAATTACAGGAGGAGTTCTGGCCGTGGGATGTTGTTGAGGACAAGATCTTCTTCAGTGCTCTTCTCGCTAGCTCTCAAGCAGTTTCTGTTACTGTAGGTGGCGTCGCTGTCTCCGCTTCTTGGACTTTCGAGCCCGAAAATGGCAAAGGTCTCTACCACGGCAGTGCTGCATATGGTGGAAGCCGCGGAGCAGTGGTCATCACTGTTGGCTCCATGAGCCTTACTGGCCGAGAGATTACCGACGCTTGCAATCATGTTGACGGTCAAAATGGCCAACAGAATTGGAACGCATGGGTTGGCAGCGTTGATGGAGCCAGTGTCAATACTGACATCGATATCTCTTTATGGGGCTGCATCGAGGGATCGTCCCCTGGCGCTCCTGAATTTGCGGACCTCTGTGAGTTCACTTGCAAGTACGATTACTGCCCTCCCGGTGCTTGCTACTGCAGCAAGATGGGCGACCTGATAGACAAGCCGGAGTCAACCGGCGTTGTCGCATATCCTGCCGAGGGCATGTCAGCAAGTTACTCGGGGTTGTGCACTTTCGCCTGCAACTTGGGTCATTGTCCGTCTGAGTACTGCGACACGCAGGAGCATGCCTTGGTTGTCCCCAATGTGTCACCATTCACGCCCGATGCTTGTATACACGGCACTGGAGAGGGAAACCTGGGTGGTCTATGTGGCTACGCCTGCAACTTCGGCTACTGTCCCATTCATTCTTGTACCTGCGATGCCACTGGCCCTCTCATCGTACCGCCAGCACAAACCTCGAAAACTGGATATGCTGCTGACGGTTTGGATCCCCTTTTATATGACGGCCTCTGCGACTTTGCCTGTAGCCGTGGGTACTGCCCTGCAGGAGCTTGTGTCCAGGAAGCAGAGGTCAGCGACGAAAACCCAGTCTACCTCGGTACAGAGTACGTAACCCCCAATGTTCAATTCATTGGCATCTAAATTTGCAACTATCTAACGAAGAGAAACAGAATATGGTCAGAGCCCACAGCTCATTGTGAGCCGCCATGCATCTTTGTTCTCCCTCCAAGCGCTTTGCCAGCAACAACTACGATCACTATCGGGCCATATGTCACGTCTCTGCAGGTCGGCACAACCACAACGACCATTACTGTCACCCCTCCAGCCATCACTACAGGATCGATACCGTTCTACAATGTCAACGTCACGAGTTCCATGACAGATGGAGCTCAGTTCGTGGCTTGCACTAGCATGGCCCTAGACCCTCTTGACGTTACTCTCACATATGTGACTACAGGCCAGACGCGAATCACCACACGTGAACTATCTCTGCCGCCTTACCCCCAGATCACCCAAGGTCCCCCTGAGAGTTGGACGCAGACTTGTGATGTATGGGGCGGCGGCGGCTATTGGGGTACCTCTTCTACTCCTACATTCGTACCTACCGATACATCCACAACCACTACTAGCACGCCTACCCCGACTTGGACGCAGTTTCCACCGGTGTATGCGACAGACAACGACGAAGATGACGATGATGACGATGTCATTGTCGTTAATTGCGACGGCTGGTGGTTCTTCAACTTTTGCGTCGATTTCCCCGAGTTCAAAGTCTCAAAGTGGAAAATTCGTATTCCACCTGGTGAAATTGGTCCTGGACCCCCACCGCCGTCAATGCTTCATCGTGATGGCTGGACTATAAAGTTCCCGGATCCCCTGCCTCCATGGCCAAAAATTGTAGTACCTCCTGGCCCAAAGCCCGTTGTGGATGTTCCCGAAAAGCCTGATGACTGCAATACGGTGACGCAGGAGGTTTTGTTTGAAACGGTTTCCCAAGGCCTTTCCGTCTCTGAAGGAAAGACTATCACTACGACAGAGTCAACGATCACACGCACAGCAACTATCCTAGGTTGCTCATCGGTTGAGGGCTACACCGAGACAGTTTCCTCCTGTAACATTGCAAAGCGTACCCAGCCTGCCCCCATCGCCAATATTGCCCAGCCTACTTCTACCTCTAAGCCGCAAGCTGAAATCGAGACCGAGGTAGATCTCGAGAGCCGCCAGGCCAGTTCTTTCTTCGACCAGGACAATCCGATCCAATGGCAGAATGATATGAAATGCCCTGGTCGAGAGGGTGACTATATCTTGTATCCTAAAAGCCACGCCTCTGCGGACTTGGGTTTAATCCGCCAGCGTCTTTCTGCATCTAAAGGCACCAATGGATTCGATTATCTCGAAGTCGGCTCGACCACTTCCGACTATGTAGCCTACTACATCATCAGCCAGATGCCGTATTCAATGTTTTCTAAGATGAGCCAGATGACTCAAGTCCGACAGTTATATGACTACATCAACTTCCGGTCAACTGGGAACACATATTACACATTCAGCACTATAGGTCGACGCGAGGCAGCCGCCCATGAACGTTCAAAAGACGCCGGCAACGCTACTAACCACAATGCACTCAAGAAGAGGGCTAACAAATTCGAGCCATTTGACTTATCCCAGCTATCAGTTCCTGCAGGAATCGACTGGCTGACAGACCAAAACTATGCTGCTACGAGTACCGGCACCTACCCATACTTCTATGATACTACCGAGGGAGCAGGTCAAACAATTTTTGTGATCGAGGATGCATTTTCAGACGTCAATTCGCATGTTGTAAGTGACTTTTTTACCACGTTGTCATAATTACGATGCAGTTCATGCTATAAAATGCGGATGCGGAAAGCATCATACTAACACCAGCTCTCTAAATTAGGAATTCTCCGGTATGATTGTACCAACGATACTTACTGTTCCAAGTTATGGACCGACTTCGAGCAGTGATCCCTCACATGGTGCGGCTGTACTTGCATGCGCTGCAGGCCAAAAAATAGGAGTTGCACCTCGCGCCAATGTGGTACCTGTTGTTCTTGGAGGCGTGTTCTTAGACCACCAAGCCTTTGAAAGGATCATTCACGCCCTATGGATGATCTACGACTATGTATCCAACAATAACCTCAAGGGGAAAGCTGTCATTAATATGTCATGGGGTGTTGAGGTCAGAAAAATGCAAGCGATTCAACCGTTTAGCGAGACTCTTGGTAAGGTTCCCCCTTCCTAAATCGGGAATGGAAGTTCCATTAGCGCTGATCCTTCGTACCATCTGTAGCCTATGTACTACAGCACCTACAGGGCGATCTTGGCGTCGTTCTCGTTGCAGCCTCAGGAAACTCTGCCTTGTTGGGCGCCAATGGCGTTGCCGATCTCGTCTACCCTCAGAAATACCTCGCATCTGGCGAGCTACCTGACCTGCTCGTTGTAGGCTCCGTGGACCGCAACGCTCGGAGATGGGAAACATCGAGCCACTTTACGGACACAAATCTACCCATGGTTTATGCTTGGGGTCATGAGATAACCACCCCAGCAGCCAACGGCAACTACGACACATCATACACCGGCACTTCATTTGGTAGGTTTCTCCGACCAACTGAGCAATAACATTGGCAGTGACTGACCGAATCTCATTCGTCTCTTAGCTGCTCCTAAGGTGGCTGGCTTGGTTGCCTACTTCCGTGGTCTCAACTCCGTGTATCAAACGCAACTCATGGATGCCAAAACTACAGTGGAACTTGTCAGAAGAATGACGAGGATGTTGAGCATTGATGATCCCAACATCCAGTCTACAGGTGGTGCGCCCGATACTCTGGTTTGGAACGGCCAGGTCGGAGACGACAACTGCCTGATTAACAAGGTTAACGGATGTCCCGCCTGGCTTTCACCCAGTGGCAGTGACAACAAAGCTGGATCCATCTCGTATAGCAGTGGCAGTCCCTCTCCTACATGCACGGCCGATTGCGGTGTACTATGTACCGGTTACTACTGTGAACCAAAGCCTACTGGTACACCGCCCGATTATGGTACGTCTTGTAGTTTTAAACACACTTTTTCTTACCCTCTCCATTCAGCCGCAATGTTCGTCATAAGAAGCTGACCAGGACTCAAAGCCGACCCTGAAAATCCTACTACTACAAAGACAACCAGCAGTGCAACTCCTACTGCCACAATAAGCGGGAAAAATGAATTGGAAATCCTCTACGTAATAGAGGCAGAGACAGGAGAGTTCAGCCTGTGGTACTGGATGAATTCCATCATTGAGGGCGTAAAGCAGGATTTTTGCGAGCTTGGCCAAATGGTGACGATCAGCTCATCCAACGACATCGACCCAGATAACCCCGGCCTGCCGCCATATGATACCAGCAAACTCAATCCCGATGGGGACTGGAAAGGCTACGGTCAATGCTCGTACACACACAGCGATACAGGTGGCACCGTGAAGTGCCCCGACGTGGATGTCGAGGTTCAATGCAAGATCACGACGGATGCCAAGTTCAAGTGCCCCGATAAGGATGACGGATGGAAAGGTCTCACGATGACACCGATTGTCAAGTGCGCACTGTAGATATTCTCGGTCTTGCAATATCAAGCGACATATTACCGAAGCGAGCTGACGGTTGTGTGACCGTAGGTGACTCACGCATGGAAGCGTTTAGAAGTAACATAATCAGACGCAGATCGAGTCCTAAACTTCATCTCCAATAGCTGTGGTGACAGTCGAGTTGCCTATGCTTGGTAATTGAAGGCTGATACGTGAGCTTGTCTTTCACTCTGTATACACGCGATATCTCAGGCACTGACTACCTCGGTACTCGAAAATCCACCAACATTGTACCGAAGATTCTTCATTGTTGCTTTGATTAAGTAATAATTATGTTTTCGTATATTCTGTACAAAGTATACACAAGACAAGGACATAAGTGTTGTCATGTACTGTTGTCTCGAACCATAGACCACCTTCAGGGTCATTCACGATGCCGACGTGCTTTACTTTCGAGACTCTTGCCATGACAGCTCCGAACGAACAACAATACCCTGTGGGTTCTCACTGCTATCCGCGTCCGAGTCATACTTCATGGCGCTAGACACATTGACGGATCGGGACCCCGAAAGCTCATTCATGGCGAATTGGTCATTCTTGCTCGTGGCCAGCCTCTCAAATGAGCCTTCGCCACCTCCAAGTTCGCTCGCGCGGACTTTTGGCCGCGTGGTGCTCTTGAGGATGGTAGACTGCTGGGCGTTGGAGAGATAGCCCTCCGAGCACGAGACGCTGGTCGTCTTGAGGGGGTTGTTGTAGCGCAGGCGTCGGTAGACGGGGACGAGGGCGGGGAGACAACCGCTGATGATGGCGACGTAGATTTCTACCACTGTCGCGGCAGCCGAGGCCACGAATTGTTCTATTCCAAATGAGCTTGTGGACTCCTAGAGTGTGGATGGGTCAATTTTTCGTAACTTACTGGTGAAATTGGTTACGCCCTCGCTGTACATGGTCCCGGTGAAGATTGTGCGCAAAAGACTGGCAGTGAATGCCCTGTGTCCCATGGTCAGCCATGATTTGCAGCAATCTCTCGCTTCGGTTATTGATACTTACATTCCACCAAGCAGGAAGACACCGGCAATACCCCACTTCTTGCTCTTTGACGTGTGCAATTTGAGGATCTCTTGAATCGGAAGGAACAAGGTTGCAAAGTCGATAACAACATTGACCCCCGAGTTGGCGAGGAAGAAGAGAATCGGATCAAGACATTTTGTGTTGGGGTCCGCGCGCAGTTCAAAGTCCCAAAAGGCCCTGAGAGGTATGCACTGAACCAGGTTTACAATCTGACACGAAACTGCCCAGCCAAGGGTTACACCTCCAAGGACCCAGCAGCCTATCTTGACCCGTTGCGTTGGGAATATTCGGCGGTAGAAAGCAAGGAGTGACAGCTTGACGAGAGAGGAACTGAAACAATAGAATAATTCGGCTGCAAGCAGTGCCTAGAGTGTGTGAAAGATTAGATATGCTTTCATATGACACAATGCGCACATGTATTACCTTGTAAAGAGCGGCAATGTCCTCGGGCTCCTCAGCGACGATGACTCTAATATCTCGTCCAAGGCCTCCCTGCTGCGTCATGAACCCAACAGTGACGACGACGGCATGATGTGCCAGTAGAGATGCCACTGTCAGCCAGTCGTCGAGGCCCCATGGAGTACCGACCAGTTTCCTTGACCAGAATCGAAGGCCCACAATGATTGTCGAGAAAACACCGAGGACGCAGGAACTTATCAACAACGCTGGACCGTCGTCGGAGTAGTCCATTGGTGAAGTGCTGGTGGTCGACATCTTGATGAGGTCGATTTACCTCGGCCAAACAAAAACACGAGTCCCAAGTTGAACAGACAAGGAACCGTTGACGAGTTGAACAAGGATAACTTATTGGACGATGCCTGAAGACGAAAGTGGATTACATTTATTATATGTGCCCGTAAATGTGCCAATTTAGACTTGACAGTGTGGCTCGAGTTGCCCCTTTTCAGCGGCCAATTCGAGGGACCAATTATGATCAAGACCTGTCATGCTCATTTCAGTATTCAGTGATTATAATCATGGGAACAAGCGCTGTAGCTACCAAATACCATTGAGCCCAGGTTCAAAGTCGTATGTTGGTGAAGTCGCCTGGCAAGGCTAGTAGATGCAGCTAAGGTTCCAAGACAGGACAAACGCTTGTCAAGTCCACGTGTCGCTGAACTTTATTCACAGACCGTCGACGTGCCTCGAATAGGAGCTCGTCCAGTGCTGACCAACTACCGCCGTCTCGACGTGATCGACGAACTGGTCTCGTAGGGCTAAGGCTGGGCTGAGCTAGCACCCCTGTGCAGCCTGAGGACGGTGCCTTTCAGCTTGTGCTAGAGCTCTTTGGCGCATCTACCCCACGCGTACAAAGCGACCGCCGGGCGATCTTACGGTCTTATCATCCAGGGCCGACCCAATGGGTTTGTGATTCCAAAGCGAAAAGTGCCCGACGGCAGAGCGCCATCGTACGGTTCATTTCATTAGTAAGGAGCCACAAGCGCTTTCGAATTTGCGGATCTCATCTGCCCGCTGCTACCGGCACAGTGGTTCGCTGATAAAGACAAGGCCACAGACCATTGCAGAAATATGCTGACTCGTGAATTTCATGACTCGAAATTCTTCCAGCCATTTCTGATTCTATAGAAGACGAGTGCTGTCGTCAATTCTGAGAAAATTGAAAGAAACTTATCGCCAAAGGACCTTGACCTGATCAAATGGTACTTCGCTACAAGAAGTTGATCGCAAATGAGAACCTACCCCTAAGGTTCCTCAGTCGGCCCGTCAATACTTCATGGAGATAAACCGGACCGAGTCTGGAGGGTGCCTCCTCCTGTGCCTGACTCGACGCCCTGTCGCGGTACTCATCTCACTGCCGATAGTCCTGTCCCGTCTCCGCTCTAGATCTCACACCAGCGCTAATCGTCGGGCTAATCCGTAGTTCTGGTGTCTAGATGTCCTTTGGGAATGGATATTACTTATCCATCAACAATAGCACCCGAGCGGACGAGCCCTGCCAGTGTCGACTACAGCGGGGGATGTCTTGTCCGGAGCTTACGTCGGGAATTACCAACTCTCCTACTTCTCAGTTTGTCCAAGCTCTGTCGCACCTTTCGCGATAGCATATTTCCCCAGACGTGTCAGCTCCGAGACCATATCAATGGTATCGTACATTTGTTGGAGATCGCCCACACTGGGTCGAGATCGGAACTTGTTCCGAAATATGTTAATGATGGTGTCGAGATGCTGTATTCCTATCATTGATTGTGGACTGCGGGGGTGGCCAAGAATATCGGAGAACAGCGATAGAGCGGCAACAGTCGCATAGAAGTCTGTTTGACTGCGGCCCATATTAGTACCCAATGTCAGGGGTCTTATCTCGCTATAGGTCATGGCTTACATGACTTCTTCCCCTTCTAGTGTGGAAGCTTCATTTGCCATAAAGTTGATCGTCGCCCGACTTGCCTCTAAGGAAATATCACAACTAGAGTGTATGGCGCTATGAAGATCATCTGGCAGGTTTCCGGCTGCTATACTGTCGGCACCACACTTCCGAACCGTAGTGTGGATGATTGTCATCATGTAATGATATTCAAATTGCAAAAATATGCGCAAGGTGTTCTCTGGGCTGCTTATTGGCGGGCTTGGGGCAACATCACAAGACGTAATGGAGAGCTTTGGTCGGCACTCTGTGGGGATAGATGACCTCCAAGATTCAACTTCATTGTCCAGCTGTCGGATACGAAGTAGGACAGATCCATCAGCCAATTTGGAAGCTCGGTAAGAAAATAGTTCTCGATAGACTTTCTCTTTCAAGAAGAATAACTCGAGATGATGCAGAGAGAAAGGAAGGACTGTAGCTTGACACTTGCGCTCATCGGATCCTGGGATTGGACATGATGAGTACTCAAGTGGTGTCAGGTCACAGTTGTCCTCGGTGAGAAGAGGTGGATGTCCCGAGCGAAGAGATATATCTTTGTCTGAGATATAGCACAACCAGAATAGCCTTCTCAGGAGGCGCTCTCCATGTTGTGAGGATGAACATACATCATATTTAGTTGGCGAGTTCAAGTGTCCGCCAAGAGCACACACCATTCGGCAGGCAACGGCATGCAAGACACTAATTTTGTCTGTTTTGTTGGACGAGTAAAATCGTTGCTATACTCTTGATGAGTTTGACGTGGTGGTAAGATCGACGAGACCACACTTACTAGCATGAGCACAGTCTGGAGGGCGATAAGGCTCGTCTGCTCAGTAACGTATCCCATGAGCTTTTGCGCTTTCGCCGCATACATGACCCGATCTGCTCGGGGTACGGCTGCTATTATTGAGAGAGCAGCCATGACAAAGACTCTGGCCGCATTCTTCTCCTGGGGAGGCGTTGTAGTCTGCTGTTGTTCATATGCACTTTCCAGGACCATTCCAAACATATCCCGGTCAAGAATAGGGAAGGACAAGTGACAGGGCGACTTGAGAAAAGTAGCTCCAATTTCCTGTACAGTCCCTCTCGTGGGAAGTCTCCATAATTCTTCGTTGGGTATACATAGTGAGGAAAATAGGGGGAGAGGTGTAGAATATCGGTAAAGTGGACGTAAGCTGTCGAAGGAGAGATTTTGCCCAGTCTTCGATTTGATCCAGTTCTCGCCTTGATCAGAGAACAGAGGTACGCCCATACAAAACCAATTCTGTCCCAGTTGGCACGTGAGTGATGCTTTTTGTACTGAGGTTGGTGTTGGCAAATTGTTATTGCCAGGAGATGGACCGCTTTGTCTTTGCAAAATTATCGACTCGTCTATCTGAGCACCAGAACTGGCTGAGAGTTCAGATCGAGGTAAAGTCTCTGGTGTCAAGATGAGACCAGAGGATGTATTCTGGCCACAATGTGCCGAGGCTGAAACTGTAGTGGGATTGTTGGCTACTGCACTCTCGAGTTGCTCAATACGTTTGAACAACTCTTGGACGTCTTTCAGCTTGACCCTGGGACAAAGTGACACGATGTATCAGTTATTGCCCTGAGTTGAATCAGTCGATGAATCGCTTCTCACCTGTTCCTCTTCTTGTTTTTCTGTGTTTCCCGTGTGTAGGTACAAGCTAAGTCATGCTCGCCGCACCAGTCGCAAGGAGACTTTTCATCTGGGACGGAACATTGAATCTGAAGCGGACGAAGCCTTATCAGCAGGTAGGTCAACAATAGAAAGTAGAGGATATGCCACACCTTTCTCCTATAGCATGCATCACAGGCTCGCTTTTTAGCCATGACTTCAGGTGCCTGCCAGGAGCAATATCAAGTCTTTCCCTGAAGCTGGTCAGTGAAGACTTCGGAAGCTTCTAAAACCCCGCTTACAAAGACTGCAGTCACCGGCGGGTCACAGAGTCGTTTTCATTGGCTAGATGTGTCTGAGACTAGCTTCTTTTGTGGAGGTCCTCTGGGGTCGAACTTAGTCATCGGAGGCTTATAAGTCGCCGTGTACGCACAGAGTCAATAAGATTGGCTGATCAGCGAGCTCAATTATTGCCCTCACCAAGGAAGCATCTGGTATATAAGATCTCAATTTTGAACGAAAATATGAGTAGTCGCCAATTCGCTTTTTTCTTCATTCTTGAAACCGCAACATCCATCCATCTACCTTGATCGACCGAATCATCACAATGGCGCAACTTGAAGCACATTGGACGCAGATAACAGCCAGCTCGCGTCTGCAACGATCATCACAATGCCTGTCAGTCATTGGTTCCGAAGCGTACATTTTTGGCGGTGAACTGCTTCCAAGGCAGCCCGTCTCTAATCAATTTGATGTAATTGCTATTGGCAACAACAATGGTGAGTAGACATTGCTGCCAGGCGCACAAAGTTGGACACTAATCTCACCATGATCAGCACAAGACAATGTCACGACTTTAGCAGAACCTTCCACTCCGGCACCAATTCCACGGGTTGGATCTACTGCAGCAACACTGAACGGAGTTATGTACCTGTTTTCCGGCAGGGGAGGTCTAGAGATGGCACCTATTGAAGAGAAGGGCTCACTATGGCAATACGATCCTCGCAGCTCTCAGTGGGAGCTTGTCGAGCCTAATGACCCGAGTGCTCCATATCCGCCGGGCAGAAGCTATCATGCAAGCACAACAGACGGCAATGAGAACATCTTCATCCACGCTGGCTGTCCAGAACATGGCAGACTATCTGATCTCTGGTCATTCAACATCACTACTAAGACTTGGACCGAACTGGCGGCTGCCCCATCGCCGCCGAGGGGTGGCACCTCCCTTGCGGCACATGGCGGAAACCTTTATCGTATGAATGGTTTCGACGGCAAGACGGAGCAAGGAGGCGCCATCGACGTTTATGATATCGCAGCTCGCACTTGGTCGACCATTTCTTTCATTCCCGACGGCGTGCAAGGACCGACGCCTCGCAGCGTGAGTGCTTTGCTGGTGGTCCGCATCAGCGGGCGAGAGCATATCCTGACCCTCTTTGGTGAAGGTGACCCCAGCGCCTTGGGCCACGCAGGCGCTGGAAAGATGTTTGATGACGTGTGGGCATTTGACCTTGACTCTCAGAAATGGCACAAAGCAACTCCAGTCGGTTCTGAGCTACCGGCTGCTAGAGGCTGGTTCGACGCAGATGTCACGGTACGGGAGACTGATCAACAATCTGTGATTGTTCATGGTGGTCTTGCTGAGGATAACACGAGACTTGGAGATGTCTGGAAGTTGGATCTGCATTTCAAATAGAGGAGGGTCGTGCGAACCAAGTGGCTTGACTGGGCTATCTGTAAGATCAAAAGATCACTTTAGTCGTCAAGCTTTCCTTATAATTTTTTTCTTCTTTTTTTTTATGGAAAAAAAAAGCAAAAAGAGGAAATTGTCTGTATATCATAGTCGAAGCCTCCACAGCCAATCATTAATGGCCTGATATCAGGTTGACCGAACGACAAGGTGACTGGATAGTAGTCCGCAATCATGCCATACCTTACTTGCATGGTGTGGCTCCGAAGCGTATACGAACTGTTATGGGGAAATGCAGAATTCGTGCTTCCAGGCCCCGACTCATCTGGTATTTCGATGATGAGGCTCTCATCAACCATCTTAAAATTCCGAACGATCTGTGAGTTTTCGAGAAAGACAAGTCGCTGGGCTGGCTTGTCGCAGCTTTCGTTGTCACTCCCTCCCTGGCCGCCGCCTAGCGCATTCTCCATGTGCGCTACTTGCCAGTACTAGCACATACACATTCGCTGCCAGGACCCTACCACTTCCACTATGGCGGGAGGTCATGTTTACCCCGTCTGAAAAAGGTCTTCTACAACTTCTGTCAATCGTTTTGGAAAAATTTGTCAGTGTTGTAGAAAAGGATAAACGTAATGAAATGGCGGCAAAGAGATACCAGACTGAGTCGACATGCATTGCCAGTATCAAGTGTCAGAAACGTGCAGTAATTGACTGGATAGCATGATTAGCATGTGCCTATAATATTATAAATTGGCGCTGGCTTGCGTCGTCCACCAACGCACCCCCCTGCCGGCATTGGTGACCGGTTGTGATTGGGTCATAACCGCTTCAGGGGCTGCCATAACCGCTAGGAATATATCCATCAGCGTACCTAGCTGGCCAAGGGGGTAATTTCCAAAGGAGGCCTGAAGGCACTGGCATGACTTGGGATTATGCGACTGATAAAGTTTTGAAATGTACGATTCATTATACCGACAAAGGAAAAGATACTCATGACCTGAGCAGCTTGCGATGAAGCGCGATGTTTACCTCCGTGGCTAACAACTGCCAGCCGTCTCAATTAACGGTGTTTCCCCCTTGTCTTTTCCTTCCCCTTGCGCGATTTCAGCATTATTTTCAATATCCACTCTACAAACAAAGCGCTTTTCAATGATGACTAATTACTTTTCCGCATCAAAGTCGTTCCGCACACTGCTCCTGAAATTCTGGTCCGGGTAGTGATCGGCCGCAACTTGACAATACGCCAATTTTTTGGAAGCGCACTAACTGCACCACCATCGAGTCTATGGTTAGCATAAGGTTCGGCGCGCTTCGAGCCGTGATAACGATCTACGCAGCGACCCCAGAACATCGTATACTGCCAGAGAGAGGTATGTCATAATGCTCTTCAGATCGGATGGGACTCTTACCGACGAGACGGTAAACAAAAAAAAAAAAAAAGATTCTACCGCTGGTTGTCCAAATCAACGTGGTTAGTAAGAGATCTTAGCCTAGCGGCAGGAACCCATGTTGAACTGTAGTCGATTGCAGTGTGCCAAGGGTCGATCTTAGATACTAGTGCTTTAAGCTTACAGTCTATCGATCTACTTTTTGAGCCGCGGTGGATTCAAGAGATCGCGCCTAGTGACTTGGTTTACTGAATGAGATCGAATGCAGCCATAGATCTCCGCGATGACTGGTACGATGAGCAAATACGATCGTCAGATCTCATGTTCAGCTCGATGCACTATAGTCCATCAAAGTGGAAAACTATCATGATGGAGTCATTACTATGGAAAGTCAAACGAAGCAGGTAGTGATCAACTGCAATTCACCTCTTCGCCAGGGTTGAACATCGCCGACCTGACCAGCGTTCGTTCATCCTCGACGATCGCTCGCCCAACACAACAAATCTTGTAGTGGAGCAGCTTCAAGGGAAAGGAGAGCATTAACTTGTTGATCTGAGGCAGAACACTTCTATAAAAGATCCGAAATGGTCTTTTGGTTTTATGGTCTTGTTCGAACCATCATCGCAACTCCAACCTCCAATTTCTGAAGTCATTCCATTCATCTATCGATCCATTCAAATTCCCTCAATCACAATGAAGTCTTCCATGATCAAATCCGCCGTTGCTGCCCTGGCATTTTGCAGCAACACTGTTTTCGGTGCTCAAACTGCAGAGCAAATTGTCGCCAGCCTTAATACGTTGACAGACAAATCCCAAGATCTCCAGGCGCCGGCCGAAACCATAACTGCCGTGAACGGGGCTCTCATCGTCGTCGGACAAGGTCCCTTCCCCGTGAGTATTTCCATCAGCTCGTTGCGAATGACAAAGAAGACATGGAAATTGCTAACGGATGTTTGAAAACTGCAGAAAATAATCTCCGGATTCCAAGAAATCGTGACTATCGCCACCAATGACATTAGTCAAATGCAGGGAACTGAGACCATCACCGATGCCGCTGAAGCAGAGACTGTGTACGCCGCATTCCGCGAGTTCTCAGCTATCCATCAGAAGCTTTTGACGACTCTCACCGGCAAAGCTTACCTATTGTCGACTGTCCCGATCATCGCCGGACCAATGAGCGCGATCTTGCGACAGGATGAGAATGTCCTTGATGTGTGTAAACTCTCTTAAACTATCCGAACTCTCCAAATGCTCCTACTTGACTTGGAATACGCGCATAAGTCACTAACAAACATTTCTCACAGACGCTTACATTTAGTCTAATCGACTTGGTTGTACCCCGTGCGGCAGACATTCAGAGCCAGGGCGATAGCTTATCTAACAGCCTCCAGACTTGCATAGACGCGTACAGCGTCTAGTTGTCCAATTGAGGTACTACGCTTTGAGGTGGCCACTCTGCCTCTCCACTAGACATGACAAGGAATTATGGGTTCAGACATGAGAGAACACAATGATTACTGATATTATAAGGAAGGAATGGTCTGTTTGAGGAATATAGGGGCTAGTTCTTCACTAAGGTCATATGAAATGAAACATATCGAATACTGGCATGCCAATTGTTTGATGACCTGATTGTGAAGACAAATCATCTTGAAGTGCGCCAATCTGAAATCTTTTGTTTTCCCACATTCAAGCTCTATTCCCTTGCAAATGTCTTTCAAAGAATGCATCTTGCTTTTGGATCACGTATGGCATATCTGCCAATTGGTGACCACCTCCCGGTATGTATACCAAGTCGACATCCTTGCCTGCATCGATCAGTGTGCGAACCAGGCGCAAAGTCGACGACGGGCTGACACTCTGATCCAATTCACCAGTCGCCAGCATCAGTGCCCCACCCAATTTCGCCGCGTAGGTGATGTTGGATGAATCCTCGTAGCTTTCATCGACTGGGTAGCCCATCCAAAGCTCGTTGTACCAGAGTGTGTCTATGCGGTGATCTTGAGGCCCGGACAATCCCGAAGCAGCTTTGTAAAAGTCGTGATGGTGTATGACGGCAGCTGCGGCATTGTGACCGCCGGTTGAGCTCCCATAACATCCGACACGAGACAGATCCATCCATGGGCGCGTTTGACCCGCGGCACGAATCCATGCTATACGATCCGGGAATCCGGCGTCCTTCAGGTTCTTGTAGCAGACATCGTGAAAAGCCTTTGACCGCCAATTCGTGCCCATTCCCTCAAGACACACGACAATGTAGCCCTTGTCGGCTTGGCGACACAGTTTGGGGTTCTGCTGAAATTTCTTGGGTGTATAGAAACCCTGAGGTCCGGCGTATATACGCTCCAAGACAGGATATCTTTTGGCTTCGTCAAACTTCTTGGGACGGATTATGATCCCATGGATTCCGGTTACACCATCACGACCTGGTGCCGTAAATCTTTCTGGGGGGTTCCACCCTGCTTGAAGAAGAGAATCGACGTTTCCGTTCTCCAAAGGCACGATTTCCTCCCCTGTATCAGCTGCGAGCAGAACTGTTCGAGGTGGTTGATCGACTCGAGACCAGGTGTCGATAATAAATCGTTCATCAGGGCTCCACTGCCAAGAATGCGTACCATCACCTTCAGTGACAATTCGGAGATTCGTGCCGTCAAAGTCAGTGCAAGCCAGATGAGAATAGTAAGGGTCTTGGCCCGGCACCAATCCTAATCCCTCGAACCAGATTTGACGCTTGGCTTCATCAACGCGTTTGACACATCGGACCACCCAGGCGCCTCGTGTGACTTGGTGCTTCAAATTGCTCTTGAGATCGTATAGGTATAGGTGGTTCCAACCATCCCGCTCGCTTGCCCATAGCAGCTCATTCGAGCTTTCCATGATCTTATGATACATCTTGTAAACATAGTCAATAAAAGTCTTGCTTTGCTCTTCTACCAAGACCGTCACTGTTCCAGAAAGATCAATCTCTAGTAGTCGCAGACACTGATGACCACGTTCATTGTATATGAACCTGTATTTCTCGCTATCATCAGACCATCCAAGATCAGTCAGGTCGTAAGGGTTTCTGAATAGTACATTCTGGGTGGGAACTTCCTGGCGCGTCGTCAAGTCGAACAGGCGGGGTCTCTGAATTTCAACATCGTCTCCCGCACTCGGACAAGTCCTTTCACCAGGTTTGGGCCACAACTGATCCGAGGGCGCCAATTCGAGTGTAGGAATCATATGCTTAGGGGCAGTTCGACACTGCCACGCCACAATATGGCTTCTGTCTGGAGACAAGTGCAGGTCCTTGAATTCATTTTCTTCTGATCCGTTATCAGAAAGGTGGTACATGGGTCCATCGGCCCATCTGACACAAACGTTGAAGTCTTGTACAAAGCACTCGACAGCTGCACTGGAAGATGTCTCATCCTCTGGATCTGCCACTTCTCGAGGGAATCCTGAGTCCCACTTGATCACGAGGCCTTTAGGTGTATCCAAGATAGTCAGTGAGTCAGATTTCTTGGTCACTGTGCATGCAATCCTCTTTCCGGTAGCTGCACACGAGAGACGCCAAAGATGGCCGATACGAGTGCCCTGAGTCCGGCTCTGGCCTGCTTGGAGCGATCCGTAGTACTGAGGAAGCCCGTCGTTGTTGATCCAAGAATAGCTAAGGGCGTGAGGGGTGAGATTTCTAAATGTAATGGCGGCTTTCTGACGCGATTCAGGCGAAGCAACTTCGTCACAGCCGTGGTCGAACGGTCCCTTGTCGAATTCTTCGTCGGGAATGACCTCAAGAAGACCATTCGTTGTGTACTGCCATGTCCGGCCATCAAACTGGAAACGCACCCACGATCCGTCGGGCGCTATGTTGATCCACCAAAATGGAAGGCAGTAGGGATCAACTTTCTTTTGTGCATGACTACTGATCAGGGCCGCGAGACTGGCATGATCGAAAGCATCATGACGGACACCCCCTAGACAATCCACGAGAATGAACTGGAACTTTTGTGAATCAAGCTCCTTCTTGTACCAGAACATATTGTTGCCGGGCAGCCAGTTTGGATACACATTGGCCTGACGGATGCAAATTGTTTCCAGACTCTCCGTTCTAGAACTCATTTTGACGAACATGATCAGACCTTATAAACAATGAACCAAAGGCAGGTCCTGGTCAACTAACTTTCGGCTCCTCAAGGTGTGACAGTACCATTGAACTGACCATGACAAATAGGCAAAGTGGGGTAATCATATGACACCGGAATGGAGGGGTCATATGGAATGGTGCAGTTGTGAATAAATATTGAGCTGGCGATGCGCTGATGTTATACCTGACGATCGTCGTAGAACAAGAAACGAAACCAGCGAAACAAAAATGGAAAAGATTTATAAATAGTCATTGGTATTATCTCTTGTGGCCTTTTTGAGGTTCACACACTGTAGCTGTATCTAAAATCGGTTTCCCATCCACTCCACATTACGAACTGTTGGAATTAGGCAAGGTCATGATCACAAAATATGGCATTCGAATTCAAGTAGCGAGGAACAGGACCTTCTACTGACAAAATTTGTTCTAACGGATGCTCGAAAACCATCCAGGCATGCAAGTCTCAGCCGCCTCAGCGGCGTCCTCTGTGTACCACTCCCGCTTACGATACTTTTTCTGGACAAGTATTTGCCTGGCATTGTGATCGCCGGACTCATCACAGATACCGTTGAGGTCAAATGTCTCTGCTTGTCGCTGGTTGAGCCAACTCTGAGCTTGCTCCAAGTTGTTTTTGTCGCCTCCAGACCAGGACCCCGGAACTGTAGGGTATATGAGAGGCCCGCTGTAAAACCCGGGGCTATCGAACTCCTCGTCAGACCAATAATCACTGTCTCCATCGTAGCCATCATAATCCACATTGGAATGCATTGTGCTTCGAATAATGACAACTTTGTGACTCTCTTCGATTCTCTGTGGGGGGTTGACATGGTGAGTATCCTCGGTGTCGAAGTAGCGCCTACTTATCATCCGCTTTGTAATCCTCGCCCCTTTGCGAAACAGCCAATCCCAGTTTGGAGAAGGTATTTCAATACGGTGCCAGTATAATACCTCAATAAATGTCTGTTCAAAGCAGTCAACAGCATTCAAATCTGCTCCTTTTGACTGTAAAAACTCCATCAGGTCGAGTCTGCGGTAGAGCTCGATATTCGTAAAATGAGCAACTGTGTGCAATAGAGGCCAGAAGAGAGCTTGTATATCAGGATAGTAGAGATAGCGAGAGTTGACGTTGGCTCCATGGTTTATTAAAAGCGTTATAACATCAATTTCCCGGGCAGGATTCCTCGACTCCTCATAAATGACTATGCTTTCAATGATTGTCTTTCCTTCGAACCTCGCATGTATATCTGCGCCTTGTTGCAGTAAGAATTCGAGCATGCGCGGCTTCGGTGTTTCCCTTGGCATGAAAGCTGCAAAGAAATGCAAAGGTCGTCCGTCTTTTTGATTCAAAAAGTGGTCCTTATCGTCGCGCTGGGCAGCCATGTCGATACGGTGCTGAATAAAGCCTCGCATGTCCTTGGCCACAGCGAAGGCCGAAAAAGTGAAGCTCCATGGCTCGACTCCGTGATCCTGTGAACCAGACCAGTACCATTGGAATGGCCAGCATTCACGATAGTGGTGGTGAACGGTCAGCTCCAGGTCAAGGTCGTCCAACACCGTGAAAAGAGGTTTGGCGTCTGTTTTCAAAGTACGTTCGATCTCGCCTGCATTGTATGCAACTTCTGAGAGGACGTCAAAGTAACACCTCAGCTGCGACTTCACCTTTTGGGGTAGCTTCAGCCATGCCCGAGCAAAGTACAGCAAGTACGCATGGCCGTTCAAACGCTGGAAGGCAGTGTTCAAGTCGCCTGATGTCGGTATCTCTTCAAGAAGCACTTCGAGACATCCTGGTTCTAGAAGAAAGTCGCGAGCGGAGCGATGCACAAGCTTTACGGTTGTGCGAGCTGGATCAACCTGATGATACTGTGCGCTTTCCATCAAGGCAAGCTCTTCGCTTCTGCTGTTTGCGGCTTTACGATTAGGGATGTAATAGCCTTCGCTTGAGTCTGAGTCATGAATGTAGTCCAGATTTACGGAGCGGTGACTGGAAGAGACTTCCAGCATGCATTTACAACTGGACACGAGAAGTGTCTCGAGCCTTATCGGATCCAGGAAATGACTTGAGCTAGGGTAGTTTGGCGAACCACCATCATACCAGGCGTCGGTCTTCCCGTTGATGGTTCTCTCGGCCACGTGTACCACTAGTGAAAGCTCCAAAAGAGTTAGAGGCTTTCGTGTTCTCAAGACTGTCTCCAACATTATATAGGCTTTCAATCGCAAACGGGGATTGATTCGTCGCAGAGTGTAGGTATAGAGCTCGGCTACCTCCTTGGGCAATCTGGTGAGAAGTTCGTATGTGGCTGAGAAAGTCTCACCGTTGTACAGAGACTCCACTATGAGGTTGCAGACAGATCTAGCCCACAAGAACACACCCCTGGCATTCTCTGTAATGTAGTCGATAATATTCCAGAGTTGTTCCATGTCATCTTCATTAGCTCTCTTGTGGGGTTGTGGCTCTTGCCAGAGCCGTGATTCAACATGTTTTCGGATGTCATAATAGGTGTGCTCGTGGATTTCAATGAAAGGTATATCAGAGAGAAGACGAGTGAGTGTACTTTCGGACCGACCGGATAGACACGCCTTGAAAATGTTCTCGGAGCCGTCGCAAGTACCGCAGAGACGCCGTAGGAATTTGATGCATCTTTCCATGTCGTCTTCATTTTGCAGCTCATCTAAACCATCGAGCAAGATCAAGACTTTGCATATTGTCGTGAGTTGCGCCTTGCAGTATAGCAAGATGTTTTCTAGATCGTCCGTGGTCAGGTGGATTTCAGCATCTGTGATGTCACCAAGACGTCGTTCTCTATTTGTAGGGGCTCCAGTCTTTGAGGCGTGTGGCAAGTACATAACACCAGGAATCAACATCGGCTTATGCTCCAATAATTGATGAATAGCACCCAGAAGTAGTGGTCGCCATAGTTTTTGATCTTCGGATCCCCTGTTGGTAGCAAAGATACCAACAATAGTCCACGCCGTTGATGGAGGATGATCCGACTTGAATCTTTTGTCAAATCTTTCCGGCATTCCATGCTGAGGGGGACGCTCGTATAGATCGTGATTAGCGTCGGTGGTTTCAGTTCCATGGCAGTCGAGAAGATCCCGAGTCCGTTGATTGGCAAAGAGATGCTTCATAGTAGTCGACTTTCCGGAACCTGGTTTTCCAGTAATCCAGTAGATTCCAGTGCCAGTTTCTAACCAGGTTTCGAGGTCCAGTTGTGACGCGGTCGCGTAAGCGTTATTACTGAATGCATCTTCATTTCTGATCTTCGCAGCAGCGGAATAGATCCACTGAAGAGTGCCGTCAGTCCTTTGAGGAATATTTTCATCCCTTAAACGTTCGAGAGCTGGGTCTCCTTGAAGTCTCAAACTTTCATGAAATTCTCCATCAGTCAGTGGCGAACATTTAGAAACAATAGACTATGTTTACTAACTCTTCCTTTCGGAGTTCAGTCGGTCTTCGATCCTCTTTATATGCCGTTTCACTTCACCGGAGACCATTTCATACTCAGGATCTTCTGGTCCGTAGAATTTGATCTGTTCAAATTAGCATCAAGTTCAAATCGTTTGGTGAGTGTCCCTATAATTGAGAAAACAAAACAGCGAAGGAAAGAAAATGCGCCATCTTAGTCTCATATGGTGCATACGAGCCTTTTGTAAGGCCAAGATAGACAAGAGGATCTACTCACCATGTCCATATGATTTCTGTTGATATGATCATTGCGGTCATGGCTTCCCATTTCGCAAGCATCGTCTTCAACGATCTAAGGCCAAGTAAGCATCCACAGTTGACTCAACGGGAACCTATTCAATTATAATAACTTACTTTGCCTTTAAAACCGGGTAGGGAGCTATAACCTTTCCCCTCCTGAAAGGAACTTGATTCGAATTGATTTCTTTCTCTCATCGTTTGTAGCGTCAATTTTTCAAAATCATTCCGAAGGTTGCTTAAGATTTCATTATTGGGCCCTAGATTGCCCACAATGTTTTCATTATATGGCTTTCCTGTCAGGATAGAAGCAGCCCTGGCTACTGTTTCTCCAAATTGTGCTAGGCTGCTACCACGATGAGGTGTGCCAAAGAAGATAGCAGCAAAAGTCGATTCGACCACTGCTCGAAGGTCCTGCGCGCCCTGTATGGAAGATTTATTCAAAGCCTGAAGTCAGCAGTTGTTAGTGGTTGGATGATCAAGCTATACAATAATACATTTGAAAGATAAGGAGCGACACATGCAAGCAAAATGAATCCCGAGGGGCTAGCACTTACTGCTTTGACCACCAAGCCTCCAAGAGAATGAACAATGAACATCAGAGGTCGCGTCTGACATTCCACACGAATCCTTGCCAACGCATTCAACAGTGTTTCGCCATGAGAAGAGATTGTCGAGAAATTAACATTTTCGACTATTCTGAAGACGTCCGCATCGTAGCCGTAGGTCAGTATGCGAGCTTTCTCAGCACAACGCTCCTGCCCCAACAGGTCCTTGGGCCAGAAAACATTTTTGGATCCTTTTAAACATTAGCTGAATATTCCACACTTCAGTTATTTGTCAATCGACATTTACCTTTGTGTGTCGAATCATGAGTTGGTGGCTCGGGTGTCGTTGACCTGCTCTTGAACTTCTTGCGAATTGCATGCTTGAAAGACCTGTTCTTCGTCTCGACTTCTTGTTGAATGAAATAAGTCCATGACTTATCTGGTCGACCGTTCAGTCCATGAACGAATACTATATCCAACTCAGGCTTGGGTCCTCCGTCTTGGAGTGTTGTGAAACCTGTTGGTCGTATATTATAGATCGAATCGACTGAAGAAGCCATCGCCGAGACTAGCAAAGTCCTGGTTAATTAAGTTGGGAAGAGCTCTCAAAAGACAAGACGTATTTCGCATATTGTGGAATGACAAGGAGCAAATATGAAGTGATCTATCTCTATTAGACGAAATGGAAGAGAGAGGAGGTGAAAATTCCACGTCGTCTTGTTATGTTTAACCCAGCAGACCCCATTCTGGTGTGACACACCCCTGCCATCATCCCTGACAACACACACAGAAGTACTACATGGATTACAAGGCTATCAACATGCTTGCAGCCTGAGAAGGACCTATAGGCTGCTCCGGGGCAACCTCAACAAGTTTCAGCTCTGTGAATGTGATAAGTGACAATATCATCACATTTGCCTAACCTGCCCAACGGTCATTTCGAGGAACTAGTTACTCCGACCGATGTTTGATCTTCACTTTTTGTCAATAGAAACATAATTAAGTCATAATAAGACTTGATACGACGAGATGCTCACATCCTGTTGTTATAGGGGGAAAGACAGAGTTGAGGGGAGTCCGCATCAGAACAGCTATGGACACAAGGACGTAACGCAACGTTGTACAAACCCAAGCATGCTTCTAGTCCCCTAAGAAACTGGTCTGGTATCGATACAGTAGTAATGTTAGGTTAAATTTCAACGTGCTTCAGTCGCTGGATTAATCGGTGAGATTCTTGGCAGGCCGATGTATAGATCAACGCTATCGTCATCACAGCTCGTAAATTTGATATTCATTCGCTAGCATTGCAGTAATGCACATTTCTCCAGATCAGGAAACACCAAATTTTGCCTGATACACAGTATGAGGAGGTAGAAGCTGGCAAGGCTGTGTGCCGGCCTCACCTTATTCATGATGGCTCCTTAGAAATCTTTTTTTTTTTCGCAGGGGCTAAGCATACTCCAAAATTTCCAATATGGACTGAAATAACAACCGAATCTAACGATATTACTTGAACTGAACTTATTCGTGCTTGATCATTTCGACAAAGTGTTCTTGCCCAAGCAGTTGCCAAAGCCTTATGGCCCAGGTAATTGTGAGTCAATTGCACCACGCAAGAGCAAAGCCAAGATCCACATGCATAGTCGGAAATGGGGCAAGACGCATCTCGGTAAGACACAGTAGACCTTGGGGGCCGCCTACAAAAGAGTGGGGTGATCCTATTCCTTTGCAATGCACTCCAACAAGCCAAATTCGGGTGGTTGTGATATCGCCAAGACGCAGTACGCAGTCTATTGGTTGGTAGCTCCAAGGAATGTTGAGCACGTAAAATTAAAAACCATATCTGATTTGACGACATGTTTGTACATAGGCCCACTCCATCAGAGAATCAGGCTGTGGCTTCACTTAGCTGATAGTAAGGCCCAATCACGACGTTGGGCCCTATCAGCTTTCCTCGGCAGGGTAGTATTTTGCGCGTCACGCATTCATTAGACTGTTTGAATTGTTGAGGCCCTGAGTACCTTTTCCATTTTTTTCCTTCGTTCAGCCTGTGAATAGACTCCATTTGTGTCACCTGAGATACACTCGCAGTAGTCGGGCGTTTGTTCGATGCATGGGTCATTGCGGAGCTGAGCGATAATGGTTGCCTTACTCACTGCCATGTTTCATCACTTTTCGGATCCTTCTTCTCGTATCCGTAAAGATTTGGTCAAGCCTCATTGCTACCTAATGCTCTTAGCTGCGTGAGTCTATGATAGCGGCTCCGTGAATTCATCTATTGCCCACCCAACGAGTGCTTACGATGCATTGTTTAGCGAGGTTGTCTAACTCCTAGAACTTGAGAAGACTTCCTGTGATAGTTACGAAGGAGCATAACTTTGGACCCCAACTGGTAGACCCGGATAATGCACCACACGACCTTTTGGTCTCAGCTTTGGAAGAAGGATGGCTCGAGGACCATCTGCAGGAGAAAAGTGAATACTCATGGCGACTCGAAAAGACCTTCTGCCTTTCCCCATGGACTAGAAAGCAGATACTTATGATGACCCAGTGTCATGCTTGGTCATGGTTGAATGGGAGTTGATGATGGACCCGCAGATCGGCTTATTGTGAGGCTTGGCATCTTCCGGCCCGCAGACGCGTCAGCCGGTGAAAAGGGCGGGTCGTGTCGATCGCCCAGACAATATAAGGAGAACGTGGAGAAACGAATGTCACCAGCACGGACGATGGTTCGGTGCACCATTCGAGGAGGAATATAAAGGAAATATGAATATGATCGCGATGGTAAGGAGGCCCACGGGTTGAATGTTCTTCGAAGCTGTCAGAAAGGTGCAACTACTGTGCCGTTCTTAGCCATTTTGCTTTGCTAAAACATGCTTGCTTGCGGGGACCATATAACCAAATTGCCTGTTAGAATCGTTCATGAGGTGATTATGAAGGGAGGTTGTGAGGATTCTATTCCCTAAAATTTAATTCAGAGGACCTCGTGAATGTTTTCTGGATTGAAGAAAAGACTTGAGCTGTTTCTTGTGCATTCATTGTCGACATAATAATGAATTATCAACTCATAGCATTGGATTAGCCCTCTGTGCTGTGTGTGGCTCCGCTAAGCCGCTGTACCGCTGCCTGGCGGGCCGCTATTGTGTTCCTTTCTAAGCCTGGAATGCTAGTGCAAATACGCTGCATTTGAGGTGCGTTACGTGTTCACCAGCAAGAAATGGGCCCCCAGAGGACAATTTGGCCCACTAATCTGCGAACGATGCTGATGGCCCCATAACGGATGGCTGGAATGCATCTGAGCCTCTGTGGCAGGGCGGTGCGAATGGGCGTTTTCATAGTCCAATCCATAGTATCATTATGAAGCCTGAGAATGCTGGTACTTGCATAGGCTTGAAGCTCCAAAAGATCATCGTTATACTCCTTGTCGACAGGCTTCCAGGCGACAGAAAAAGCGGCGCTGTCAAATCCCGGCACAGCTGAGTGCTGTTATTGTTAATAATACTGCCCAGTTTATCCACTACTAGCTCCCGCCGTGGGTAAGCAGGTGCCAAGTCCTACAAGTATCCATTTCCAATGAGACGACGCTCGAACATAATCGTAGGTTGATCATAATCACCTTACACGTTGAATGGCCGGACAATTGTTTGTGCAATGCGGGGCAGTCTCGTCATATTCGAGAACACGGTACATCGTAATGAGCATTAATTCAAGGCCAAGGACCCAATTCTTGCCTTCAATCTAGGAGATCAACAATGCAGAGCCGCTGCACCATGTTTTAGGAGCGCATTTCTCAATGTACGGCTCCAAAACCGTCCAGGTATTCCAGACCAGAGATTCTTGTTGCGCTTTCAATAGTAAGTCTTACACATGAATCCTTTTGGTATGATTTTATTTTTGTACTTCCTTGATTACTCCTATCCATGTTGGTGCCAATAGAATATCATGTCTTGGTACGTCTGTCAAATGACCGTTGGCCGTTGCGGACCTGACGCGTAAAGCACCCCAGATTCCGGCAGATGCAGATGTCAGATCCACTCTACATATTGTTGCATCCTCGATGTCAAGTACAGTTCCGAGTACCGAGTCTATGTCCGAGTTTATTCCCCAATTGATTTGTAAAATCGACCATTACAAGGGTGCGTCCAGGCGGATCCAGGTGTTCCATAGTACATTCCATGACAGGTTCCATGACATGTTCGATGACAGGGCTGTGTCGGCGTCGTAATCATAGAGGAGTTCAATTCTAACTAGACCGTTGCTAGTTAGACGAAAAATGAGGAAGTCCATGACGGTGGAAACATCACAGGAGAGAACCCGCACATCCGTGGAACCCGGGGTGTCCGGCATGTGCCTCCAGACTTCGGCAAAGGCAGACAATCAACGTCCGGCCCCACGTGAACGAACTCCCCGGCTTCAACTGCCGGGAAATTACTGCATTAATTGTTCCCAGAGTAAGAAACTGATACAGATCAACTAGCATTTTCAGGTTTGGTACTTCAATATCAACCTCCTGTTACGGAGAAATCTCGCGTAAGACGGCAGAGCTCTGCACAAAGTCTGCAAAACAAGGTCTCTCTCGAGCTGGACCAATATCAACAACACACAGTTGATTAGGTTTGTGGGGGCTTCAAAGTATCTGGGAGGAGATGAAAGCAGAATTGAGGAACGATAATTCCTGCGATACTCGGAAGTCTCAACCGTTTAAGATGTTCCACCAAATGCGAAGCGGTACTCCTATTCGTTGAGTAAGTCGAATGAGTCGTTCCAACCACCGGATTCAATTTGAAGATCAGTATACGCTACGTAGCGTAAGGACAAGTCTTGAATATTTAATTGTGTTTCATCAATGGTATAACAAATCAATACTGCTGAGGTAAGGATTATTCCCATGGGTATGCGCGCTCGCGAAGCACTGACGGTTCACCAAACCGGATATCCATCTTGAAGATGAAAGAGGGCTGAGAGATCTGCATTCACGATTCCATGAGTGCCCAATGCTTCGAAAATTACGCGTCGCAATGGAGGCTTGCTTTCCCTTTCCACGAGCCCATACCAGATCAACAGCATGAGAGCAATGCGAACTTCGTGTATATATACAACAGTTCTCTTCAGGTATCAGCAACTCGAAAAACACTTACCCAGACAATTCACTTAATCACTCCTTCATCTCTTACACTCATTGCCTCACACATCTACGCTCTCTCAATCACAACTTTTATCTTTATACCTTAATCCCAATACCATCAACACCATCACCATGCGTTTGACTTCTGCCGCCGTCGCCGCCATCCTGGCCTACACTGCCGTGGCCTCGCCCATGTACGCTCGCAGCACTCCTGACGCCTGCGAGAAGACCTACGACAGCTGCATGGCCCAGCCCAACGCCGACGGAGCCAAGTGCTCTTCCGACTTCGCCGCCTGTGCTGGCCACGCTGCCGACCACAAGCGCCAGGACCCGTGCCAGGACGCTTACAACCAGTGTGTCACCGCCCCTGACGCCAACATGTCCGCCTGCAACGCTGCCCAGGCCACCTGCCAGAAGGCCCAGAACCCCAAGCGCGATGCCCCTGCTCCTGCTCCCAAGGGTGGCCTCGTCGACGCTGATGTTCTCGCCAATGTCGGCATCTTGAACGGCAAGAGAGATGTTCCTCCTCCTCCTCCCCAGGGACCCGTCGACCCCGCCGCTCCGGCTCCCGCTCCCGCTCCCGCCAAGCGCCAGGACCCTTGCCAAGATGCCTACAACCAGTGTGTCACTGCTCCTGACGCCAACATGTCCGCATGCAACGCCGCTCAGGCTACTTGCCAGAAGGCTCAGAACCCCAAGCGCGATGCTCCGGCTCCTGCTCCTGCTCCCCACGGCAGCCTGGTTGACGCCGACGTCCTTGCCAATGTCAACGTCGGTAAGCGCGACGTTCCTCCTCCTCCCCCTGCTCAGGGCCCCATCGACCCTGCCCAGCCCGCCCCGGCTCCCGGCAGACGTCAAGCTCCCGCTCCCGCCCCCGCCGGTCCCAAGGGCAGCCTGGTCGACGCCGACGTCCTCGCCAACGTCAACGTCGGCAAGCGTGACGTCCCTCCCCCTCCTCCCCAGGGCCCCGTCGACCCAGCTGCTCCGGCTCCTGCTCCCGCCAAGCGCCAGCAGGACCCGTGCCAGGACGCCTACAACCAGTGTGTCACCGCCCCCGGCGCTAACATGTCCACCTGCAACGCCGCCCAGGCTGCTTGCCAGAAGACCCAGAGCCCCAAGCGCGATGTCCCTCCCCCTCCCCAGGGACCTGTTGACCCTGCTGCTGCCCCGGCTCCCGCCCCTCAGCATTAGGTTGTGACAACCATAGGCAAGCATGAAAGGGTGTGAAGAAACGATGATACAGTAGAAGGCCAGACGACAGTGGTATGGTGGTAGTATCTTGTTTAGAATAATCTTTAATGAAACTCACTTGAGCAATATTGGAAGTCCTTGATTATGTGCACGTACAATGAATGGTCGCTTTTCTCGAGGCTCATACAGACAATAATTATCCTGCAACAAGGAGTCATTGATGGAGAATGCAATCGGGTGCGGAACAGAAAAGTGTTTCAATTTGAGTATCTTATAATTTGTAGAAATGGAAAGAGTAGGAAAGAAAAAACGTAGTTCATGTCGTCATGCGCTCGCATTGTTTCTGTTTAACCGTAGTGATCTAGGGCCGGCGGACAGCTAAGAAACTCAGGTGTTACATCACCTCCTTCCTTTCATATCGCAAGATCCTCACAGCCAGTGCTGTGGTCAGGCCGCGATTGCCAATTTTGACTCTCGTCCTGCCCAAGCAGCAAAAGTGCCCGGCAGGCCAGCCACCATCCTCGTCTTGCAACGCCAACAATCTCTCCAGATCCCTCCTGTACAACTTGGGCTCCACTGCGACCACCTGACAAGCAAAGAGGCGCAGGGCCAGAGCGAGTGGGTTCGTCGGCTCATTCAATCGGCCCTCGAGCTGCGCCTTGATACCCTGTAGTCGAGCGCGCAGTGATTCCGAGCGCGTCTCCGAGTACAGCCGGGCCACAAAGTAGAGAAACGTCTCGGGCACCGTGTAATGCCTAGCACCATCCAGACAGGCATTGTTGTCGAGACAGCTGACAACGTAGTCCTCAGTATTCTTCGCCGCGGGATGTGCGTCGTAGCCGAAACGGTGAAACATGCGAAGAATGTTGCAGCAGACTTCGGGCACGGTACGCGGCCGCTCGTCGTCAAAGTACGTCTGCATGATCCCATCGTGGTCCAGATTCTTGGCCATGACGTCCATGACGAGCTTTGGGTCAGTGGCCTTGGACAGGTATTCTTCAGGCATGGATAGGTAGGCCGTTGCCGTTGTGTCCGCATCTGGTGGAAAGTGGTGAGTTGTCATAATGGGTCCGTCGATGAAGTAGTTCCAGAGACCATTCTTGACTTCAGGATCGACATAAGACGGATCATGTGAAACACCGTTAGATTGGCCATTGCCGTTCAGTTTGGTTTTGCAATGCTCTGAATGTTTCATGTCTATTCCCTGGGTCTTTCCATCAGGCCAGCGGAGATAGATGAGACTCTCGTCACCAGTGAGTTCCCAAATCATGTGTTGCGCAAAGCTGTCCTTCAGAACCATTGATTCGTGGCCCTCGAAGACGCAATGATGATTCATGGCATTTACTTTCAGGTATCTTTCTCCCCGTTCAAGGGGATCCTCGAGCAGGTTCCGCAAAGCACCACTGACGCTTTTCAGCGATTTGCTCACAAGAATCCCGTGCATACCCTTCGATCGAGCAGAACAAATGTTTTCTGTGGTATCATCAATCATAATGATCTGATCTGGAGGTAGCCCGATTTCATGTATGACGTGATCGAAGAAGCATAAATCAGGTTTGCGCATGCCTTCAATGCCCGATGCAAAGCACCTCTCGAACAGAGCCCAGGGAAGGTCCAGGCCCTGCGTGATCTCGAAATGCTCCTGATAATTATGAGTGATAGACGTTTTCGAAAACCAATGTAACTTACACGAGAGATGTTGGACATGATGTAGAGCTTGAGGTCAGGGTATGAGGTCTTCAAATCCAGGATAGTGTTTGCCAGCTGTGTATTGACCGTCAAGGACAATTGGGACTCGTCAAGACCCTTCTTGACGATCGTTGGCTCCATACCAGTCATTCCGGCAAACTCCTGTATCATACTTCAGTTTAATAGGTGTCTTTCATTATACATGGAGAGACCTAGCGACATACCTTGCAAGCGTCATCCACAGTAATGCTACCTCTCTCCAGCCTGTGCCAGGCTGTAGAGTTTATAATAGTAGAGAATTGGGTTGATGCCACGGAGTTCATGATACTATGATCCCAATCTAACAACACCCCTCCGAGATCGAATACGAGGGCCTGGAATCTAGAAGTCATGTCGGCTTGATGTTTGCGTGTTGATGCGAATAAAGAAAGAGAAGTATTGATGCACAAATAATCGGAATAACTAGAAATTATAAGCAATTAATACCTCTGTTTTCTTTGTGAATAACCATCCGTTCAGGTGAGATCAATGAACGATCAGTTCGGTTACAGCGATTCACAAAAGCAGCATCGAAAAGTGATGTGACAGCTACGCCAAGCTTGCTCTGTCCATAATATCGTCGCATGCGTGATGCAAGAATCCTCGTACATTTACTCCATTGGGATATTATATCAGATTATAGACCTCCTCACCGGATCTCGCTGAAGCCTGGAAGACACAGGCGTGTTGGAGTATTGCAGCGTGGGGTTGATCGTCACAACTAGTGACGCACTGGGTATCACGGCTTGACGCCGGGTAAGGCTGAGTATCTTTCCTGTGCTAGGTTAGACGGCCGCTACGATGTGCTCAAGGCAAGAGGGATACTGAAGACCGGATTGGTTCCCGAATGAAAGGATTCAAGCTTGGCCTACCGATTACAGTCCTTGGCAACGGCGCCGCTCTTATATGCGGGATCTAGACTTGTAAATCATTGATCGCATCAACAGTCTTATTCCCGACTGCAAATTAATATGATAGTATAAAGGTACGTCAAAATTGGCTTCACAGTTGATAGGCAGGCCTCGCGATTGCAACGTAGCATCGTGGCACGCTCCGGATTGAATGACATTTGGAGTGAGCTTACATAAATTCAAGTCCTACTGAATTTCCCCTTCGATTCAATTAATTGTGATGCAGACACCAAAGATACTCGTAACTTGGACTTTGAAGGCGTGTACCTGTCAGTCGGACTTACACGAGTCATAATCCATGCTGATGAACGTCGAACGTTGGCCGCCCCCTCATGCCTCTGCCCATTGGCATAACACCAACTACATGTCTGCATTAGACGGGATATGCATTTCAGCTCACATTGGCAGATATGACTTCTTGAGTGGTATTGGCTCCCCCGTGATGGTGTTCCACGCCCAGGCGACATGTGCATGGTTCTCATCTCTTGCTCGGCTCTAGGAACCATGGGGACTGGTATTAGGACGGTATGATCCCTTGTCGGCCGTGTTCCAAGAGACCGCAAAACTCATGTCGACGGCCATGGTCGTTCAGTCAAAGACCCTTCATATTATCTTCGGCCTTCATGTGACTGATTTGCTCATGATTACATAGTCAGAACCGACCTCCCTGCCATCCCGGAATACTCTCGGTTTCGGGGATATTTCATCAACCTCGAAGCCCAGCTTTTTATAGAAATCAAAGGCGTCAGAGTTCTGCACAAAGCATGTCAACATGACCTTGTTCACAGTTGGAGTATGTTTTGCCACACTTTCGAGAAAGCTCATGAGGTGCCTCCCCAGCCCGGTTCTGGTTGTACGTGTTAGCGACTGCCGAGTCTCCAATCCCTTCTCCTGGGGGTGGGACGGCCATCAAACCGGGCGAAGAACTTACCCCCTCAGTTCCGGCTTCAAGTGAACTTCGTAACAATAAATGACCGGCTGGAACTCTTCATATGTAGGCATGAGCGAGGTGAAGCCGCGAATCTCGCCTTCGGCGTCCCTGACGATGATGTATCTCAGCTCTGGCGACTTCATCTCGCCCAATTTACTCCTCGGCTTCCACCCCTTGGACGAAGCCTTGTAGTGCGTTTTGCTCGTCTCTTCTATAAGAGCCAAGCACGTTTTGAGGTCCTCCAGGTTCACATTTTGCACCGAAGTGAGGGAGATAGAGTATGTTGCTGGTCTATGGGGGTGGGTCCACTGTGTCCATCCCTCACTGTCGCGCTTTCGTCAGCACATTGTGGCAACATTTCGGCACCACATCACTTGTCGCGAATGGATGTTGCCCAGTTTTTGCTCTCCGTACCTTGGCTGTAGGTGCTCCTGAATGAAGACTTCATCGGTTTTCGAATTTGTCTTCTCGATGGGATCTTCATCCCTGCCAGAAGAACCCATTTTGTCAAGTGTGTGATATATGGACGCCAATCCGCGAAACAAGATCATTTGTTGCTGCAATTATCGCGTACAGAGTCTGCCCAATAAGAGGGTGAGGATGATTATGGGAGGAAGTATGACTGGCACCAACACTTGACGGGCGCGCATACAAAGTCTAGTGGTAGGCATTCCCCAAAGCCCGGGGGGCCTTGCAGCAGTGCAGCCAGTGTATCGACTAGCCCCTCGCTAGATCGATCTTCTTGGTTTAAGGCATAAGGGTCTACTCAAAATATTCCCATTGAGGTCATCGAAACGAAAGCATTGTCAAGTGGCCATGTTCCACCCAGCATCAATTTCAGACCAATTCGATGCGGTGACCATATTTGAAGGTTGATTTCAAATGAGCTCTCTGAGCATGTTCAGGCCGTTGTGGTCCCCGGCCCGTCACTATGCGACCGAGGCAAAGAGGACGACCAGACTCGGCAAGGCATTGAGTCTGGATCATGTAAGTCGCTACGTGTATATAATCACCAATAGAGAGTTTGCTTATTAACATCTTTTCCAGTTCCTGCAGCGAGGGCGAGTCCTGTCGCTCTACCGGACCATCCTGCGCGGCACCAAGAGAATTGGCGATCCGGGCACTCGGTCAGAAACTCGCGGCTTCGCCCGTGCCGAGTTTGAGCGTCACCGCGGTGTGACGGACCTGGTAGGTCAATGCCTATGGCAGCTGGATCTCTCGAATATTTTCATTGGAGGCTAATATTTAAATCAGGCTCATATCAGATATCTACTTTCGACAGGCAAGACGGAGTGGGAGACCATGGAGAGGTATATTGAGGGCATGTAGTCCTAATCGAATCACGACCGGGCCTCTCATGCAAAACGCCTAATCAATCCTTGTCCACGCCAGTGGCACGTCTTGTATGTTTCCCGTTTACCATGGCTTTGTGCCGGGCAACATGGTCCAGGCTGTATCTTGTACAGATGTGATATAGTAGTAGTACATTGCGCGATGGAGGGAAAAACCGTCCCTCTCGCTTCTAGCATTGCTCGGCGTCTTTAGAATCATACACATATTGAGGAAAAGGCGACTCGACTCGATCTAACTCATCCAATCCTCTATCCTTGTCGTTGCTTGTGTCTCGGGTTCGCGCTGCAAATAATGTAGATATAGCCTCGGTGCCTCTTGTTTGCCTTCCTTCGCACGACCTGATACGAATCGGTTCATGTTAGCCCAGTGCCCCTAGATCACATCCTGCTTGTCTGGAAGGGAACTACTGCCGCCACAGAGACAGACCATGGGAAAACACGTACCTTGCAGTGCTCGCACCGCCTCTTGACCGAACTGTGTACCTTCATGCCCCTCGTCTGCTGCTGGATCTTGGGCTGCAGGGCCTTGGCGGCCGTGGTAGCGACGGTGCTGCCAATCGTCTTGGGTCTCATGGTCGCGCGCGTGATGACTTGCGACATGGCGCGGACAGGCTGCTGTCGGGTGCTGGGACGGAGCATCATGCTGGTCCTCGTGGCGGCGGCGCCGGCGGTGGTTGCGGACTTGCACGAGTGGTGACCGAGCGACAACGTACGCATGGACGAGAGGAGCGACGAAGTCGCCATCTTGGATGACCTCGATATCGAAGGACCGCACATTTTGGACGATTGTTTGGGTGCGAGGCAAGTCGTTGAAATGCGATGGCGAGCAAAAGGGACTGTCACACACCTGTAGCTCAAGTCGGTAGCAATGCTAGGCTCGCGGATTGGGTGGATGCATTTTTTCGGGAAAAAACCGGGGTCGATTTTTAGCATGGTCCGGCGACTGCAGGCGCAATACATAGACCAGAGGGTCGGTACCTTGGCTAAACACAATACGCAACCCAGCAAGATCATGGACAATCTGGTAAAAAAAAAAAAAAAAACACAAAGATTAAGATAAGGATAGTAGATAAAATGAAATGCCTAACAAGAAGCGTTTTAATATCTACAGTATTATTGGTATACTTCAACCTTAGATGTGTTTTGTAGTGACCAGTCGACCTCTACCAGATTTGCCGAATGGAATACGGCCAAAGTATATGATGCAACATGTTTTAAGCCAAACCCAGCGCCTCATTCGCCTGACAAGAAATTCGATTCCATACCAACTTATCAGTCCTACGACCTGAGGAAAGTCTTGAAGGCAGGACTTTCGGTGCAATCCTGCCATGGGTATCCGATCTGTTTCAAGAACCCTTCAAGCTGGCCTAGCTCGGCAGCTGGGCATTGAATACCAGCAATGATCTTGCCTACATCACTGCCGCCATTTCTATACTGGAACAGACTGATGTTGTACTGAGTGCGCAGAGTGTTCAAGAACTTTTGGAGGGCTCCGGGCCGCTCAGGGAACGTAAACATGTAGACACGTTCATCTGGCACGTCAGAACGTCCACCAACGAGGTAGCGGATGTGCGATTTTGCCAATTCATCGCCAGACAGATCTGTAGCCGTCATTCCTGAAGCATTGATACGCTCCAGCAATGTCGAGAGCTCGGTCACTCGTTGAGTTGCCGGTGCTGTCAAGGATATACCGACGAGCACATTAGCGACCTCGTTTGTAGCATATCGGTAAGAGAACTCAGTGACGGCATGCGGCATGATGTTCTCAATGAGCTCGGAGAAAGCACCTGGCTTCTCAGGAATACGAACGGACAGGAGGGCCTCCTTGCCCTCTCCCAGAGTAGCGCGCTCAGCAACGAAGCGCAGACGATCAAAGTTCATGTTGGCGCCGCTCGTAACAGCGATCATTGTTCTGCTGGGGTCGCTGGAAGGATTGTTCTTGACATATTTCTTGAGACCGGCCAAAGCTAGAGCACCAGCAGGTTCGACAATAGATCGAGTGTCCTCGAACACGTCCTTGATAGCTGCACAAGTCTCGTCCGTGGTGACCTGTACAACCTCGTCGACGACCTCTTGGCAGATGCGGAAAGTCTCCTCTCCTACCGTCTTCACGGCAGCACCATCGGCGAACAGTCCAACTTCCTTGAGGAAGACCCTCTCTCCCTTTGCCAGAGACTGTACCATGGCGTTGGCGTCTTCGGCTTCAACACCAATGATCTTCACGTGGGGCGCCACGCGCTTGATGAAGACACCAATGCCGGCAATGAGACCTCCACCTCCTACGCAGCAGAAGATGGCCTCAACTTTGGAAAGGTTTGTATCCGAGATCAGCTCCAATCCGATGGTGCCTTGACCAGCGATGACGTATGGATCGTCGAACGGCGGGATGTTGATAAGCCCGTGGCTCTTCTCGAGTCGAACGCACTCCTCCTTGGCAGCGTCAAAGTCGGCGCCATGCAGAACCACCGTTCCACCCATGCGCGAGACATTATGATGCTTGATGCTTGGTGTTCCTTGGGGCATGACAATGGTGGCTGGAATCTTCAACTTTCGTGCAGAGTAGGCAACTCCCTGAGCATGGTTACCGGCACTGCAGGCAATGACACCCTTCCAGCTCTGCTCCGGGTCCAAGTGGGCCATCTTGTTGTATGCGCCGCGCAGCTTGAAGCTGAATACCGGCTGTTCATCTTCACGCTTGAGAAGAACATTGCATTCGAGTCGTTTCGAGATGTTCGTGGCGGGTGTGAGGGAGGTTCTCTTGCAGGCTTCGTACACTCTCGAGTTCAGGATCATGCCCACGTACTATTAATTTGTCAATTTTTGTTCCTCTAGAAGTCAGCTAGCTGTCTCACGTCGGGGTGCCCATTGGGCAGGAGCAATTCGTCGGGAACAAGTTGCTTAATGCGTGCTTGTTTGCGGTCCGATGGCGGCGACGGGTTGGCGCTGTACTCGGTCAGAGAGAGACCAGACAGTGACGGTGTTCGCCTTCCATTGGTCTGTTTCTGGCCATTGACGCCGTTGACGACTGGATCTTCGCTCGTAGACATCTTGAGTAAATATGTCCGACTTGGTCAATTTGGATCACCGCCTCTTCTGTTGCTGTTAGTGGTAAACAAGTGAATGCGACTGGCTACGTAGTTTATGGTTATAAGGGAAATTTTTGGTGGGGCACTTGACTCAAGCTGTCTGCTGAGCCGATTTGCGGCCAATTTTCATCATGCTAACTGCAAGGTCCCTGCAGTCCAGTGCCAGTACAGTCAGAGTCTGTACCTGACTTGGGCAGAGGACTCATACAGATAAGCAATTGATTTGCAACATTGTGATAATCAGGTGGGAAACCTCTCTCTACCATTTGCATGGTTATATGGTCTATAGATAGTCCTTTGGTGCTATGATCTCATATAGCCAATTATGAAGAACACAATTGTATTGAATAGTCGTCGACTGGAACATGGCACATTTAATGGGAGGGGCAGTGGTAAGTGCTGCCTTATCTTAGCGCGACATTCAGCTCACGGAAACCTCTTATCGGAGCTCCAAGCTCATGGCGTTCTGGAACTGTTCCGCTGGTAATCCATGTCATCATTGAAACTTTGCGGCTCGTTCGATTGCCACCTTTAATAGCGACGCAACGGAACACACGGGCAGCCCACAACAACCACGACCGGCATCCGACCACATCGCTCCCGAAACGACTACCTACCATGGCCGACGACAGACCCATGCCCTCGTCGTTTGACGACAACCAGTATGTGATACCGGAGCTATAGACGCCAATTGCCCGCAGCTCACTAGTGATTGCATTCAGGGAGTACCAAGAGACCGGAGCTCAGAAGGTTGCTCGCAAGCTGAAGGAAGAGCCTCTCGTACCGTTAGGTGAGCCAGGCCGGAATATTGCCCACATCCGAGGTCGAAGCAGTGCCTAATCCAACCTGGCTATATAGGAACCATCTTGACCTGCGCCGCTTTGTACAATGCATGGCGCGCCATGCGCAAGGGCGATCACGCCCAGGTTCAGCGCATGTTCCGCGCCCGTATAGGAGCCCAGGCATTCACTGTATGCGCGATTGTCGCCGGAGGAGCATACTATGGCGCCGACCGCGAGAAGAGAAAGGAGCTCATCAAGCTCGAGGCACAGAAGCGCGCTGAGGAGCGCCACCAGAAGTGGCTGCACGAACTCGAGGTCCGAGACGAGGAAGAGAAACTGCTTAAGGAGCATCTGAAGAGGAGAAAGGAGCGTGTCCAGGCCAAGAAAATCGAAGAAGCGGAGCATGCACGTGACAGTGCCGAGGCAGCGACGGCAGCCACAGCCGCAACGACAGAAGTCGCAGATGGCAAGACTTCGCCGGACGACAAAAAGCAAGAATCAAGTGTGCTGGGTGCATTGTCCAATGCTGGTGGGTGGTTTGGCACAGGAAAAGGGCCCGAATCAAAACCAGAGGAAAAGCCAGCGGACAAGCCAGCGGCGGAAAGCAAGAAATGAGTTGCATTTTGCCTAGAGGGCCTCGCTACTGATTCCAAAAGCATTGTACTATTTTGAAATGGGTTGATGACACGGACTGATTTTCCTACGGTGTCGGTAATATTGTACATCACTACTCTGTATATACGTCGCAGGGCTCAAGCTGTCTTTTTGAGTCCTCAATGTGATAAACCATGTTGGTTTGAGTTCATTACATGACTATATGATGACTGATTTGGTATTGAATAGCTGGATCAGAAATGTGTCTTGGTAAGCCAAATTTCGGTATCGTATTCGAACTTATAGTGACCTCGTGCATGCCAATCTTGACGGACGGATTAGAGGGAAGTCTCAAATCCATTTCCGTTGGAACGAGGGAATTCATATTCGAGGTTCCTACCAATAGTATCAGCGGGTTTTACGTTGTTCAGAAAGAGAGCTTGAAAGATTTGTCTGGTTTATACGCATTATTGCACATGCCAGGACCAAATGCCTGCACATGGATACACCCGAACGCCCAGTGCGGGACCCTCTCCGGGGCCTTCAGTGGTCCAACGTCCCTGACGATCAGTTGCATTAGTGGCGTTACGTCACGAACGTTAGTGGGCGCATTCGTGCCGCTGAGACATCCCACCTTAGCATAACATAAGATTCATGCCATCAAGAGCAACGGATTTTCCCCAACGAAGCGTTCGTCCATCACGACTGATTTGTATGCGCTTCACTTCCATGGCTATCACAGCACGATGGGACAGTCTCATTCGGACCTAGAGCACCGCTCCAAAGAGGAGATCACGGCTGAGTTGGCAAGCAACCCCTCTTTCAAAGCTACCACGAGATTCGTCTTTGCATCTGCGTAAGAGCCTGAAGCTAACACGCATATAACCGCCAGGCAGAGAAATTCGCCCGCAAGTGTTTCGAGCCCTTGGAGTTATACTCCTTCAAAGACAACTTCAAATCCCTCGCCGATCACCAACAAGATGTTCGCTATCTCAAGGAAGACACCATCGCCCGGTTCTTGGAGCTGCCCGACATTCTCGGAGTTTCGCCCGTCATCTTCCAGATGCTCTCCTACATAGGCGCATTTCCTTTCCTAAAAGACGCCCCAGCCGTCTTAAGCTTCGAGCAGATGATCATGGTTGTCGCTATTATGACCGAGAGATACACCAAGATACTGGCCAAGGGGGCAGCTACTAGAAGGAAGCTGTTTTTCAAGAGTCTGGCAGTGTATGATCGCAAAATATCGGAGATTGAGAAGCCAACGACGGAGCCGAAATCTAGCGAAAACGGACAGAATGGAAGCAATGGCAGTAATGGCAGCAACGGGAATAAAATGACCCAAGCTCTCGGGTTTGCCATAGACGAAGCTGGAGAGGACCCGGAAGACGATGCAGTAGATGACGACGAGCTTGTCATGGCTGCTCTCGACTCGCTGGATCTCAATGATGCTTTCAAAACGGGCGACGCACACGCAGCTACCACCCACGGTGCCATGATACCGGCAGATAACTTTCGCAGATTGATCATGCTTCTCTTGTTGATTGCGCCCATGGACCCGCAGGAGCACCTTTCAACGTTTGCGCCTCGGGTCGCTGGTGACGAGCTCGAAAGTTTACGAGGCACTGCCGAGAATATCCTTTCAGCCTTCTTAAACGTGGAGAAATCACCTGGTATAACGTTTCACCATTTCGACGATGTGATACAGGGTTGCTTTCCTTGGTTATTCCACGGGTTCAACGCCTTATTTGAGCATTTCCTTTTTTCAAAGAACTTGGACTTGAACAAGCGCAAAGGCAGTGTGCCAAAAGCAGAACCACATGCAATCCCACCTCCACCACTTCTACACGACAAGGGGCGAATACTGAATATCAATGTTCTGTCACAACTATCCTTCTTTATTCCCGGGGACGAGTTGTTCAGACGTTTGCGCTTGTTGTACTCTGGTGCTGAAGCGGGTTTCTCCATGGGAAGCTTTGCCACCAAAGTCTTCAATTGGCGCGCTCCCACCATCATTCTCGTGACTGGTACCAGAATCGATGATTCCGCCCGGCATGGTGGAGCGGAAGCGCATTTCCTGGACACGATACCACCGAAACGTTTTCCCAATGGCAGCTCAGGCGGTCAAGAGCGTGTCACGTTTGGAGCACTGGTACGTCAGCCATGGCAACACACCAACAAGGAATGTTTTGGCGGCGACGACATGGTTTTATTCCAGCTTGGGCCTGTTCATGATGTCTTTAAAGCCTCCGCCATCAACAAGGACTATGTTGCCTACACCAAACCCCCAAACGTTAATCCGGGAATCACGATTGGATGTCCTGTCCCAAAGAGTGGGCAAGCTTCACGCCACGAGAGTCTCCGGGCACTGGGGCCAGTCTCGTTGGTCATTGATTCCAGCTTCGAGTTTGGCGTCTTCACACACGATTATACTGGTCGAGGTGGAGCATTTTCCACCAGCATCTCCAGAAGATTTGACTTCCAAGATCGTTTCGAAATTGATGACATCGAAGTATGGGGCTGTGGCGGTGATGCCGAGGCAAAAGTACAACGAGAAAGATGGGAATGGGAAGCGAGAGAAGCCGAGGCGAGAAGGCGAGTAAACCTGGGCACAGGTGATATCGCAGCTGACAGGGCACTCTTAGAAATGGCTGGACTCATCGGGGCAAATAGAAGTGGCGGCTCCATGGCATGACCGATCCGAGCAGGACAGAGCGTGGCGTTAAGGGGCATAACTTTGGATTTTACTTTTTGCATCAGTTTCGCTTTTTGCATTTGCATAATGGTTCCACTAGCACGAAGGCGTCCCTCCCAACGTGAACTCTTCTGAACACACGATCCTGCCATGATGGCATGCCGGCAAGTATACACCATACCAAGTGAGTATTCTGGCCCATAGCACCGGATACTGATGCATCCTAAGATCGGTCATGCAATGACCTTGGAACAACGTGAAGATGCACATGACACAATTCGGCCATATGAACTGTTGCGTGTCTCATTTTACTTCATTATTTATTTTACTAATATTGGTGTAGTCTCTCCTTGACAGAATCCCGAATACTGCTTAGATCTTCGATGATTCGACGCCCTCGGTAGCCGCAACCTCAAAGACCAGCTTCTGAGCGTTGACTCTGCCGGCCTTGAGGTCCTCGAGCGCCTGTTGCACACCTCCCAGACCACCAGGAACGATCCGAGTCGGCTGAGGCTTGAACCAGCCCTCCTGGAGGCCCTCGCTGATGTAGCGGAAGTACCGGTAGCCAAGGTCTTTTTCGCTATCGTGCACGGCGCCGACATTGGTGACGGTCTGCTTAATGTGGGCGGGAATATCATACTCCTTGCCCGGCAGGACCAGGGTGATTTTGGATTCCGGCTCGAGGACTTGGCTCAGGTTCTGGTAGCTGCCCTTTTCCGAGACGGCGTCGTAGGCGTGCAGAAGCTTACGGCCGCCTAACGCCTTACGGATGCCCTCCACCACGGCCGCGTCGCCGTCGCGGTAGTCGACAATGGCGTCGCCCTTGCTGGGGTCCAGCAGGCCGCGCACGTGGTCCTGCGACTTGCCGGCCACGCAGATGATGGGGTGGATGTTGCTCTTGATGGCCAGTTGCAGCGTGTAATAGCCCACAGCCGAGGCCGCGCCGTAGATGACGAGGGGAATTTCCTCCTTGGCCGGGTTGCTGGGCTGGGGCAGGGCCAGGCGGGTAGACGAGTACAGACCGACCACTGCGGTCAGAGCTGCAAGTGGAATGGCAGCAGCCTCTGTTCAAGCTGTTGTAAGTGGACCTGCCAGAAGACATAACTCTACGAGGATCTACTTACGTTCAAAAGTGATGTTGTCGGGGATTTTGGCCGTGGTGTGAGCCGGCACGATGCTGTACTCGGCCCAGGCGCCGTGAGGACTCAACATGACATGGAAACCCATGACCCTGTCGCCCTTTTTGAACTCGGTCACATCGCTGCCGACCTCGTGGATGTAGCCGGCGACATCGTCGCCCTGGTTGCTGTTGGTGTCGAGCCACTCGGGCACCTTCCAGTCTTTGGGGTTAGAGCCGGCGTAGACGACCTTGATGAGAACCTCGTCCGCCTTGGGCTGCGGGATGGGGTTGTCAACAATGGTGACTACTGGGCCTGTGTGTGATGGATTTAGTCTTTGCTCGGATAACTCATTCTGTTGAGGGCACTACTATACCCTTAGCGACGTAGGCTTCCTTCATTTTGGAGAAAAAGAAAGTTGCTCTTTCTGTATAATTCAGGAAAATGGATCCGCACAGTATAGTGAATTGAGTGAAGACTTGATGATTGTATTTGTAGATACTTGTTCAGATAGGTCTACAAAGAGAAATCTTGCCTGCTTGCTTGCGAAGGATGCTAGACTATAATATATGCGAACGACAAATCAAAAATGGTAAATTATATTCCGAATTGCAATGCTGCACTTACATTTGTCATCAACGGCGCGTGTGGATAGGCTCTATTTAGTACTTGGTAGTATGTGCGCGCGGTAACCACCATCCGCAAGCAGACATCGCAGTGCGGCATGCGGATACTTCCATTAGAGTATGACCCCGCTTGAAGGGAGTATTCGAGAACGTCCCATACGGTCATGAGAATCGTGCCGTTTAGGTGGGGTTTACGGGTAATTGGTTGCTCTGGTTGGGCGCAATAACGTCATGGAATCATGGAATTCGTTTCAATCTACGGCGCTGGGTGCTGGATTTGACGGTTGGTTGTTTCGCCACTGTAGTCGGTACCCTGGGCAGACGCTTCACCCCGACTGTCCGACATGCCGAGGTGTAGTGGAGATGCTCTCCCCTAATGGAAGGGAAAGAGGAAGAATACCATGAACACCCACGGTAGTTGTCGGCCGGACCTACGAGAAATTGAAGACTCGGGTTTGCTTTGCCAGGCTCAGCTATACGTGATGTGATTGGAAACTCTTATAGCATCTGACGTGCTCGCATTGATTGGGCCAGGGAAATGGGAGCTTGAACGAACCAATGCTCACTGCCTGGGCTCGCTAGGCTCGCTAGATTCCCAGGCAGATTCTGGCTATTGATGCTTGGGGCCATCTGGCCATCACCCATCCTATTATCAATATTCAGAGCAAACAAACATAGACCGCGCCGAGGAACTAATGCTGAAGGAGATAATACTGAATCACATTGATTGCTTTGCCAATGCTACGATAACAAGGCCCCATGCTGCTCGAGAACCAACATGAATATGCAAAGATCCGTCTGTCGATTCCCGCTGACAAAAGGTGGGGTCGTTCAAGCAGATTGTAATCCAAGTTGCTTCTTTTTTTTTTTTCTTCTTCTTTTCTTTCTTGTTGAAATCATGGCTGGACGAAACCTTACGCTCAAGCGCACAGTAGTGGTTGCGAGCTTGTGCCATGTTATATCCTTGGCACTGAACTCGAGAGTCTCTGATATTTACTGATTCTTGCGACAGCCCGGACGATACCGCGTTCAGTATGGACTCTGTTCTACCTCAATACATGCCTGTGTACCCGGTCTATCGGTCGGCGGATCGTTCTTCAAGCCATCAAGGCTACTTATATTTTGGGTCATCATTCTCCCAGAGTCTGTTCCAAGAACGAAACATTTGACGTCGAATGAATATGCAAGGTCTGTGGAGTGTTGAATCGGCAGCCAAGGTCCATACACTTTTAGCGAGGGTTCTGTTTGCTTGAACTGCGGGTCCATGCAGGTCAACCGGCAGCTCGTCACACAACAGCAACGTGCCTTCAGAGCAGGCGAGGCAGGCACTCAGGTTTCCTACTGCTGTGCCACAAGGACTGATTGTTTCAGCTGATGCTTTTTCTCATCCTGCCGAGATGTGATCTGACGTGAAAAGACATGTTGGTCAAATGACTTTGAAGCAGCCAACACGCATTACATGGGTACTTGCAGCCTCTGGCTGGATTTTTAGGTTCTACCGGCTGTCAAAGAGACCTGACAGGCAAACTTCCACATGTGCGCATGCACGCGCAATAAGAGCAGTCGCCAACCGGATTGTGTTCCTTTACATACACGATATTCAGGTCATATATGTCACTACTCTAAAGATTTTGTTTTTCGTCGAGTAGACTGTCGCTTATCTGCGTGGTGATCATTGAGATAACGCACATCGCAAGGATACTTACAAGATGGACACTCCAGGTTGGACTCGATAGGTAGCCCGCAGTGTTCGTTGGTGGTCGTTTGTCTCATGGATTCCAATCCTCCGTGCATCGCAACCATATGGACTCCGACGACGCAGCCTTGGCTCGTGGTCGAGGCCCTGCAGACATCCATTGCCAATGCGAGTTGGCTCTCTGTCGATTATTTTCTTCATCACGAAGCGGAAAAAGTTCTTTTTGTTAAAAGCAGCAAACGCTTGGACCCTGTCGTGATGATGTTATCGTGGGCGAAAAGGAAACACTCCTCAGCTTGGGGGCTGCGTGGTCAGCAGCCATATTATAAGCACTCGTCTAACTTATTCAGATCGCGTTGGTTAGTGATAAGCAGAGGCAGCGCTCTTATTCGCGAGAGACTTGAATCCTTCCCAGCGGCCCCAGCCTGAAGTGAATCACGAGGGCGAAGCTCTGAAAAGGTTACCGCTTGCGCCTTACTCGGGATTTATGAGCGAAAACAGATGTATAAATCAATCTAGTTCTGACCGAACTTCTGGACGTCAATTCCTATCCACGAAAATACTCGAGCATATCTTCACGGCAAAGCATAAGTCATGCTACATGAACTTATGCCCAATACTGACCCGATGACGCGACACACACTCATGGATATCCTTCAGCGGGCAGCTGAGTCTTCACCAGATGAGAAGCTGACCTTCTATGAGCGAGACGACGTTCGTACCCTCACTTACTCGCAATTGTATAAAACCGTTACAGTAAGTATAATATCAAAGCTGCCTCCAAGACTGCCGACTTCAATCATTTCGCATCATCCTCCGCTTTCTGGGCTCAGGTATCCCATATAACTTACTCAAGGGTGCACCAGACCTTGCTGACCAAATCAATAGGCCGAGGAACTGGCCAACCCGGCTTCTGTGGGCTATGCTGATAATCGAATTGTCATTTTGCACCTAGACTCTCATTATGTTAATGTTCTAGAGTTCTGGAGAGTCATCGCTGCTGGTGGTATACCGGTTGTGTCAACACCCTTCTCTGCTGATCCTTTCGCAAGAAGTCGACATTTACATCATCTGTTCCAGCTCTTCAAAGACCCTCTTGTGGTTACGACATCCGCATATCGAGAAGAATTTGACAAACACACACAGAGGTATGAAACTATTACGTTGCGGCGAAATTGTATCGAACGTCTCTCCTACCCTAGCTGTTGGGTCAATGATACCCCGAGGTCTGGCGCAAGGAACGCCAGCATTAACGCAGTTGACTCGAAAGCTGTGGCTTTCATGATGTTAACATCTGGTTCCACCGGGGGTGCCAAAGCGGTCGAAATCACTCATGAACAGATTTTAGCTTCTATGAAGGGAAAGTCACAGATGATAAGCACTTCGCATGACGATGCTTTCCTGAACTGGGTCGGCTTCGACCATGTTGGTAAGTGACGGCCTGGCTTCCACACTGCAAAGCTAACAATCATTACTCTAAGCTTGTTTAACGGAGATTCATTTGCACGCCATGTACGTGGGAGCGCCGCAAGTCCACATCGAGCCAAGCTTGGCAATGAATGGTTCAGCATGGCTTCAGTATCTCAGCATTCACTCCATCAGCATCACCTTTGCGCCAAACTTCTTCCTTGCCTCCATTGTTGAGACCCTCAAGAAGAGCAGATCGGTCTCGCCAATCAATCTATCTCATCTCCGCTTCGTCGTTTCTGGTGGTGAAGCCAACAAAGTCTCGACAGCCATTGCGTTCAACGATGCAATGAAGGAATTGGGCGCCAAGCACAACGTTGTATGCCCTGCATTCGGCATGACCGAAACATGTGCAGGATCATTGTATAACACAGACTTTCCACAGCCCGAACTACAAAATGGACTGGAGTTCTGCTCAGTAGGAAAAAGCATTGCCTCAATGGAGTGGCGGATCAGGTCGAACGACAATTGCGATTGCGGCATCTCTGAGCCAGGCAATCTTCAGCTGAACGGCCCTGTCGTTGTCAAAAGATATCATAATGATCCAGATAACACGAAACGGCTCATCGACAGTGACGGCTGGTTTGACACTGGAGACATCGGTTACAGAGACTCGGGATCCAACTTGGTTCTGGTTGGCCGAAGCAAGGACACCATCATCATCAATGGCGTCAAGTACTTCTCGCATGAAGTCGAAGCCATGGTGGAAGAGGCCGGATCCGGTTTGATCAAACCCTCCCATACCGCTGCATACCCTGCGAGGTCCGGCGAGTCGAACACAGAAGAAATTGTGATAACATTTGTGGAGCAAAAAGAGCTCACTGAAGAAGAACTTCTCAATGCTGTCACCAGGATTGAGAAAATCATATTCTTATACTGTTCCAGCAAGCCTCGGGCCATCATTTCTCTCCCAACATCCTTCATTGAGAAGTCCTCTATAGGAAAGTTCTCCCGGTCGGGTATGAGGAAAGCGTATGAGTCGGGCAATTTCAGTGATCACGAGGAACGGTGCAGGCATCGCATCTCAATGGCGCGGGCCACAGATCGGATTCAACCTGAGACTGATCTTGAGAAAAAGCTGATCGAAGTCTTTGCGGACGAACTAGACCTCCGTACCGATGAGGTCAGGTTTAGCGACAGTATCATCGACATGGGCTTTGACAGTATTCGTTTGCTCAGCTTCAAAGCCCGTCTCCAGAAACAACTAGGTCTCGACCAAGAGATTCCCATAGGCACTCTCCTCACCAGCCCCACTATCAAGTCCCTTGCGCAAGCCCTTTCAATCGACAATACCAAGACGGTTGCATTCGGTTCATACAACCCCGTCATCAAGTTGCAGACGGGAAAATCACAGTCCCCTCCCATATGGTTTATTCACCCCGGGCTCGGCGAGATCCTCGTGTTCCTAAATATTAGCCGATACTTCTCGGACCGAGAGCTCTACGCCCTTCGGGCCCCTGGCTTCAATACTGGAGAGAAGATGTTTGGCTCTATTGACGAAATGACTGAGTAAGTTCTTTTCTTGATGGTCTGGTAATAAAGACCCATCGCTAACATCTGGTTGTTTTTCGCAGTGTATACATGAATGCGATCCGTCGACACCAAGCCAATGGCCCATACATACTGATTGGCTACTCCTTTGGATCCATGATCGCTTTCGAGACGACCAAGAAACTCGAGGCGGCTGGGCATGAAGTCTACATGGCTTCTCTGAATGGACCGCCACACATCAAATGGAGGATGGTCCAGATCGATTGGTGCGAGCTTTTCCTCAACCTGTCCTATTTCCTCGGCTTCATTACCGAGGAAGAGGCCGTCAAGAAATCCGCCGAGTTCCACGATGCAGGCTACACCAAGACGCAGGTCCTCGACAAGATTCTCGCCATTGCCACCCCGGCCCAACTCGCCGAGCTCGACCTCGACGCCACAAAGCTGTCTCGCTGGGCGGATATCTCCGCGGCTCTCCAGGGCCTTGCGCACGACTATGACCCGGTCGGCAAGGTCAAGCATATCGACGTCTTCTATGCCCGGCCGCTCCTGGCCGTGGGCAAGGACAAAGAGGTGTGGCTGCGAGATCATTTGCATCCCTGGAACGACTTTTGCGAGGAACCTGCTGTATTCCACGACAGCCCTGGTGCTCACTATACCATGCTGGATGCGGATCATGTCTCTCGCATGCAGAAGGTATTGAAGGCTGCACTGAAGGCTCGTGGTGTCTAGCAGACGGCCTATAGATAGACTGTTCGGAGACGCAAAGGCCCTTTTTGGGGGGAGGAAGTGTCTTGGGTGCGCCTGGTAGAAACCTTATCAGGCCTACTCTTCTCGCATAACATAGATCAATCATACATGACTCAGACTGTGTGAAGCACCTTGAATGTTCAATATGGTGAGATTCGAAGGCAGAATGACTCAGGCGCGACATATTGGTTTGTGTATTGTGTAATAAAGCTAATGATTTGCGTTGTGGGAGAGTTCATGCATGTATAATCTTGGGTATGCTTCAACTTTTGTCTATTTTATCTCTTTTACTTGCTTATTTGTTTTGGTCATAAATTCGTTACAGGTTTATCGGTGGTCCTTCTGCCGCGGCAAAATTTACTCGTCGGCAATCTTGATGACGGCCTTGCCGAATGCCTTGCCGGTGAACATCTCCAGGAAGGCGCCGTGGAGGTTCTCGATGCCCTCGTGCTTGGAGTAGCACGCCTTGATGGAGCCGTCGGCAATGTACTTGGGCATGTTCTCGCGGAAGGCGTCAATGTTGGGGGTGAAGATGTCGTGGTCCCAGTAGATGAAGCCGCGGATGGTGATGCGCTTGCGGAAGATGTCCGACAGGTTGGTGACTCCGTACTGCTGCTCAATGGGCTTGTTGTATTGAGATGCCTATTATAGTCTTGTTAGCTTCGGCTGTCCGTCAATATGTTGCAAAGGGTGTTTCTTACCATGCCGCAGACGATGATTCTGCCGAACCAGTTAAGGTTCTCAATGGCAGCCTGGAAGTGCTCTCCACCAACGTTCTCGTAGACGACATCGAGACCCTCGGGTGCGAGTCTCTTGAGGGCAGCAGAGCAGCTCTCCTCCTCGCGGTAGTTGAAGCCGGCGTCGGCGCCGAGCTCCTCGGTCACGTACTTGAGCTTCTCGGCGGAGCTGACGCTGGCAATGACGCGCATGCCCTCCTTCTTGGCGAGCTGGACGACGAGCTCGCCGACGGAGCTGGTGGCGGCGTTGACCCAGATGGTCTTGCCCTTCTCGGGCTTGACCAGGCCATAGAACGAGTTCCAGGCGGTCATACCGGCCAGACCCAGAGGACCCATGAAGTGGGAGTAGTCCAAGTTGTACTTGTTCTCAATCTTCCAGACGAGGGGAGAAGCCATGGGCTTGAAGTCAATCAGCTCCTTGGGGATGATACCGTACTCGGCCAGCGGCATCATGCCCTGCATCAGGTCGCCCTCCTTGTAGTCGGGGTTGTCCGACTTGATGACCTTGGAAATGGCAAAGTTGGTAATGGTCTCGTCAAAGTTGTAGCCAGGGACGTAGCTCTGGAAGTCGGGACCGCGCATGCGGTCACGCTGGTGAGGGTCAAGACCGGCAGTGAGGATCTTGACGACTACACCTCCCGGAGGAGGAGTCAAGCTGATGGGTCTGTCTTCATAGACGGTATCCTCACCGAGCTTGGGGAGACCCTCGGGGATCTTCTTGAAAACCCAAGACTTGTTGGAAACTGTGTCGGCCATTTTTTATGAGATATATGGAATGGACTGAGATGCGGAATGAAGAGTAGCTGCAATAGTTGGGGAAAGACTGGTGAATGAGAGAAGATGTGTATTTCTTTGTTTCGGGAGTTCGTCCGTCGGCCTGCTTCTTATACAAACTGATAGGTCCGATCAAAGACAACCCCTTCCCGGGCCTTTCCCATGCATCCCCAGAATCATTCGACCTGCTTCTTCCAAGTCCTTACGTTGCATGCATGGCATGGGTCAAACTCATAGTATGATATGATGGGCCCCCCACTGGATAGCTTGAAACAGATTTCACGATTGGCTACCATGAAATGCATCTAGTGTCCATCCTGGCGCAGAAGCCGAGGCTCCACTGTCTGTTCCTCGCCGACGGGGAAAATATATCTGTAGCGTCCCCAATATCGTGAGCTTGCGAGCGGCCCCCGTGCTCCCCGGCAGGGTTGGATGTGTAGCCTCAGGAGCACGTTTTCCTGAAGGATTTAGGGCATGCGAGACGCTCCACCCAGAGCGGGCGGGAAATGGGTCCATTTCAATGCCACAATATTGCCGGAGCCGCACCTGCATTACATATCCAACGTCCAGGCGTCTTACTTGCGTTCTTTTGAGTCCCATTTGGGTGGATGTCCGCCAAGTATGGAATACGACGGGGAGTCTGGCTCGTCCAGAGCCGCGGATCGCATCGGACAGAGTTGCTTCATTGGGCGCTGAGATTGACGATCGCCAGAACGTAAGGGTTCAGACAGGGGTCTCTCAGCCTGTCAGTAAGCAACCCCGTTATTGATATGTGAGTGGCCGTGGAGATAGACTATCCCCGAAAAGACACCGCTGGACGGTGCCATTACACGACAAAAATCACACGATGAGCAGTCGTGATAATGGATCGATATGTTGGAGTGTTGAGTTGTTGTATGACAGAATATCATTGCTATCCAGGGCTAGCTGGGGCTGAAGGAACCAGCCGAGAGAAACCCAACGGCTTGGAAGGCTACTCTGCGTGGTGTATGGCACCGCGGGAAGCCGGTGTCAGCCCTGGTTACAGTCCTGTAACTCCTGTCGGTCTTGGCTAGCCTGCCTCTTGTTCGTAAAGGGTCCTGGGGGCCGGCTGGGCGGCTTCATGCCAGGATGCATTTGATCGGATATGCGTTCCTGAATTGAAACATGTGCGGTTAGAACGGCCTCATCTGGGCTCCCGCGCTAGCCAACAAATCAGATTATCCTCATTCTAGACCGTTACCGGCTCCGAAGCTACTGGCGACCGGCCGTCCTGACTAAGCCGGGGTCTAGGAACTTTCACCCTTGGAAAACGGCTTAAAACCTCACTAGTAACGGCGGGATACATCACTGAAGACTCCTGAAAAAAAGCCTACCAAGCCTACTCTCATTTCCCAGGTAATCTGCCCGCCAGCCTATCTTGCCGCTTGAGGCTAGCGATCCTCCTACTTGCCAGAACTGAGACTTCTAGAGGTAATTCAGGATCTCTAAGATCCTGTGGCTACGTAGGCTTCGGAGATATCCATCTCAAACCACTAAGCCAATCGCAACAAGACTCAATTGAGACCACGGTGCAATGTTGGGATTCTGGTCATTGCCAACTTGTCAATCGACAGCAGCCTGATATCGAAACGGACAGCCCGCATGTCCGCCGCAATGAACTAGTTGCGCGTGTCACGGAAGAAGGAGAGAGAGAGAGAGAATAAAAGGGTAAAAAGGGTAAAAAGGGAGGGGGGAAAAAGTCTGTACCCAATCAATCGCTACACGCGCCAAGAGAATGCGACAATTGACTCGGGTCGTTTCGTGAGTCCGCATGGCCGATCACTTTGCTTACAGCTAAAATAATCGCAATGCTTACCAAGGCCATGGTTTCTCTCCCGTAAGGAGCTTCGAGATTGAACATGAACACAAGATGTGTGCATTTAGCTTCTCTCATAACCTTTCAATCAAGTTAGCATGCCAGAGTTCATTCGATCTGATGCAGGCATTTAGGTGCTGAAGACCGCCATCTGCTGAATATTGAAAGCGACTTGTTCGTGCCCAATTCCTCTACTGCATGTTCTTTTTGTTTATCTTACTGATTATCACTTCGCATTCCATTCTTCACACCCAACGATTTTTTTTTTTTTTTTTTTTTGATTTTTTTTCTGCCGTTTCCATTCTCTGGAGGCCAAATGTCTTAGCATCGGAAGATCATGCCCCCTCTAATTGTCACGAATTGGACTTCGCTTCCACACTGCGTTCCTAATTCAACCTTTCTTTCACATATATGCATTGGCGCCAAAGCTACAGACGTTTGCAAGACTTTGGGGCGAACTACATCAACCAGTCTTCTGCTACAAGCCTCCTCGGGCACATTTTAGAAGCTTCGTATGCTCAGGAAACAATGCTTACAACCTGAAGGTGAAATCAGACTCACTGGTCATAATCCTCCTCTTGACAAAACCTGGCCTCTACAATTGACGTAAGAGATCATTGACTCCCATGTAGCAAAAGTGCCAGGACAAATTACGCAGCTCTATCCAGCCGCAAATGAGCCTAGATGTGGTTCCGACAGTCGTGCCAGAGAGATCACGCTAACATATGTTTTTCCTTTCATCTTTAATTGACCATATTACCCCCCAACCGAGCCTCACTTTCCTTGATAAGATCCTTTTGAGACCGTCTCTGATTTTGCGCGACTGGTGATCAATCCAACGACCAGCCAATTTACCCTGATGGTCTTATGCGACAAGTGCCTTGCTCTGCAAAAGTTGCTAGCCCCTGCTCCAAGTCGTTGAGGGACCGATTCGTATCCCTCAGCCGCATAAGAAAGACAGGGACGGGAACGATACGACATGGAAACGGCCATTGAGAAGAATTTTGTGTTGACTCGCCGTCATAGCGAGTGTTGCAGGAGTCAGGAACAAAACAGCTGTAGTTAATGGCTGCGACAGCGTTAGACTTATCGCCCCGTGTGATGTAGTCGTTTTAAATCGCGGCTTTTGGATGCAGTTACTGGATCAAACATATCTTGACAGATGTCATCGGTCAACAGTCATGGCTTAAGGAGACTGTCCCGAGCTAAAACTAAATAAAAATACGTAGGCCTATCGCTGTGCCGGAAAGTGCAGGGAGAGAAATATAGACGACGCGAATAGATAGATTGCATTTTATCAAAAAGATCTGACTATCCAAAATCAATATTAAATATCTGGAAATATATGAGGGAACAAATCCTTGACTTGAGACCTCTTTCGACGAAAAGTCTTTTGATTTGATCATATGTCGATGTCATTCAATATAGTCAAACGAATCTTCAAATTTCAAATATTCCAGTTGGTGGTACCTTTGCCGGTGCTTTAAGATACCTTGTCATGCATGGTGTTTCGATCAATCTCAAAGCAAAACTGGGCTGGGTTGGATCTCAAGAGTTTTCAGACGGGACAATCAGATGCTCTGCATGAGTAAGCGCGTGAAGTTTGCTTCACGAATGTGGTAAAGAATTAGCTCGGCGACTGCGCTATATACCAGTGGATGTGATCTAGCCAAGCAAACAACTTACATAAAACACGTGATTGCTCTCAGTGATTACACCAAAACTCGAGAGAATCAGGCATATCATATTTCGACGATGCTCTTGTCTAATTCTGCGATTAGACGTCCTTGCTCTGGAACGTGTCATTCATTTGAAAGCGGGATATCGTTCTTCACATTGAAAGGGTAGGAGGAACGAGATTGAGGCCAAAAAAAAAAAAAAAAAAAAAAAAAAGGAACCAAAACGACGCCGCCTGCACACACCTGAGAATCTTACATCGGGAGAGTTGGTTATGTTCACCACCTTGACGTCTTTCTCGTAGACAAAGACCAGAACATGGTGTTGTTGAATATAAAAGGGCACTCCTGTGGAACCTGGTCTAGATGTGTTGCGTTTTCCCACCCCTCTCTCATATCCATGCTTGGACCATTATCTGGGCAGCCCGAAGCATCACAGACAACACCAGTGCAAATTATACTGAGAGAATCTTGTCATCAGTAGCCAAAGTATTCAGATTAGGGAGAGGTATTCCAAGATCCTTGGCGATGCCAAACATTCGAGACCTCGATGCGCTATTATTTGTTGAAGGATGATTAATCTTGTCTCAGGCCTTGGTGTCAGTATATGGCGCAGCTGGGTCCAGCTGGGCTCTTCAGCCCTGCCCGCGATCGAGCCAACAAATGAGATCTTGGAGTAACAGTAGGGAACGGTTTTAGAAACCGATTCAGCTCGGAACGTCCTCCGGTGATAGCTACAGCAAGATAATTGGGACACTAATGTCCAGCTATCAAAGATAGTGTGCGATTGGCGGCAAGTGACAGATAGAATCGTCATCTGAACAAGTCGCAGCATTGCTCCAACTTTCAGTACTAACCTGATTGGGTACGCTTGCCATTTCGCACCTTGTGCTTGTGACCTATTCCCCGCCAATTCAGTGAACAATTGACCATATTCATTCAGCACCAATACATCTTGCAATTCTCTGAACGCTGCCTCTGTATGCCTTATATCACACGCACTTGGCCCGGGCTAGAATTACGCCTGTGCTGAGGGAATCAAGAGCCCAAAGCCTCAATGGCAACTATTCCAGCAGCACCAGTCCCTGAGCCTGAAGCTAATTCTAGTGCTTTGAGAGCGGCGGGAGGACGGGCGATGAATGCGTGAGTCAAGGTCCCTCCACTTGAACTCTCCTCTAACGCTCGAGATGACACCCTTTTTAAAACATCACTGACTGTTATACAGATGTGAAAGATGTCGGAAGCAGAAGATCAGATGCACAGGTAGCAAGCCCTGCCATGCCTGTGCGACACGTAAAGTGCCGTGCAGGTTCAACAGCCGCCGTCAAAAGGTTACGGTCACCAGAGGGTACGTGTGTGCTTCGCGCCAAAACATGTTCGTCCCTCCATCAGTATGTGCAACACTCAAACATCCGCAGTTACATTGAGGAATTGGAACGCAGGGCTTCTCGCAGGAGTGCCTCTTTGCAGTCAAATCATGGAGATGCACAGCAGAACCATTCCAGCGGAAGCTCTCAGTCTTCTGAAGTGCGTGGCCAGTGTTCGCCGGGAGACAGCGCACAGGCGGACACCCGGAATGAATCGCAACCTGTAGCAGCAACGCTGCCAACGTCAGGTTCACATGAGACGCCATTGACGAACCCCCTCACCACTGGTCAATCGACCTTCATGAGCGCAGATGATGGCATGACGTTGTACTTGGGCACATCTTCGGACTGGTCTTTTACACAAAAGATACTAAGCATGGTATACGAGCGCGTCTTCAATGAACCCATGCCGCCAAACGGTCGTGTTTTTGAAGGCCAGACGTACAACCTAGGTTGGGACGGAAAACCAGCTCAATCGCTTGTACCACCCGCTATACCGGACATTGACCACGCAGTGCACCTCATAGATACTGTCAAGTTCTATTGTGGGCAAATATTCCATCTTTTTGACCATGACTCGTTCATGTCGGCCCTCCATGCATTCTACGAACTACCATCAGGCGCCGCCGTGGTAGATGAACTTTGGTACATACACTTCTTACTGGTCTTGGCTTTCGGGAAAGCCTTCAAGAATAGACGAAGACAAGGCAAATGCCCGGCAGGGGCCGAATTCTTCGTTAACGCACTGCAACGGCTGCCCAATATGATCATGCTATGGCGTCACCCCCTTCAATCGGTCGAGATACTTGTCTGTATTGCTCTTTACTTCCAGTGCATTGATTATCGAATCGCAGCATACAACTACGTAGGTTCACGAGTCGAATTCAAAGAATTTCTTCGGGAAGCTTCTCAGGCTGATTGACGATAGATTGGCCAAGCAATGCGATTAGCTCTTAGTCATGGTCTTCACACCGATATGCCCGCGGAACGCATCGGCGCTGAGCTGGTGGAACGATCAAGGCGGGTGTGGTGGACAGTCTACATTCTAGACCGGGAAATGACGTCTACCGAAGGCGTACCGCAGTCCATTCATGATGATGATGTGCATCCTCGGTTGCCCACATTTTCGGGCCTGATCCAACCGCGCGAGGTGTTGAGTATGCGCATCAGATTATCACAAGTTACAGCCGATATCAACAGAAGTAGGTCATTCGTCCTGAAACAGCGTCAAAAAGCCTCACTAATCGCCCTGGGTGCGTTGTAGCTGTATACGGTGTCGACGGCAAGCTGAACCGCACTTTTTTAAATAGCACAAAGAGCGCATTGGCCAAAGTTGCAAAGATTGCGGATGATCTTCATCGACAGTTTCCATTACGTCTTGAAACGACAGCCAGCTGTCTTCCTAGAACTTCTGCACACTTACATCTTTTCTACCACAGGGTAAGTCGTCCTTCGTCTCGTGCAATTCTTGGTCGTAGAACTGTACTAATACGAATGTCATCACAGAGCATTATTCTTGCAACGCGGCCGCTGCTGTACTGCTTTTTGAAGATCCGCCTTGAGTCGCCATCTGATTGTAGTGGCCAGCTCAGAGCCTCAGAGACTGCCAGAAACTTGATAGAAATATGCCTTGATTCTTCTATGCAGAGTCTCATGATCCTGTGTATGCTATTAGAGCAAGATCTTCTCGGTGAGTCGTCTGTGTCATCATCGCTTGGTTTTCTCTTTTCTTATCTCTTACTTGCGTATGCAACTGTATCTCCAATGTGTCAAGTTCCCTACTATCGAGGACAGTGGGAAGTTTTCTGCTCTCCAGCGCTTCTGCTAATTTCAGTTTTCCCAGATGCGATGCTGCCATTTGATCTTGATTCCGCATCCATGGCGGCAATCGTTATTATGGTTGCCTCGATGCTCGACTCAAGCTTGCTTGTCAACGGGCCAGATTGGCTTCGGAAGGCCAGATCGATTTTAGGCACTCTACATGCCAATGGGAATGAACTATCTATGCTACACATCTCGGAGCTCAAGCAATTAGGCAGATTGCTGGCAGGCTTGGACAATGCTCAAAGCACCACAAACGCTGGCTGCCAAGACATAGGATCTAGTCAAAGCATTTCGGATCGAAACAACCAACAGGCGACCTGTGCACCAACCATTCCATTGGAGGCCAGTGTCTCCTCAATAGGAGAAATATATCCTAATTCTGTTGTAGATGCCATCACTACTAGTACGATTGGGCCGTTTATGGCCGACGACATCATGGACTTGGTAAATTCTATCGAGGGTATTGACAAGGAATGGATGCCACAAACAATGGTGGATTACAACATATGGTAGCAGTTACACAAAATAAGTGTGAACTCACTGGAAAGCTCAGAATCTCTATCGTGCTGTACAGTTTGTTCTGAGCTTATTCAAAAACACATACCAATACATATCGGTGGGCGATGTCAGGCACAAGCCATCCATTGATCTCCCTATGAACTTGACCCAACCGTGTTCCGAGCTTTTGGAAGAGTTCGCTCCACAGATGAAGTATGAGCAGTCTGATCGCAAACACGGCGATAAGAGTTTGGCATTGATTGTGATACTGCACGAAGCTCGCAATCTTTCGATGAAATGTCGCCCAAATTCCTCGATGCATTTGACCTATTGTCATAGCATTAGAAAATACAGAGGAGGGAATAAGACTGTAGTCATTACACAGATGTCCATGACCGAAATGCTTGATGCCTACTTGTTCTTCCAACGAGAAGTGATAGGTCATTTATCTGTATGGTGTAGATTAGCCAGTGTCAGGATTTGCCTCCGGAAACCATAATTGTCGATGGGTTTTAGTAGGTGAATATTCGTTTCTAAACTCCAAACGGTCAATTCCACACTGTCAAAAGAGATACAGGTAATGGAAGCTCATTGAGAAGAAAAATTACAGGCTATCATCTTCTCCGTGTGATGCAGATCAGGTACGCCGGCGTTTCGGCCTCGCACCCGATTCCGAAGACATAAAGCATATTAATCCATGAAAGAGTTGCTCACTCGAAGCAGAGACGAGTGTGCAAGGACTCGGAAAACTGCCCGATACCGAGCTGACTGTGAATGGACTCGGAGAGCCGCCCGGTGCCGAGCGGCCCGATGTCTGTGGGCAGCCAGGTTCGCTGCGGAAGAATGGCAGCATGTCATGTACATCATTGAAATTATAACATCTACTTACACCAGATCTACCCTGAGTGGCGGTAGAGGAACAACCTTACCATTGTCTGAAATGCTATGGACGAAAGATAACTTCGCATCTCGTGTGTCGGTCTTATCATTCCGCATATGCAGCTGCTGTTCCTGTCAATGATAAGGAAAGTTCTTAGAAATATACTAGACATACTTCAGATAGAAACTAAACATGCTACGGTAATTCGCTACCTGCTCTTATCTCTGTGGATTTAACCTTGGTTTCTTCTATCTATCTAGAGAAAAGCTTTTGTAAATTTAACGACCAACAAGAACTGGCACAATCACTGGCAGACGAACCTGCAAATACAACTAGATAATGAGAACTCTAGAGGCTAGGCCATCATCTGAACAAGAGAATTGGTCGATACCACTCAAACCGACTAAGCTGAAAGTCAGGCCGGGGGCTGACTCGGACCTGCCGCATCATTGCCCCCTGCGAAGTGTTATGACGATGCAACGTGTTCAACTACGCATCTTCGATGACTACTGATTTCATGTTGGTTTCGAGAGACGTGAACAGGCAAAACACAATTCATTTAGTGATTGGCGAGAAGGTTTGTGCATCCTTGTGCACGAAATTGAGGAGGGAAACATGAACCTTTCATCCAATAGATCCTCAGGAACGGACGCGTGCGACTGGAGCAGAGATGGAACAACCAGGTATGTTGCATAATTTATTCATGCCAGATGCGACATCAATGTCCATTCGTTGACAAGTTCTATGCCTTTTGAGGAAATAGGATCAGGTTAGAGGGATACTCATACTGGGACTGTGACTTGCCAACTTGGAATTCATCACGATTCGTTGACTCTTTGCCGTTTGAAAAGACGGAACAAGAAATTGCATATGAGCCCCGGGTTCGCTCATTGTCATCAGCTTGGAGTTCCCCCTGCTCGTGGCTTACAATCACAGCTGCAACACCGCACACATGCATTTGCAGTCATCCGTCGAACCACCCCTTTTTACCTCGGAATTTTCATCGTCGCAAATGTCCGACATCCTGCCTCGGTTACTTTTTTGCGTGTCGCGTCTGTTAATGCCGTTGCTATTGCATCTCGTTGCCCCCGAGATAACATTGTTCCCGTCTCGAATAGGTGCAAACCAGAGAGGCTACAGCAATGGCTCTCAATTAGAAGTGGCACCTGGCTATCTCCAAACTCACCATAGCCAATAATGGGAAAACCTGCCTTGTTCGTCAGCTCTTACATGGCGGTCGCTTTCCTCGTATGAGTCCTCTCGAGATATGCCGTGGACGCTTTCACACACAACCTCGTACAATCAAAGTTCGGGCTACAAAGTACCAAGTACACATGCCCTGGGTAGGCCTGCCTGTTCCGTGACTGGGGGATTATGCGGAGTACTTAGTGCGTCGGCTCCACATGCGGTGGCTGAAAGCCTGAGCCTTGAATCGGGCAGGCCTCCGCGCCCAGCTTGCCGGTTTCAGCGATCTTACTGCAAGCTGCACAGGAACAGGACGTGACTGATAGCACAAGTCTGGAAATGGTTGCCTTTAGTCATTAGTGTGAGGCTCTTTACTATCCTTCGTTGATAGTATAGCTGCTGCAAATGGGTTCTTTGAAATCTCACGTCGTCATTGCTCGTTCCGAGCCAATGTTTATGTATCGCAGGAGAGATGCGGATTTTCGGGCACGTGTCCAAGGATCAGACGCATCCTTTCCGTTTTCGACAGCATGATGAACGGAAGGCCTCCCGTGGTTTTGACATTTGGCTGGTGATAATAGTCATTACGTACTGGTACGGATCGGTCCCCCGTAGCGGGTCCTCCAAATTAAGGCCGATCAGTTTGGTGAGTCGCGGGGGGCCCATTCGGTTCCAGATACGTTACGATCTCGACGCTGGCAGGCTGGACTTATCAGCCCCGTGCGTACTGCTACTTACGTACATAGTTGATTAGTAGGTACCACGGTACATGATTCGGTCATTTCGTCCGCCAAATCAAAGATGGGGAGGAAACCTGGGGAAATCTTGCTAGTCAGTCTAGTGTAGAGCGTCAAACTCCACAACGCGCCAGAGTTAGTCGACCGCCAGGGCCTGCGCCCAGGTTCTCTTTTACCCAAGCATCTCTCGACATGACATCAGTTCTGCTTGGACACTGCGCTGATTGTTATCTTTGGTCCAAAAGAAATGCCACATTGCCTTTGCCCCTGCTAGTTCGGCAGATAAAACAAGCTGGCTGCTATACGTACTTGCACGGCAAGGCGGGCAAGTGTTGAACATGCACCTCCCGCGGCTACGTATAAATAGTCTGACGATTAATGGCTCAGACAAAGTCTTTCTACCTTTTTGTTTATTGACTTCCTAAAGCAATCATTGTGACACAGATTCATGCTCCATCGATGCGGAAGATTTCTCATTTCTCTTCGCTTCTCCACTTCTGCTTTGTTCATGGCCACTAAAGCCCGACATGTCTAACCAAACAAAAGAACACGAGACCAAGGGCGATGGCCAGGATATCTATCCCATGCCTTCACACGGGGTTGGACAGATTGGCGAAAGCCTGGCGCCCAAAGCGACGACTCACGATGCTGTGTTTGGAGAGATCACTGAGGGAGGCCCAAATTATCGCAATGTACGTCGATGCATCTGGGACACAGGTGCCACACTTATGCTGTCATGGCACAAACAAAGATGCAATACTAATACCAATTCATGATAAACAGGTCGGCTGGATAGGTACATCGGTTCTGATGATGAAAACACAGATTGGGCTCGGCGTTTTATCGATTCCATACACCTTCGACGTTCTTGGTTTAGTTCCAGGTGTCATCATCATGTGTGCTATTGCTGCGATCACGACATGGTCGGATTACATCGTTGGAGTTTTCAAAATAAACCACCCGGAGGTATACGGCATCGACGATGTTGGTTACTTGCTGTTTGGTAAAACTGGACGCAGCATTCTTGGTGGGGCCTTTGTATTGTGTAAGTTGGGAATGGTTCATGCAAGCACAAATGCGGGTACCTGGCTAACATTCATGTTCTCATCAGACTGGATTTTCGTTGCCGGTTCGGCAATGCTGAGTATGTCTATTGCATTGAATGCGCTTTCGGAACACGGTACATGTACAGCAGTTTTCGTCGCCGTTGCCGCCATCGTCATCTTTTGCTTGTCCAGCATCCGCACGCTAGGCAAGATTAGTTGGCTCGCGTGGGTCGGTATTGTTTGTATCCTGACTGCCGGTAAGTCTTACTTTTTCGATCACAGACGCACCCTGAACTCTAGTTGACTGATCTTTCCATAGTCTTTACTGTGACTATTGCTGTCGCCGTCGAGGACCGTCCATATGCCGCGCCGCAAGAAGGAACCTGGGTTACCGACTATGAAATTGTTGGGAGCCCGTCGTTCACGAATGCGATCTCGGCTATTTCCTCGCTGGTCTTTGCTTACGCTGGTACACCTGGATTCTTTAGCATTGCTTCCGAAATGCGCGACCCGAGGCATTATACGCGCTCGCTCATGGTTTGTCAGACGGTCGTTACGGTCACATACTGCATCGTAGGTATCGTCATGTACTACTACTGCGGGTCTTACGTTGCCACTCCTGCGCCTGGATCCGCTGGTCCTCTGGTTAAGAAAGTGGCCTATGGTATCGCTCTTCCCGGTCTCTTGGTGTCCGGGATCATCACGGCTCATGTGAGTGTTCCATGTTTCCCAAAGAAAATCTCTCATACTAAACAACAAGTAGCTTCCTAGTAAATACATCTTTGTGCGACTCCTGCGCGGCTCGAAACATCTCACGGCGAATTCGGTCATTCACTGGTCTGTGTGGCTTGGCTGCACCTTTGCCATAGCTTTGATCGCGTACATCATCGCCAGTGCGATTCCAGTCTTCTCGGGACTTGTATCCTTGGTCGGCGCCTTGCTGGGTACGCTCATATCGTTTCAACCCATGGGTGCCATGTGGCTCTATGATAACTGGAGCACGAAAACCCGCAACCTGAAGTGGTGGGCCATGGTCGCTTGGAGCATCTTTGTAATTGTGTCCGGAACATTCCTAATGGTTGCCGGTACATATGGAACTATCGCGGACATTATCACGTCGTACACCGCCGACGGCGGGTCCAGTGCGTGGTCCTGCGCAGATAACTCTGGCACTACCTAAACCGGGGAGTGGTTGGCAGATAAGCCAAAACACCGCTGTCCAATTGGAATTTCGATACTATGTAGTGGCTCTTCAGCTTGAATAGTGTTAACAAAGATTTCTGTTATGCTATAAATCGTACGCTTACGAAGATGTTTATTGATAGTATAAGAACGTAGTATCGCCTCAAAATAATGTCTGCGTGTAGCACGAACTCATGTCTGTACGATGTCTGCCTGTACTAGCGGATCATTGACGCTCAAGCTTATCAATCATGGTAACCGGGGAACTGTGAGTAATTCAAAGCCAAGGAGCCATTGGTGAACTTCGTATTAGAAATCGTCTAAGTGAATCCCAACGCCTTTTGTTGTGGCCAAGTCTAGAACCGCCCTACCTGCAGCAAGATCTGTCGTGCTAACCCCAATACTCTTATATACTAGAAGGCCATCTTCAAGCCAAGTTTGGAGCTTCTCTGAGCCTGTAGAGGCTCGTAATTGCTCAATCTGGCCGATCTCTATAATATCGGCCGCGTCGAGCTCACTTTGTATGATCTCACCAGAGTGCTCTAAGACACCAATGCGATCATCAACGAGCACCGAACCCCCCGAGTGATTGTCCATTCTGTACCCGTTTCCAACTCTGCAAACGTGTCTCAACAGACCAGGATCTAACTCCAACATGTCTTTCTGCCATGAACCCACGGCAGATATGTAAGGTTGTCGTGGTCCTTCGCGATCTTTTATGATTTCTGCAGGAAACACCGGCGCACTTGTGCCTACTGTGCAGAAAATGACGTCGGCGGCTTGTAGACGAATGTTCATTTCTGACTTGTACTCAACGCTTGATGGATCCATGTATTCCATGGAAGCTGCAGATCCCCAGTGCTTTTGATTCTCCTGCACGATCTTATCAAGAAGTCCTCGTCCCCGTTGGGTGGACCGATTGAGTATGGTAATCGATTTGATTTCGTTGCCTCGAAGGGCAAGTGCGAGGCGAAGATGCCAGAGTGCTTGTCTGCCGGCCCCAAAGACCACGATGTTCTCTACGCGACGCCTCCACAGAAAGGGAACCAAAGCACTCAACGCGGTTCGATATCCCGTGATTTCTTCCGCATTCAAGATGCCTGTGGGTATTCCATTGAGGTCGCAAATGGCGAGAATACCGTGGAGAGCGCCCGCGGCCGGCGATGTTGGTGGTGGATCTACGATAACTTTGACGCCCACATTGCTCGCAGAGGTAAACGGACGAAACAGGGTTTTGTTGCCTTCTGGGCGATTTACAATCCCCACTGGCGGCTGGTACTCGCGCTCCGACCCGATCGAGAATTGCGTCAAGCACTGGACTAGAGCATCCCGGATTCGAAGAATCTGGTCCTTCTTAAGATCGATCAGTAGATCGTGGACAGAAGAATCGCTAATTATCAAAAATCGGCCCATTTCGTAGGAATGTTGTAGGTAAGATGGATTGTAGTCGTGCAACTGGGTAACTATCTGTAGCGCAGACGGTAGTGGATTTTAAATGTCGGATCAAGAAATCCCTGAAAGCATCGATTCGACAAGCCAGCTCATCTCCTGGCTTCAGGGTTTCGTCGACTGGCTCAGTTTTAAGAATAAAATGCTAACTGCTTACCCTGTCAAAACGATTAGTTTCATTCACAAGTGATAACACACGGTGTAGATCTACGGAACCCCTACATAGAAGCCGAGCCGCTACGGAGGCATTTCCGATGCTGTGTACCCCTGCCCGGGACCCACTCCGAATTGATATACCCAATCAGACTCACTCGCTCGAGATCATCATGGGAGTAGTAATAGCCCAGATACGTAGGAGATCCAGTCAGATGACATGGTTGTGACCAAATACATGACTAAAGGTGGAGGAGGTAAAATGTCGCTGAAGTCTTGGGCTTCTATTATAATATCTCATGGCGCAGAGAGTACGGTTCACTGTTATATACCATAACCTAGTATCAACAGCAGCCACATCACAGCGTTTAACATCTTTGAGAAAAAACAAGCAGCTATGACTATCGGACGTACATTCAACGTGGTCGGAATCCACTGTGCGGGAGAGGTGTGCGATGTCGTGACCGGTGGCGTCCTTGACGTCCCCGGCAAGACAATGTTTGAGAAGATGAATTATTTCTGGCAAAAATCCGATCATTTACGCAACCTTTTGCTCAACGAACCCCGGGGCTCATCCGCCATGTGCTGCAATGTCATACTGCCAAAATGCGACCCCAAGGCTGATGCCGGCTTCATTATCATGGAACACGAGGAGTATCCGGCCATGTCGGGCGCAAATACCATCGCCACCTCTACGGTATTACTCGAAACCGGCATGGTACCTATGCACGAGCCAACGACAAAGATGATCCTCGACGCACCCGCTGGGCTTGTTGCCATCACGGCCGACTGTGAGGCTGGAAAAGTCAAGGCGGTGGAGTTCGAAAATGTTCCGGCTTTTGTATACGCCCTTGACCTTGACATACAAGTTCCAGGGTTCGACTGCCCCGTCAAAGTCGATATTGCCTGGGGAGGCATGTGGTACGCATTGGTAGATGTCAGGAGTTTAGGCCTGACCCTCAAACCTGCCAACGGGCGGGAGTTGGTCGATGTTGGAGAGCGCATCAAGCGCGCCGTCCAGGCACAGACTGATCCTGTTCACCCAGACAATCCGGCCATCCACGGTGTCACCGTCCTCGAGTTCACGGAGCCTCTAGAGACACATGAGGCCGGCAAGTCTGCTGCTAATACGGTCGTGGTGTCTCCAGGAAGGTTAGACAGAAGCCCCTGCGGAACAGGTACTTGTGCACGACTGGCTGTGCTTCACAAGCGTGGCCAACTGGGTGTTGGGGAGTCCTTCATGCACCGCAGCATCATCGGAACCAGTTTTCGTGGCACAGTAAAGAGCGAGACCAAGATTGGCGAATATGCCGCGATCGTGCCGGCCGTGAAGGGGACGGCCTGGATAACAGCATTCAAACAGGTAGTCCTGCACCCTACAGACCCCTTCCCAGAGGGATTTAGAGTTGGCGATAAATGGCTTCTAAGCTAGTTTCACTCCTCGGGATAGTTTCTGTTGAGAATCTTTCTGAATAGCAGTATTTTGTTCTATTTACTTGTCTTCGAGGAGGCCGACACCTAAATTCCAAATCTAGAGGTTCAGCTGCAGTAAGGAACATGCACCCGACTCAACTCGACCACATCAATACGAGAAAAGAAAAAGAAAAAACGAGGTTCGCCAAATGAAAATCGTCACATCCTTGATTTTTCATTAACCTTCGCCTGATAATGGAAGGGAAAAACATTTCGCCATTCATAATCTCATGGACGTGATTGATTGTTAGTGAATGACTCTCATTTACCTACTTTTCGCCTTCCTAACGTTGCCACAATCCCAACCTGTTCTCGCCAAAGTGGCAGTGGTGTAATCAAGGCTCCCCTCTGCGGAATATACGTGACAAAGATTTTCAAAACTTCTTCGCGGAAAGTAGCGGTAAATTGGTCGATGGTTGCACAGCGTATCACCTGTGACCAGTTTGCCTTGTTGCCTGGACGCATGCATATGTAGGTAAGTATGCACCAATCAAAGCTTGCAGCCATGGGCGCGCTCAACAACGTACAATTGTTCTACGCCTCACTTTCCTAAGACCACATCAAGTTGGAGCCTGATAGGCAGCCGAGAAAGTGAATATTAAATAGCGTAACTTCAACGTTTCTTAAGAAAATGGCACCTGCGAATACCTGTTCAAATTTCCCATCCTTCCGATTCACTTGAGTATTGACACAATCACGCCGACATCATGGCAGATTTTTCCTTCAATCACGGTTCCGACTCGAATCCGGACGAGACGAATCATAATACTATCAACACGAAAAAGCCTGATTTGAAATCATTACCTGCTATCATGTCAGATCTGAAGACTGGCAAAGCGTCAGCTGCATCGACAACAGTCGGGCAATTCTCGGAGATTGTGGACAGTGGTACGCAATGCGACGCGCAAATGCTCTACGAAGGTCCAGCAAAGTGCAAGTGTTGCATTAACTGGGTGGAGGACTATCCGGAAACTCTCAGGAGCTCTATTGAGCAGGAAGCAGAAACCAAGAAGAAAGCCCTTATTGTCCGTATGGCAAAAAGTCACCAGGCAGGCCGTCAGCTTGCACTTGACTCGATTGTCGTGCAGAATCAGCAGATCAAGGACCTGCTGAGTGAAGTCTTCCGAGGCTACAAGGGCATCACACCCAGCTTGAAAACGCTGGTGTTGAGCGCCCCTTTCCATCCCTTCTTCTATCGCTGGGACGTGTTCAAGAAATTGGTCGCTCAACAAAAGACAAACGGTACAGAGACGGCTCCGTTCTCGAATCTTCTCTACCAAATCCTTGATCTTGAAACGAAAGATACCAGGGAAGAAATCGAAGATCTGCGAAGCAAAGGTGTCATCACATATGAGCTCCTATGGGCTTTGTTCCATCCAGGAGTGCAGATATACGCCTCAGTTGATGGGCAAGATCGTATCTTCCTGATGGAAAGCAGCAAATATCAGAACAATGCCTGGGGCTGTGGCTTGTGTCTGACACTCAAATTCGTTGACTGGGACGGCGAACAATTCGGCTTTGCAACAACGTATATTCTTATCGGCAAATTCGGTGGAACGAAGAATATTCGTGAACTGAATGCCTATCCTTTAGAATATCACGAGTCCAGATTGGACGTCGCGAATGCTACGAAGCATAGAGGTGAGATATTTCTCAGCCTCAAGGGCGTACATCACAAAGCCTATACTGGTGACTTGCTTCTGAAAGATCAAGAATCCACGGTATTGAAGGTAAGTACCACACTATTGTCTATGTTGAGTCTCTCAATACGCATCTAAACTTCGTGAAGATAGATGCTCGCGTGATCATTGATGTATCAGCGGCACCTCCCAAATTGCAAGTCCGGGGTCTCACCCCTCTTGGAGAGCTACCAGTGGCATCTGACATCGACTTTGATGACAGAGTTCACTCAGTGCCAGAGGTCCCAATGTCTGCAGGAGGGGTTTCGAACAACTACATGGAGTGCCATCCTGGACTAGCCCACCTGCGCCAAATGGCGGCCAGTGGAGCGCCGATACATTCGGCGGCAAGTGAGTTCCACAGTTGGCGCAAGCCCACAAATCTTGACACTCAGCAAGGTGCGAAATTACGAGAATTTACCATTGTCAGAAATGTTCTAGGGAGACTAACCTCAATTGCGTTTCTCAGTGAATCTATCAGAGAGAGACCTCATGCTGTGCAACTCTCACGTCGTCGGCTATTCGTTGAATGACAAAGTATGGGGCACCATTACGGTGGACGACGTCAAAGATGTGAAATGGAATGACGAAGCGTTTCCCAGTCTCATTCTCCCAGAGGGACACAAGGAACTCATTCTTGCATTTGTAGAAGGCCAACTAACACACGAGCATGAGTTCGACGATGTAGTTCAGGGCAAGGGCAAGGGATTGACCATTTTGCTGGTAGGATCACCAGGAATTGGCAAAACACTGACTGGCGAAGCCATTGCCGACAAGGTTCAGCAGCCACTTTACGTGCTTAGTGCTGCCGAACTGGGACAAGAGGCCAAACATGTGGAAACAAAGCTTCACCACGTGCTGGAACTGACAAACAAATGGAAAGCCGTCCTTCTTTTGGATGAGTGCGACGTATTCTTAGAGAAGCGATCGCAAAACAACTTAAACCACAACGAGGTTGTTGCTGTCTTCTTGCGGTAAGTCTGATGGGAGTCGAGGTGGTGCTGAGCTCTGACATTAATCGTGTTTCTAGCCTCCTGGAGTATTACCCAGGGATGCTCTTTTTGACCACGAACCGAGGTGATGCAATCGATCCGGCATTTCAAAGCAGAATCCACCTCACGCTGCAGTACCCAGATTTGGAGCCTCAGGCTAGAAGGCATATATGGCAGCAATTCTGTTCTCGCTCAAGTTTTGAAAGCTCCCTGACCAGTGAAGATGTCGCGGGACTGAGCGTACTTCCATTGAATGGTCGGCAAATCAAAAACATCATCAAAATCTCGTCTCTACTGGCTGGAAAGGAAGGCGCATCGCTTCAGTTGGGTCACATTGAGACAGTGTTGAAAGCGACCGGGCAGATGAGACACGGGGAATAAGTATGTAGAATAGGTTGCTTATGGATGGGACTAGGTAGGGTATATGGTACCTTAGGATGGTATGATGGCGTGTGACAAATAAGCCTGTAAATGGAGAGCTTTTAGTGCAAACAGTCTGACGCGCAATTGACCATATAACTACCTCTATGTGTCTTTGGGTACTACACCGTCCCGTCTTGGAATGATCGAACCTTCCCGTAGCTGGAGCCCGATGATAGCGAGCACATCTACCAGGTGTTTGTCTGTTGTTGGTACATAGGAATGCACACAGTGAACCTTACAGCCCCAACATTAGGCGACGCCTCCGCAAAGTCCATCTCCTAGAATGCCCGGATTTTCATTCATCGGGATCTTCCATGGGCTTTCCATTCGTACTCAATTTCATCCTATATAATTACCCAGTGGGTGAAACTCTGCGTTTATCCCTGGATTATACTCGGCCAGACGGTCATGGCTTCCACGATTGTACCATTTCAGATCGCTGTGCCCGAGGCTGGCGTCGAGAAGCTGAAGATGAAGTTAATTATTCTAGCAACGCGTCCTGGAGAAACTAACTTTTTCGATGAGTGGAAGTATGAAACACCGTTTTGGGGTTATCAAGCAGCTGGCCTATGTCTGACAACCCTCATACCATTAGCTCAAGGCCGAAGCCAAGCTAAGCAAGTTGCCGTATTTCATGACAGGTATCTGGCGAAGGACAAGAAAATGCCCTGAAAGTCTATTCTATCGACCACATAAGCAAGAAAGCGAATTGTATCTCCCTCCTATTCTGTCACGGCTGTGAGTATACTCGGCCTCTCTTGTAGGACTTTGAGTCCTGTGTATGAGAAACGCTACAACGAGGAAGGACGTTTCGCTGCATGGGAGAAACGTGAGCTAATAGTTGCAGATTTAAGGTAAAGTAAGCAGGGCGCCAAGATATAAATATCATAGGGGTAACAATCAACATGTTGTATGCAGCCTCAGTTGCGTGCTGGAAAAGAGGAGACGTAGATAAGATTTTGCAATGTTTTTATGTTGCATGCGTGAGATTGATTTCGTCTTCGGGCAACTACACAAATTCCAATGGCATTCTTCTCAACCAAACTCGGATGTCTCGGTCCCCGTACGACTTTTAGACTTGATTGTTGGTGGCCGAGGACTTCACATTCCATGCATTCCGGGTCATCAAACTAATGTACGGAACATAGCCAATTTGGCGAGCCATTCTAGAGCCAACACGATGAAAGCTTGGAGGCAACTATTCCTAGTTCTATCACGATGTCACAAGTACGGCTGATCCAGGGAAAGAAAAGAGACGTATGAGGTGTGGAGACAAAAAAAATCATATCACCCTGGTATCAAAGTCGATTCATAGCAAAGCTGGTAGCCTGTGGAACGAGTTCTCCTTGCATGATATCCTTTGTTTAAGACAAACCTTGCGGCACATTCGACGATACGCATTTCCGCATCTATCTTGAAGAACTTTTGGGACAAAGCCAAAGGCAACCAACAACACAAACGATGTAGCAATATCCATTCACGATAGATAGAAACATGACATAAGTTCACCCGCCATGCACATCAATGCCCGGAATCCATTTTTGTTTTCGGAATTTGGCTTCATAGATATATTGATCAAATGGATTTCTTTCATTCACTTTGTTCTGCATACTCCTGTCACAATATTAGCGATACCTTCATTCCTCATCGTCATAGCGTTGCATGATTCTCTGTTTTCAGGCTACCTGATATTTATTTTGAAGGAGACGATTTCAACTTTAAAGCATCTTCGTGAGCAGCGAATTTAGACAATTAGCAGGCTGTAGACACAAGGACAGCAAAGCCTATAAGAAGAAGGTGGTTCTCAATGTATTTCTATCGTTTTCACTGTATACTATCATCAAGAAGAAAAGATTCGTTGGTTATTTAACCATTTACCGATTTATTATTTGCTGGATTCTACAAAAAAACATTTGACATAAGTTGACTTGCTTTCCCTTTTGTAAAACTGCAATAATCAGAGCAGTAAGTGTATGACATTACAGCGGCCCTATATTTGAGCATCAAAGTTCAGTAGAAGCCATGCAGCAACATCCTCTGTTTTATTCCACTTGAACATGAACCAAAATGCTGATCATCTTGATCTAGCTCAGAATGCCTTAAATTCTACAGAAATGCAGCACTTGCGAAAACAAAGGTTGTCATATCTGTATTATCTCGTGTAAAGCATAACTACGCTCTTTTTGTTCTAGATGAGTGATCTTCAATTTTTAGCACGCCGAATGTGCTTCGTTTCTTCTTTGAAGCTATCGAGTTTTCTTGACACTGTGGACGAAATACTTAATGGAAAAAGACCACCCGTCCAACACGTGTTCTATCTAGATTGACCTGAACTATAAAAACGGATACCTAAGCGTCAAGTCACATGGTGGTATCCCCCACGTTACCGTCCGGTCTCCAGTCTCTGTCCTCGCAAGCTACCCAGGTCACGGTGCTGACCAATAGGCGTGTAGGCTGTGCAGCTGCGGCTCGGCGCCACTGCATCCGCTCGTGCCATTTCTGGCCGCACCAGCTCATCTTTTCGACGGGGCGGCCCTTGGCGCTGAGGAATCGCGGCCGGCCGCCTGGGCCCGGCGCGAGAGGCAGTTTCCACCCAACCGCCCAGCCAACAATGCGGTCCAGCTCCTGCCGCTGGTCCTTGGACGTCTCAAAGTCCATGGTCAGCGTCTGCAGATTCGGCAGGTGCTGGAAAGCAGAGCCCCAGGCACGAGGCGAGAAGTCAGGGTTTATGCTATCGGTATCACCACTGTCGTTGTCAGTGGCCCGCGCCGCTGCGCGGTTGATATCGATATCCATGATCTCGGCGCTCACAGTGCCCCGGAAAGGGTGGATCCTGAGCGGCTGCCCCGACTCCCAATACCACCAGTCACCACGGCGGATCGTGATACGAAGGTGCTCCACGTTTCGAAGCCAGGGGGTGCCCGTAACAAGGCGCCAGAAGTGGAGGTTACTGTTTGAGTCCTCAAGCCAGAACAGTTGCGTGAAGAGTCGAACGCGAGTGATCAGGTCACGCTGGCGGATGATCATCGGGTGTTGCGCTGCCTCCTCCTCCTCTTGTTCTTCTTCTTCATCCTCCTCCTCATCCTCTTCTTCCTCGTCCTTCTCCTCATCCTCTTCTTCCTCGTCCTTCTCCTCATCCATCCCCGGCTGTTCACGATTGTCGTCTGCAGCTAAGGGCGAAGATCGCAAAGAGACACCAGTCGCCAAGCGCTGCTCAAAGTAGCTATGTAGCTTCTCTATCGACCAGACGGCCTTGTCGCCGTATCCTCCCCGCATCATATAAAATCGGTGCTCCTTTTGCGCTGATGGCAGTTGACACGTCTCGATGTATACTCGCCGGCAAGTCCGCAGCAGCGCTGTTGATATCGTCATAGGCTCAACATTGTCTGGGCGGAGCCAATCGTATCCATATTCATGCGTGGGGTCGACGAATCCCCGATGACGAGGGAGGTCAATGACTGGGCTCTCTTCCACCACGACCTCGTCCTCCACCGGCTCGTGGTCGTGGCGGACCGCAAAATCAGGCAGCTTAGCCTTGACTTCGGCGGGACAGTACTCTTGCAGCGCATATTGAAAGATACATTGGCGTATCTCTGAGGGAATGCGATCAAAAAGTGGCGACTGCATCTGATGATTGAAGCCAGGAGAGTTGACCATGTCGGCGAGAAAGAGTGGTTGCTCCATTGTTTTGATGTGCTTGGGTTGACCTTGGTTAAACTCCGTTGTATCACTCTTGGTATGATTCGAGACACCTCGACTATATATAATCGTCCTGACGTTTTATTACAAGATTCTGTCTTTATATCGTATGATGATGTTGAGTCGTACAATAAAGGCGAGCTGGTCGGCGGGGCCTTCTTGGCTCAGGCAGCAGTAGGCAACCTTCCCCACTCCTAACCAACCAATTGGGTGCAGCTGCAAAAGGCGTCCGCTGTGTCACCTCAATTTGGAAGAATATCCTTGCTTTGAGTCGATGAGCAGGTACTTCATATTGCCAGAAAGAGAGATCAAGGCGCAGTCTCATGGACTTGGTCTCGTCCAGCCGTCCTTATAACAGGTGCCTGTTATGACCAGCAGGGGTGACGCCATAGGGCCCCAAAACTGCCTATTTTGGGGCGCACTAGTCCGAATTACCAGTTTCGGCAATCCGTCACTACGATATTGAAACTATAGTTCTCCTCCCCGTCCACTAGGTCCTTCATATAATTGTGATCATTGATACATATATTCATTTATAGGCTTTCTTAGACTTGCCTTCCCTCACGTCCCTTGTAACATGTTTTGCACAAATGTTAGAAGTATATAAAACTATAAATGACGTCTCTCCTCCGTTTTCCTTCCTTTCTTGAAGCTCTCCGCCCGTTCTTTTTGTGAAAAAGTACAGAAAAATTTGTTTCCATGTTTTCTTTAAGTTGTTTTTGTATCGTATTTCAGCTCCATCGCGACTGGTTCTTAGTGGTTATACCCAGAATACCATACCGCCAGTATCGTATCTTGTCGCCAAAATGCCTAGAATGGGAAATAATCGCATTTTCCATCCACATTTTGACGCACAGACCGACTTGTCCCGGCTGAGTGGGCCAGGCACCTGTGATCACATCACCAACATTAAATGCATGTTGGTTGACAAGACATGCAAGGTTGCAGCCCACATACCACTTCCTCATTCGTTGTTTTTTCCCCATTGCGCGACTTTCATCTAATACTGTATAACAAGCAGCTCGATGCGAGCATGCAATTTCCTTCTGTTCCTATAAATTTTCTAAATCACAATATTCTCATTCACTGATTTTTGTGCCCTCATCTTCTTTTGTATCGTAGATTGCCCGCCATGCCTCCCAAACCTGAAGACTATTCGACAACGGACTACTGGATTGCACCAGCTAGAAACTTCAGATCATCAGCTCGTCTACGCTTGCAGCATTACCTATTCCAAGGCACAATTGGACCTCTTCTAGAAAAGGGTATCGAAAGTCAAATCTCCGGCTCGCAAGAGCTACGAATCGCGGATCTTGCTTGTGGCAATGGCGTATGGCTCACAGACCTACACTCTCACCTTGAAAGAGCTGGCATCATAGCCCAGCTGGAAGGTTTCGATATCAACGCGGCCCATTTCCCTGACCCAGCCTTCTTGCCAGAGTCCGTGTCATTCCAAAAACTGGATATCCTGGCAAACCCACTACCTACGGAGCTGATTGGCATCTTTGATATTGTTCATATTCGGGCATTTGTGAGCGTCATCAAAAACTCCGAAGTTGGGCCTGTGCTATCCACCGCTCTGAGCCTTTTGAAGCCCGGCGGCTTTCTCCAGTGGGAGGAATGCCGAGCCGATCGAATGTTGGTGCAGGCTCCTTCTGCAGAGATATCCACAGAGGCCTGTGACACCATCGTCAAGACGGTGAGAATGTTTGGAGAGGCAGTTGGGCATAAAAACGATTGGGTGGACGTCCTGGGCCGACACATAGAAGAGCATGGTTTTGAGGATGTGCGGGAACAATCAAGCAATAGTAGAAAGCAGGACTTGAAGGGGTTTACCGAGAATTACTTGATGGTGTGGGAAGAGATTGCTCCATACTTCCCGCCCAAGGCAAAAGAGCCACAGGCGCCCATGACGCGAGAAACCTGGCTTGATCTTTACGGAAGGGCTGTCAAGGAGACGGAGCAAGGCGTTGTAGTCCACCAGGGTAAAATCGTGACTGCAGTAGGTCGCAAGCCTCTGTAAGGGGTTTTCTTCAGTAACAATTTTACCAAGATCTTGTCTCACACTTTGTCCTTGTGATTGATATTCATCCTCAACATGGCGCAAAGCAATGTATGCTGCCTTTTACATGTATGTGGTTCTTGGCTAATAGAGCTTTTGCGACTTGGCAACCAACAGCGTCTTTGCATGAGATTATGCATGTAGAGTATCCGCTTTTCTACCCTGTTCATGCTAAGTTGCTGTTGGCGATTGACGCTTTTATCCCGTTAACTTCAGTGCTCTAAAGGCTCAAGGTACCTATCAAGACAATTTACAACTAGATGTAGACGAAAGAGCGTCTAAAAGATGCCTGCTTGACTTCTATGACGGCGAAGCACTTTAGCCTTTAGTAGCTAACAAACCCAGGCGAAGGACAGCGACTTTTCCCCTCTTATAGCGCATCTGCCCCAGGGGGGGCCGCCTGAGGTGCTCGCCCCACCAGCAATGCCAGTAGCCGACGCAGCGACTGCTACAATGGAGTGGCCCCGCTAATAGTGTATGCCACAATTGAGGCAGCATTTCGATTTGCCGGTCAAATCAATATGTTCATCATGAATATTGGCGATTCCGGTTGCTGCAATCCCAGTCAGAATGACTTCGCTAGAATCACTACCCGTGGAAATTCTGTTAAAGGTCATTCGCCTAGCCATCGAGCCTGGCCCCGAGGCGGTCGGCGTGTGCGCGGCTGTCTCGCGCCAGTGGCAGCAACATGTCGAGAGGCAGACTTTTGCGTTCCTCAGGCTCGACACGGACCGTATATCAGAAGCTCGAGACATTCTCACACCAGTTCGACAAACTTACGTACGTTATATTTGCATGGAAGCTTTACTACCCGAGTATGACGAGCCTAGACTCCGCGGGTGTCGTGAGACCCACGAGGATCAGCAACAGAATAATCAAGCTTTCGCTCGCGCAATTGAGGGACTGTTTGATTGCTTAAGCCGTTGGGAACCCGTGGTGACAGGTGCTACAAAGCCAGTCATCACATTAGAGCTCTGTGCTTTTTCGCGCTCCGATAAGCCCGGCGGTGTTGCAGCCCATCGGACCAAGCGCTGGAAACATTCCTTCTTATCACTAGAGAATGGCATGGAAGACAGCCTGCCAGCCCTGGGTATGATCACAAAATTTACGGATCGTCCTTCTCATTTTCCCGCGCAACCCAGTCCCCGTCGTCAGCAGTCTTACTGCCGTTCAATCGAAGCAAAAGTATTCGGCATCATCGCGTCGAAAATGTTCAATCTAGAGCAAGTGGACTGGACTCTCGAGGATAGCGAGAATGAGGACCTCTCGCTCCGTCAAAGGATGCGCCAGGAGTTCGCAGCGTCCCTTACCAACTTCCCACAAAGTATTCGTGAGTTCCGCCTTTTCTACGCCAATCCTGGACCTCTGAATCATGATTTTCAACCGCCTCGTGCCTATAATGGCGATCTGGCAGCGGACCCTTTTAGCATCGCTTTGCGTGGTGTGGCACAGCACTGCATCAGCTTTACCCTCGACGGCACCGTCGTGTTCGATGCCAATCTTTTCTGGCCGCAACCGCTATCCTCAGCCGTGGATGAAATTCCATACTGGGCACGCCTCGAGGAGTTCAGGGTCACGAATAGCATGGCTTCCCCGTCGGGAACCTGGCTCTTTCACGCGGATCCCTCAGCACCTCGGCAGCCAGCCCCATCGTCAGAACACCTTGCCGATAGTCCCGAGGTCCGGGCAGGCGACGACCCAGAATACTTCTACAGAGTGCATCTGGATCACAATTACTTCGAAAATCTGTGTCGGGCAGCTGCACGCGCAGCCGCGCGCATGCCACGGCTAAAAAGGATGGTCGTGGGTTGGAATCTGGGAGTAGACTGTCACTTTGGATACCGGACTTTTGACGGCGGCAAGTCCGCCGAATATTGGTCTGAAAGCACACCTGCTCTTCCATTAACGGCCAAGGCGGAAGAGGCTTGGCGTGCCGCTGCGAAGGTCCACATAGGCGAGGACGGGAAGATGAGCTTTGATGTAGTAGATCGAGGTGAAAAACATCCTCTAGTTTATGGCCTCCTGACGGATAGTGAGTCAAACTGCCGTCGAACCCATTAGGGCGCATCAGAGGATGTGTAGATGGTCGAGAAGACACACGATCAATTCATCCTGTTTCCGGTCACACAAGCTTACAAGATGTCCGAATCCCACGAAGGACATAGGGGGTCGCAATGGCTGACACCTATTCACCATGCGGCTATCAGTCCGAATTACCTCAATACGAAAACTGGCTGTTATCAACACACAGTCGTCTATCAGTCCATGCACCACTAGCTACTTGTGAGACAAGGTCAGGACGGAGCAAGACATGGTGGTCGCATGAAGAGGAGAAGAAGAAGAGCAGGCGAAGTAAACATATCGTACCCATGCAATTCACCATAATCACATCCTTCTCGAAGCTATCGAGCACCGAGCTGTTGTGCCGCAGAAAGACGCACTCAGCGGAACCACAGCAACAATTCAAGGGCGCGATCTCGAAGGGCCGGTACCAAGTACGATGGCGGTGATGATTTCCCGCTCAAGGCCGCATGCTACTGATGTCTATTAGCGATCTCGGTTGCTGCAATCGTTCGCAATTTGATGTCGTCAATTGGGGTGGTGAAGGTGAACTCACGGGACAAATTTGGTGGTGGGCATTTGGTGCATAATCTACGTCTTGCTGTCCAGTATAAAAGAAAAGTGCTTCAAGGTAGGACGGATTGTATACTCCTGCATCTACCATTGGAAACCGCACCACATGATAATACATCGATGAAAATGACGGGAAACCCTCTTATGCATTGATTCGTAAATTCTGGCCATGGCAAAGAATGTAGTTGTAACCTTGATCAGCCATTCTGATCATTGATACATAAATACAATACGACAGGAAACAACAAGCCTGCTTGAAAATATGAGGACAATGGGATGCAACCTGTGTCGCGTCTTGCTCATTCTCTCGAAAAAGGCTTGGGCTCAGGAACGTGATCAATAGTGCCGCCCATGGCAAGGAGCCACACTTTACCAGGGTGATCTGGCAGCTTCTCTCCGTAGATCATGGTGTTTGGGAAACCAATATCAAAGGCAGCGGCATCTTCAATTTCCTTGATGTCCTCATCCGAAAGCTTTATGTTCAATGCCTCAATATTGCCCTTGAGGTGAGCGACTGTGCGTCCGCCAATAATGGGAAAGACATAGGGCGCCTTGCTGGTAACGTACGCCTGGGCGATACTCGTGATGATGGTATTCTTGCGCTTGGCCACCGCCTCGAGAGCTCTACTGATATTGACTTCATGGTCCTTCGGGTTGACCGCGCGCGCCTGGTCGCCTTTCTGCCTCTGCTCCTCCGTCTTGAACATGCCGGAGCCGAGTGCGCCCCACGGGGCAAGACCCATGCCCTCGGCGCGACACATGGGAATGATGTCGCGCTCAAAGTCGCGCTTGGCCGCATTCCAATTGCCCTGATAGACTGAGAACTGACGCAGTCCGTTGCAACGAGCATATTCGTTTGCCCTGCTGACGACCCATGCAAGGGTGTCAGAGACGCCAAGGTAAAGCACCTTTCCTGACGCCACAAGGTGGTTGAGCGATTGCATCAGCTCCGGTATGGTGGTCTGAAAGTCCCACCAGTGGACATAGAGCTATATGGCAGGCCAATTCAGTGAGACCCAAGTGTCAGGGGTAAGAAACAGTAGTTACCAGATCAATATAGTCAGTCTGCAGCTTCTCGAGACTAGCCCGAACTGAAGTGTGCAGACTCTTCGCCCCGTTGCCAGTGAAGTTTGTGATAATCTCCCTGTTCCCTCTGCCAGCATCGAAGTTGGTGGTGAACTTAGTGGCAATGACCATCTGGTCTCTGACCCCGCGCTTCTTCATCCATTCACCAATCCATTTCTCCGACTCCTCGAACTGATAGTTGTTGGAAGTATCGATAAAGTTTCCACCTTGCGCACAGAAGAAGTCCAAGATGCTTTCAGTAGTCTGCTGGTCACAAGCTCCCACTGTACAGGTTTGTATTCATTTTTTTGTATCTTATAACGACTTAACTAAGTCTTTTGGAGGGGATGCAAAGAAACTTGATAGGGCTCTTTTGTCGCAACGATGAATACATAAGACTCACTGTAATCCTTCCAAGCGTCTCCAAAGTTCATGCTACCCAAGCAGAGTGGACTGACGCGGACAGATGCTGTGGGTGAGAGCAGTCGATAGCGAGCAAGAGGGCCCTTGGCCGGTGGTGCCAGCGGTAGTACAGGTATAGACATGATTATCGAGTCTACTGTGAAATACAACTGCGCTCAGTGGGTAAGAAATTCCCGCCGTATGAGAAGAGAGTCGCAGGAATAATGAGGATATGACTGCTACTGTGTAACTAGCTACAATCTCAAGAGTATATAAATCAAAGTGCGCATGGAAATTATCTGAGTTCATGTACAATAACTCCGAGCTTAAATCCTAAGATCAGGCTACACAGGAGCTGCTGTGCCTGAAGCGTACAGAAACAGGAATCTACAACGCTCGGGGTAGGAGGCCACGAGGCAGGTATTCCCGAGGTAAAGGTTTTCTTTATTCGAAATGCATGGCCCTGAATCAGCAGCTCACAGCGGTGTACTCAACCTGCTCCCACAACATTGACGCCAAGCTTCATGGCTACGGCACAGGAGGTCTGTTATTGGTTGTAGAGAGAGCCAAGTGTTAGCCACCGAGATAAGACTGAGCAGTGATTCGACATAGAAACGTCTAGGCACTGGAAGCATCTGAGTAGGAAATGGACTAGAGTGGACGTCAATTGTGTCATGGCAAACAACCCTTGGTCTCACTACAACGCTTGTCCCAAATATCGATAATTCCCTGCAGCATAAGAGACATTTTCTCAGACCTGAGAGTTAAAGAAGTAGCCATAATTTGGTGGGAAACGTCTTGTGTGAATTACAGTTACCATCCCTATAACTTAATGGTTCAGTTGTTGGAGATGACTAAGGATCATTCTGGCTTCAAATATTGAGCTATTTGGAAACCCCCACTAGTGAGATCATATTTCCTATGCATCCTGGCTTTATTGTTTACCAACTTAATTTGATCATGAACCGTCAGACGAGCCTACACTGTTCTGGCTGCGTGGTACATTCACTAGGCGCCACCTGCGTCGCAAGTCAAGAATTATGTAATGGTGACTCGAACGAGTGAAGCATGATACAACAAGCTGGACATGTAGACCATCAACACAACGAAACTTGATACGGAACTCTGACGTCCAAATAGCTCATAGAGAACGCCGATTGGTCTTATACCGTACGACCGAAAGATGCCACCGACACATCTAGAGGGGAGTTTCACAATATTGACAATTCGTACAACCCCAGACCAAAGCATATGAGAGCTAGAATGAAGCCTACAAGGTAGTAGGCAAAACATGGGGAGCGAAAGTTTCTACTCCATCTATTCAGGTGCTTGCACTTAATTTTGGGCACTATTACATCTTTTCTACGCATCTTGGTATGGACTTCTGAGGGCAGCTGAAAAGTCGAGCTAGATCGATGTTAGTTTGTGTCTATTAGCATATGACCGAGCTTTTTGATGTCCCAAAGAGTATGTAGAATTGCTATACTACCAGGATGAGACTGTATTCAAAAAGATATCTGCACAAAACTGCAATAAATAAGTACTGGTTCTCAGCCAGCCTGGCCAATGTGATAATCCTCGTCATATTCGGACTTTTATATACTGTTCATGACTGTATTATCTACGGTAAGCTAATATAACTATACCTAGATAAGCTTTGAGCCAATCCGGGATTCATAAATCTGGCAAGTCCTGCTTCCACAGGTAGCTTGGCGATGTGGGAGTATGGAGTCGAAGTTGGTACGTACACATTCACGATGTCGCTAATCTACAGATAAAACCTTAAGGTAACGCGATCGCAGGGACATTTTCACCTTGAAATCAACTATTGTAGAAATTATCATGATTCGAAAAGGCAAACACGATTTTAATCCATACGAATAAAACCGCTCGAGTCGTAGTAAAGATACCGTCGTACGGCATAAGGCTGTATTCCCCGCTCCCGCAACAGTGATAGAATGCAACCGATTCGGGTCGGGCGGCAGTCATGCGCTGCGCCAATCATGAATACAGCAAGGCCATGGGGCGAGACGCACAGAACAACTGCGCCACAAGGCACACTGCAAGGCTCCCTTCCGCGCCTTCAAAGAGTTCCCCCACACCTTACTTTGCGATGCCCAATTTTGAGCTCACGACACCTCTACTGACCAAATCATGGCAGACCCCGTCTCCCTGGCGGGCACTGCCGTCGGCATTGCTTCTCTTGCTATTCAGCTCTTTTCGGGGGTTACTTCATACGTTGACAAACTGAAGTGTCAGAAGGAAGACCTCAACGCCGTCAATAGGAAGCTTTTGGACTTTCGGGCATCGATCGATGCTATCGAGGCTACTGAAAAACGCCGGCGAGACAACCATTCGACGCCCCAACCCGCACTCGATCAATGTCTCCAAACATGCAAAGCAGAGCTTTCAGCTCTGAAACTCTTCTGGGAGAACTACCGCGACGAAGGGGCGAACGTTACGAACCTGCGACATAAGGTCAAGACAAAGGTCAAAGAGATGAGCTATCCCTTTCACCGTGAGAATCTGACCCAATTAGAAACGCGGCTCGACCAAGCGACACAGACCATAATACTCGCACTCCAAGCACTTCACATGTATGGCTTTGTGTTTTATTTGTGTACCTCGTTTGTCCAGTCACTCATCAAGCCACAGGGATGAGGCCGTGACCACTTCTGAGAGCCTTAAGGTGGTAGTCAGGAATACCAATAACGTATCCGCAGACATTCGCATGGTCCGCCAGGACAATCAAGAAATTCTTGAAAGCATTGACCACTTAACCATCTCATTTAACAAAGTTTCCTCAAAAGATGAAGAAGATGTCAAATGTATAGAAGAGCGCATTGCGGTCATGCAGCAGTTGATGGAGGCTGAGAGCGCCAACATGCAGTGGATTATGGAGCGGATGAGAAGATTTGACGATTATCAGATGGTGCCATTCAGTGCGGCAGTAGGCTTCATAGATCTCATTACTCTGTGTAGTGATTCACTAACACATATACTCAGTCATTTGGTGCATCTGGTAACGACGCAGCACGCGCACAAATTCCAATTGTTGGCTCATTGCAGCGGGGTCAACGTGGGCGCCCATCCTCCTTATCCTCTCCGTTACACCGCACCTTATTTTGCACATGTGCACAGACACGGAGGCAGCAGCTTCGATGGAATCCTTTTTGGAATTGGTCACTCGGGCTAATATACACAAGTACCCATCACCACCCGTCCTGCCCAATGGCTAGAGTCGCCTATTGGAGACCAGTAGATCGACATAGGATTGAAGTCAAAATCGCAGCTCGATTGCGTTCATGGATGCTGGACTTCGCACTTGCGGGCGCTCTTGGCAACTTTAGCATCGGCATCTATCCGTCCCTGATCTGCACGAGGACTGTGGACAGCGATTCGCCAGGCTCCAAGCTACTGCGCATCATCTCAAGAATGGATTGCCCCTTCCCAAACGATCCATCGAACTCTGTACTTATGAGAGTACATGCTCACGCTCTTCAAAAACTAAAGAAAATCTATGAAGAGGGAAGAGCCTCTCCGCTGGATATAGACGTCAATGGGCACACGTTGATTGACACTTTTGCATATGTGTTAGGATCGGTGAGTTGAACTTTGTTGTAATGGTTAAGGATCATGAACAAAATCACTCATTACCTCCTATGCAGATTGACACGGCTCACTTTTCATTGTTTCTTGACTTTCTTGATTGCCTGAAGTCATGGGGAGTGGAGTTGAGGCAAGAACTTGAGTAAGTCAGACGATTGAAAGGTGCATCGGTATCTCCGTTGACATCCGTTCAGCTCATCAGGGGACACACTTGCGGCTTTGTGGTCACTTAGGAATTATGACTTGATTCCAAGGGCTAGCGCCACCAGCTGCCAATGGACGCAACGATTATCAGACCTCGGATTGGATATAGATGCTTTGATCGAGTCCAGCTGGACAGAAAGACGTTGGGCCAACACGATTTTGTATTCGGTAGAATTGTTGAATGCAAGCAACCCAACAGGTTAGTGCTCCCCATCTTCTCATCCATAGGCTGCCCAGAACTTTCTCCTGACAAGTCCAGAGTATGCCACTTCTGCGACACAGGCAGCCATCATAAACCAGGACTATAACCGGCTTCAATTGGCTCTTCTGGAGAATCCAAAAGATCTCGAGAAACATTTTACACTTGGAGATGTCGGCACTTTAGCCATGGCAATTTTCTGGCCCAAAGGTTTGGCTTTGCTTGTAAAGACAATTGTGCAAAACGACATGTTGGACACCCAGCTATTTGAGCTCGGTCAAGCATATGAGTTCGCCACTAAATCCCCCATTCTCAAATTTAAAGAAACGAGAGCGAGTAGCACCACCACCGTCGAGAGCATCAGTCACCCATGTCATCATGTACTATGCGCAGAGGTCCTTCAACCATTACTACAGCTCGGTATTCCATGTACTCGACCGAACTGTATCACACGTCTTCTTAGAAACTGGACCTGCGAGCTTGGAAGAAAGATGATACTGAGAAAGCTGCGAGAACAGCGAGAGTCGCTAAAGCGGCTCGCAGTTCAACATCTCCGGTCGGAGCAAATCGCCAGGTTTGATTGGTCCGCCGAGTCCATCTTGGATACAGAAGCAGGTGAGATCTCGTCGATGCTCGAAGGTTGTAACATATATATGCCTGGTATACTTCGCGTTTCGCCGAATTGGCGGTCGGTGTTCCTTAATTGTGCGTGTCGTGCTCCTGTTGAGTTACTGGACTTGATATGGGAGGCCGGCTTCCGGCATCCTGACACAGATGATATGTTTGGTCCATATCATCCATTCTCCAAGACGCTCCCAGAAGTCGGTTGGTACCTTCAACATGGAATTAATCCTCGGCAGATTCATCGGACTCATCGGATTCATCGGACTCATCGGACTCATCAAGCGTATTTCTCAGTACCCGTATCTCACCAGACTGCTGCTACAGTTGGCTTCCAATTGAAGAGACGAGAGTGGTACGAAAAGAGCTTATTAGAAGCTGAAGGCTTTGCCGATATCGTCTGCCAAACCCAGTTTCACGATTCTTGCAGGTGCAATTGTTCCCCCTCTGGGTGTTCGCCATTCAAGGTATACCTCCACACATCGACTTCACCTTATCACTTCCAGACATCTACTTCAGCTTTTTGTAGTGGGCGTCGTAGGTCAGCCAAGCGACAAGCCGATTGTTGGCAGAGGTTGACTGCCTTCGCAAACAAGTTTTCAGACTTCCTGGAATGCCAACTGCAAGCCATTCGCCTGGCAACATTTGACGAAATGGGGTTAGCACACACATGTTGCACCCGCTTTTGGAACCAAAATGGCCGACTGTTCGCTCCAGACGAAGAGGAGATATTGGAGCTATTGGAGGAAGATGGACCATTGCTCCAAATGCTCGAGAATTTGATGGATAATTTCAGTGTAGAATTTCCCCGCTTAGGCTGTGGCTTGCGTGAGTTCTTTGAGGGTTATTGGATCCAAAGAGTACGCGAAAAAATGGACCAGTTGAACGCAGCCTCCCTCACAGAGCAGCAGTTGAAGGAAGCTGAGGATACGGGCGTCACTTGGGACCTTGGTTTTATGGTTGATGACACCAGTGACATGGAATATGAGTCAGATGGTAATGGTTGGACACCGGAGCAGGGTACCTTTGAGTACTGGGAAAGGGCGATAGATGAGATCTAGCTCAGAAGTTGCTATGGCCGAAGCATAATGATTCATCGGCATTTCTAGTTGCTGCTCGCTTGGGGTGGAGATCAATTTACCTTGTTCCGCCAATGCACCAAAGGTGGTGCGAGTTTAGTACAATTGCCGTACACATGTGCGACATGATCTGACCTTCGAAGAAAATAATGCATCTACGAAAGACTGGAGTCTTTTTTTGTGGTCTTGGTTTATTTTCTTTTTCGTTTTTTCCCCCTTGGTGAGTTTCCGCAAGAGACGGGCTGATACTTAAGAAACGAACATGTACTTTCGAAGACTTGGATGGAGAGTTCTCCAAACGTGGATACCACTTTATCTCGACAATGTCAAAGACATCACACCTCTGATGGAATTGCAATCGCTTTTCAGTCTGCGCAAAATCTCGAGGACGGGTGATCTCATTTCGAACATCAAAATCCACACGTTTTCACTTGATATGAATATCGTTGAACCATCCTGTTTTCATGTGACGCAGCGCGTGATGCGGCTGCCTTCACGGAATGGCTGTCGGAGTGCAAAGAATTTGATCCTGATAAGCCATACACATTTCAGTATCGTGCCTTTGAGATTAAAATAAGAATAAATGGTAAGAATCAATTGGTGACACACTTCCAGTTTGGCATCCCACATTTGAAAGGTAAGGCCTTGAGCGGACCCCACTTAAGGCACTGGAGGCCGCTAATCTTGATCTTGTCGCCCAGTAGATTGGACTTCCAGCCAGCCAATTTAGTGCTTAACATCCCTGCTTTTGTGCAAGTCTCTAACTAGGTGCGACGGTTCAAAAGAGTGAGTAGCGTATGAGAATAAATCTTCGTCCGTCTTCTTTCCTTCAAGTACAATTGAGATATAATGATAAAACTGCCTCTGAATATAATATTGTCACAAATGAAATTGCAATTATAGTCGGAGTTACCAATATACGCCTCTCACACAATTCTTATGACAAATACAAGATCATGAAACCACTTCACCGGTAAATACTTGCCGCGGTCGCCACAGGCAAGACTCTCCATCTGATACTAATCAATGATTTGAACCTCTTTGCATATAGTTATAACGTACCAATATCTTCTTTCCAATGCGCGAGAAGACCAGCACATCTCGCATTCATTGCAAAAGCCGTGAAGATGTTTTGTTCGAACCCACTGCTTTGTATTTAGCACAAGTTCCGGATACTAAGCATAGAGGAAATTTACAGTGCGGCATATACGAACGAGGAGTATAAGTCTGCATTGATGTTCAGCCCCCGAGATGTGAAGTAAGAATCAGTCGCAACTATGCGGTCGATCTCAATGGCAACTTCAAGCAGGGGATTTCGTGATGTTGTTGCCCCAAGTTCACTCATAAGAGCGCGAAGGTATTGGATTCTTGGATCAGCAGTACGATAGACACGGTGACCCACGCCCATGAGCCGACACTTCTTCTCTCGAACATCAGCAATGTGCTTCCTGACACCGCTCACATTTCCCATCTGCTCAAATCTCTTGTATGCGAGATCAATGGCACCAGCATGCAAAGGGCCGTTTGCAGAAGCTACGCCTGCGACGAGTGCAGATATTGGATCGCTCAGACACGAGACGGCGTTCAAGAACGCAGCTGTAGAACTCGTCATTTCATGGTCGGCAAATAGTATCCAGATTTTGTTGAGTATGGAGACCGTTTGCTTTTCAGGCACACCGCAGTGGTCCACTCGGCTCATCATGACAAGCAAGTTTTCGATTACTGAGTAAGTGGGTTTGACATGCGGAACGAATGGTTTGTCTTGCTGGTGGCAATATGTTAGCGCGACAACTGTAGTAAAGGCGGCGATACTGTTGTAGACACCATCGTCGACTGCATCGGAGTTTTTCTGTAAAATTGAGTCTTTGTCATGCACTAAAATCTTTTCCCGATACGATGCTGCCCAGGCAGACAGACCAGCAGCAATAATGAGATACGCTGGTGTATCTTTTCTATACGGTATCAGCAACGATTCGATACTCAACGACTTTTTACCGGGCGATACGGGGGCAGACTTACTTGAAGGACTGGACCACATTTATAACCGATTGGGAAGGAACCATGCAATTGGCAACTTTCCTCCTAAACGTCATTTTGGCATCCAAAGTAGGCAAAGATCCCCAGATCAGTAAATGTACGACGTCTTCGTAATCATGATGGGTGAACAAATGACCAATATGGTATTGGCGATACTGCAGAATACCACGATGGCCGTCACTAGGGGTTTGATTCGTTAAGCTCGTGGACAGCATATTCGCACTGATCGGTGATCATACATATATGTGATGTTGCTTTCTTTGACGGCGGTGTTTTTGAAACCCGGATCAAGCAGCACCAGGCCGTTGGCTGCATGTTCTTGGCGGCTAGCCATGAGATCAAGAGGTGATATTCTCTGAAACTCCGCCGCCGAAACAGCATTGTGTCTAATTGGAATGCGATAGAACCGAAAGGTTCGAAGATCTGTGATCAAAAGCTTCTCGTAATCCAGAGAGCGAAGTAACGTTCTCAAAAGGTAACAACCGAGACTTAGCAAAAAGGTCAGGATAATGGTACTGAAAGGTGACATGTTGTCAACGGACTTCATCGTTCATGGATCGAAGAATGGTGTTTGGGAGTAAATGCGTCTTGGTCTCCCTTGCGAGACCGCAGTATAAACTTCAAATATTTGGCATGAAATACTGTCGGAGTACGGGAACGGTTGGAGATCTACTATGGTATCATGCCTGAAAAACCGCAGCGGGGTAACAAAGCTCTACACAGATCGAACGACCGGAAATGACCCCCTGTAAGGACGATAACCCACTGGTAAGGTATGCATCGCTTATCTTTCTAGTTATTCTTCTCCTCACTGTCTATCTGTAAGCATTCCAAAGTCTCCCAGATTCCACACATTAATCCTCAATCTACATTGTTGGTGTGGCAGAGCCGTATGACTTCAGATGCGTTGATAATACAGCCGTGAGTCTTGCGACACGTGCACTCTGCATCGCGACGAGTGTCGTCCTACTCTGCGTTCCAGCCATCATTTTGGCGCGTCTCCGAATGTCGAGCAAGCGAAAATCTGGCCTCATACTCATATTCGCCTTGAATGGGATGCCGATGACCGCTTCAAGACTGCGAAACCTCGGGATTCTTCAACTAGGCGACGATATTACCTAGCAGTAGCATGACGGATATCTTTGGAGCACCGTTGATATCACTTTGCTGTCATCGAAGAGTCACATCGGTGGTGGATATAAGAATATGAACTATTGGAGAGGATACTGACAATCCAGCATTTCAGGTGGTATATTTCGGACGTACTGGAGGTCGAAAGCATCTAGCGGCAACAAAGTCAGCTTGGTGTCAAAAGCATTACAATTCGGAAAAGAACAAAGGTGTATCGAAGGCTGTTGGACCCTTTGCGAACGCAACCCAAAGTAATTGGCAATGCCTCTGGGCTGTTGTGTCCCCGAAGACGAAGATCTGCACAAACAACAAAAATACGTCTTCGTCTTTGATCAAAAGGAACAACGACGCCATGGCAAACTGGTGTCAAGTTTTTCTTCTTGAGTTCTGCGCGGGGGACAGAATGATACTTGGATAGCTGAAAGACGGTCATTTCCGAATGCTCGTTCTCTAGATTTGAATGCGTGATCTAAACATGAGTCGGGCTGGTATGCCTTTCTTCAGGCAAAGTGTCGCGCCATTTCGACTGTCTGAGATGTTGTCATGCACACGATCACGCATGCTCCGTTGTGTCAAGATATCGCTCCGTTCCGCGATCGCGAAGGCTTTTTCGCCAAGCACAGAGCCAAGCAAGATGGCTGGGCGTTCTCCTCCTGTGCCAAGTCGATGTCCCCGCAGCATGCTTACGCGCCTTTGCCCACTCAGGCAGCTGACTATGCATGTTGCTATCATTCGCCTTCAATCAGGGACTTTGAGAGGGTGATGATGCTTGGATAAGCCGCTTTGCCTCCGAAAAGCCAAAGTGCGCAATCTATGGGCGTGCTTGGCGATGGCAACATGAAGAAGCAAATTCTCTCAGTTGCGCGGGGAGGTTTCCATATATAAGCGAAGAATCTGATGGGGGAGGTATTCAGGTCTGGAATCTAGAAATTCAGTGAGCATCCTGTCAATTGATAGAATTCATAATGAGGCTCCCAAGCGCTTGTGTAACATTGTCCCTGCTGACTGGCGTGCTCGCGTTGTCAGCAGAGCAAAGCAAGCCAGCCGTCACCTCAGAGGCTCTCCAAGAACTCATCACCCTCGAGGACTTGCTAGCTGGATCTCAGAAGCTCCAGGACTTTGCCGACGCCAATGGTGGAACTCGCGTCTTTGGCAGCGCTGGTCACAACCAGACGGTGGACTATCTGTTCGACACGTTGAATGCCCTCGACTACTACGACGTGTTCAAGCAGCCGTTCGTGGAGCTCTTCTTTGAGGGAAACGCCACTCTCGCCGCGGATGGTGTTGACTATTCACCGGGTGTCATGAGCTACAGCCCGTCGGGTACCGTCAGCGCGCCCCTGGTGTTGGTGTCCAATCTTGGGTGCGATGTGACGGATTTCCCAGCTGAGGTCTCGGGAAACATTGCCTTGATCTCGCGAGGCAACTGCACCTTTGCCATCAAGACCACGAATGCAAAGGCGGCCGGGGCTGTGGCTGCTGTCGTGTATAACAACATTGACGCAGCGTCTCTTACAGGCACCTTGGGAGGACCGAGTGACAATTTTGTCCCAGTCGTCGGTATAACATTGGCGCAGGGAGACGACCTCATCAGTGCACTGGCCGAGGGCGAAGTGGTGGCAGACCTTAATGCGCAGTCGACTGTTGAGAATCGAACAAACTTCAATGTCATCGCGGAGACGAAGACTGGGGACAAGGATAATGTCCTCATGCTCGGTGGCCACACTGACTCTGTAGCTGCCGGACCCGGTATCAATGATGACGGCTCAGGTACAATTGGCTCGCTGACGGTTGCGGTGGCTTTGTCGAAGTTTGCCATCAAGAACGCGGTGCGCTTTGGATTCTGGGGCGCGGAAGAGTGTAAGTGGAAGATCCTTGTTGGCAGTATCTGAAAATGCAGCGAATAAGGCTAACATTTCGCGATACAAAAGACGGCAAGCTGGGTTCATACTATTATATGAAGCAGCTCAATACGTCTGAGGCCGAGGTGGCCAAAATTCGAGCATACCTCAACTTTGACATGGTAAGACATGACTTTGCGTGCCGTCACAAACTGCAGATGCTAACGCTTGCAAAAGATTGCTAGTCCCAACTACATGAACGGCATCTATGATGGAGATGGCAGCGCATTCAATGTCAGCGGTCCACCTGGCTCCGCCGACCTCGAAAAGACGTTCCAAGAATTCTTCCGGAGCAAGAATACCACATCCGTGGCAGCCGAGTTCAGCGGTCGATCCGACTATGCCGCGTTCATTGAGAATGGCATCCCAGCTGGCGGCATCTTTACGGGAGCCGAGGGTATCAAGACCGCTGAGCAAGCCTTCCTCTTTGGCGGCGAGGCGGGCGTCGCATACGATGTCAACTACCACCAGGCAGGAGACACCATTGACAACCTCGCGCAAGATGCGTACCTGCTCAACACAAAGGGCATAGCAGACGCCGTGGCAAAGTACGCGACCAGCTTCGACTCGCTGCCGGAAGTAGATCCTGCCCAAAGGAGAAAGGCAGCCGCAAAGACCAAGATGTTTAGCAAGGCGGCGACGGGTCATTCGCACTCACACTCGGGCCCCTGCGGACACGATCTTGATGTCGTGTGACGCTGAAAACTAGTGGGAAAGGTCTCGCAAGCCAAAAAATCAACCAGGTACACTACCGGCTCGGCGTACCTGGGCGTTACTCACTAAACGGTTGGCGGCGGCAACAAAAGTGCAATAAAAGTTCTCTAAACACGGCCCTTACCTTGTTTTGCCTCTACAGTCTTCTTTCACGTGTGAAATACCTCGCAACACATATTTCGGGATCTATTCTGCTCCATTAGTTTCGATGAAGTGGCAGAAAAAGGGTAATAGTGGCATTGGCGATTTGTCGCGAAGCTGCCAAGGTGCGTAGTGCGCCGCCACAGTGACCACTCGCTGAAAATCACCTACCGCATAGCACCTGGTAAGGAGTCAGGACATGTCAGATCATGTTGCGGTCACACAATTGTCACTTGGGAACTTAAAAAGATGAATGATCACCAAAGAGGGAAATCTGATAGAAGGGAATCATATATGATCTAGAAGAACCTTCAGATGATTTGACGTGCCCGAAACACACTTGTCAACTGGTCAATTGCACCAATATGCTACCTGGGTCCACATGCCATGCTTTCCTTCAGAGCCGATTAAAATTGACAAATCGACCGGCCCGCGTTTGGTCCCCTTCTCGACAGGAACAGCCTGCAAGTCTAAGTCAGGATGTCGGCACTTCAGGGTCACGGTTCCTTTGAGCAGCAGGGCAGGTCCAAGAACATGGAACTATTTTGCGGGGTAAATAGCGTAGAACAGAAAAAAAGAAGGGTAGGAGTCCCCGTCGGAAGAGTGGTCTTCCATAATAAACTATTGAACGATGTGACACCACAAACGGGAATGATCACCACCACTGCCGACTCTATTGCCCCTTCTGTCAGTAAGGGGGCAGAAATTTCAGCCAATGGGGCACCTTGCCGACCAGCTGGACCAAGCTGTATATGCAAGTCTCAACCCGGTAATTGTTATTCTGTAGTGTAAAGGAGGTTACTGCGAATGACACTCTGGTTCTCCATCAGGCGAACTGACCCGCATGCTGTCAGCTGCACAGGACCCGGATCTGGTGGACGCCGTTGTCGATCGCATGCATTGAGGAATTAATTGACATCTCTTACTCAATTGTTGAACTCTTGGGTGGCCAAGAGAACGAGCCTCGGATGTCGCATTGCACATGGGTTCATGATATTTATAACATCATGCCCTCGCACATGAGCGCCATGTATCCGATTATGAGTCTTGATCTCTATCGTCCTTGTGGCATTACCTGACACCTCAATATCAGTGATACCCTATATTGACTGATACAAAATGCTCCTACGGGCGACCTTGTCTGCCTTGGTCTTGGCCACAGAGATCCTTCCGACGTAGGTTTCCTTGTGTCATTGAAACAACAGACAGAGTACTGACTTGTCTCATGACTGCAGCGCGGCCACAGTAAAACAACGTCACAACCCAGTCTTGCCAAAACGGCAGACTCCAGATAGTGACTATGACTACGTCGTGGTCGGATCTGGACCGGGAGGAGGTCCCACAGCTGCGAATCTAGCACTCGCTGGCCACAAAGGTATGTTTGAGTTATGATTCTAAGGTCGCAACAGTCTAACAATTAATGATTAGTGCTCCTCATTGACGCCGGCGGTGATTCGGGCGATGCGCTTGTCGAGACGGTACCCGTGCTCTTCCCATTTTCAACGGAATTCGCGGACACAGAGTGGGACTTCTTTGTCACTCGATCTTCAGATCCAGCTATTCAGGCTCAGGACTCCATCACCTCGTATCGGCTGCCAGACGGTACCGTATATACTGGGCTTGATCCTCCAGCTGATGCCGTGGCCATCGGAACACTATACCCGCGCGCCGGTACTCTAGGTGGTTGCTCTCGGCACAATGCTTTGATTGCCATCCGCGCCTTTGACAACGACTGGACGGTGGTGGCTGACAAGACTGGCGATACGAGTTGGTCTGGTGCGACATTCCAAAGATTGTTCGAAAACATTGAACACTGCGATTATCTCCCCAACTCCATTGTTGGACACGGATTTGATGGCTGGTTCTGGACAGAGGTGACCTCATTACTCACTGCTGTGCAAGATCTCAAAGTCGTCAGCATCATTGTGGCTGCTGGTGCGGCACTCGGAAAAGGGTACGTCAGCGCTCATCATTGACAAAGGAGTTCATGTCCCTGAAAAATGTGGTGCTAACTGGCGCGCTTCCAACAGTATTCTCGGAACCTTGATCGGCACGGTCGAGGGCTTGGCAGAAATTCTGACCCAGGACGTCAACGCCCCGGGCCCAACCATTGCTACGGGGCCATTCCAGATTCCCCTCAGTATGAAGAATTCCGTCCGTGGAGGAGCGAGAGACCACATTCTGGAGGTTGCCAATGCCGTGAACTCAGACGGAAGCAGGAAGTATCAACTCGACATCAAACTGAACACTTTGGTCACCAAGATCCAGTTTGACGAGAGCGGCGACGTCCCCAGAGCCACTGGTGTGGAGTATCTCGAGGGGCAAAGCCTTTACCGCGCAGATCCGCGTTGGCCGAGCGCCAGCGTGTCTGGTAATGGCGTGGTCAATGCTTCCAAAGAGGTTATCATTGCTGGCGGAGCATTCAATACGCCCCAGATCCTGAAGCTGAGCGGTATTGGACCTCGGGCAGAACTTGAGGACTTTGATATTCCGGTGATTGTCGACCTTCCTGGCGTTGGCGCCAATCTTCGTGGTAAGTCAAACCAAATTCTTGCAGACGTTGCAGCTGGCAATCGTAGGCAATGGATCAAAAGCATGCTGACCTTGGACGCAGATCATATCGAAGTATCGGTCATCTCGCAGGCTTCGTCAAACTTCAGTATCCTCGATGGCTGCACTTTGGCTCAGGGCTATCCCGAGGTCCCAGACCCCTGCTTGGAAAAATACATGAACGGTGTCACCCAAACTGACAAGGGAGTATACGCAAGTAACGGTCTTGCAGTGGGTGTGTCTCTGCGCTCGAGTGCTGCAGATGCCAGTGACCCTGACCTCTGGGTGGTAAGCAAATTCCAATTCATATCTCTTGATCGTCGATAGGCGCCTGTAGAATACTAGCTTATGTGAGGAATTCTAGTACGGAGGCCCTGCCAACTTCCCTGGTTTCTACCCGCACTGGGCTGAAGCGGCTACTGCTGACCACATGCACTGGGTCTGGGTCAGTCTAAAGGCCAGCACCAAGAACCGCGGCGGTACCGTCAAGCTGGCCAGCAACGATCCCCAGGATGTCCCCGTGATCGCATTCAACACGTTCGAGGACAGCCTCTCAGCCGATCAGGATCTGCAAGCCAGCTACGAGGGAATCAAGTATGCGAGAGATGTCATGGACAAGGTGCTGCCACTGGACGGCACTTTCGAGGAGGTGACGCCTGGCAGATCCGCTGCGCCCACCGAAGACGACGTCAAAGACTATGTCAAGAAGCAGAGCTTTGGTCACCACGCATGCTGCACGGCGGCTATCGGCGGTGACGATGACGAGGGAGCCGTTCTGGACTCGGCTTTCAGGGTGCGAGGCACGACCGGCCTCAGGGTCGTGGATGCCAGTGCCTTCCCGGTCGTTCCCGGCTTCTTCATCGCGCTCCCAACGTACCTGCTCGCTGAGAAGGCCAGTGAGGCCATCTTGGCTGATGCTTAGGGAAATTTATGATTGAGCAGACATCACGAGGCAATGATTACAGGCAAACAGTGGTACATGTGTGAACCCTTGTTCGCGAAAGCTTATGACAGTAATTAATATTAATGGAAAAAGTCGCAATGAGTTAACTTCCCGAATTGTGATGCATTGAAGTGTGTTCCGAGTAACTACTTACAAGGATTGGATGGAAGAGAAGTTGATCTTGTTTCGATAATTCTCATTTCGGCGAGTATCGTCTAGACATTGTTCGCAAGACAAACATGCTCAAGTTCACCGATTGCCGCAACTATATCTACATAATCCATCTCCTTGCGACAGGTTGCCGAATTTTCATCAAGGCTGCTCCATGTAACGCTGTTTATGGGACCGGGTTCAATTTGAAAGAAGGCAAGAACCTGCACGAGAGATGGAAACAAAATCTCCTCGGCCGCCTTCTCATGGAGATTCGTGACAGGCTTGTCTACAAGGTGCGCAGTTATGCCTGTGACCCCGTGATGCTGCAATGCTTCCTGAAGGATGACTTGATCGAGGGCAGGGGATAGGAATTAAGATAAAAATCGAAGGAAACACTAAGAAAAGTAACCAATAGAGAAAATAGAGAAAGAGGAGAATATTCAATTGAGAGAAAAGTGAAAGAAAAATTAAGGAGTACTGAATTAAATATGCTTGTCAGCCATGACTGATGTATTGGTGGATTTAATGGTAATGTCGAGCTTGTTCTTGATCGATAGGGGCTTGGGGAAGTGATTCTGAGTGAAAAGGAAAGTAGAAGAGAAAGGTGGAGAGAGGGACAGTTTGAAGAAACCCCTCCCCCCTCAGAAAACCTTGGATAGTAAATGCGAAGTCGATGAAATGGAAAGTACGAAGGCAGTAACATGGAAAGTCCAAATTTGTAGCGCGGTTGTTGTTTCTCTTTTGACCTTGGGTTCCAAAGTCGTCGAGTATTCATGGGGAATATATATGAAAACCAAAGGGCGGTCGATGACGCCGTGCTCGAATGTAGAGTCTAGTGGATCCGAGAGGACCAGCTTCGCAAAGGCGTTGGGAACTGTTTCTTAGTTGTAATGAAGATATGTGGTCTGTGTTGAAACCATGAAAACAAATCTCGGTGTATAGAAGAGGTCCCGCATGTTGCAACTTATGGAATTCACTGAGTATTATTACCAAACAGTCAGTAAACCTAGAGCTTTCTATTACTTATGAGCGCAATGGGTACATCGTCCACGTATTCAATTGAGAGCACTAGTTGGGTGTGTTCCAGAGTTGTATTACAGGTGCAATGCACAGATATTGTTACAATGTTGGTACCTATATACAGTACGCTTCACCATGGCGAAATTGCCGGAATAGGTGGTGAAAATGGCATGACCCATTGCTTTACCAGGTGTAGTATGGTCTCTGTGCTGTAATTGGCCTGTTGGGAAGATGCACCCACGGCTTTGCCTTTGCCTCCTTCTTCAGTTTATCGTCGTACTGTCGTAACCTCGTCTTTTCCTCCTTCAGGATAACCGTAAGGTCTGTTGCGCTTGTTAGTTACCAGTTTGCTTGCACCAAAAGCGACAGTCAAAACTTACGTGCAGAAGGCTTCATCATTCTGCTCATTCGGCCTCTAGCGTGGTACTGTATTCTCATGCCTCGCGGTGGGCCCTTTCCGACCCAAGCCTGGTCAATGTATAATCTTGTCGGGTCCGAGACCTCCAACCAGTTGCCCTCCTTGTCTTGAATTTGGCGAGGCTTCTCCAGAGTTTCGCCATTGAGATGACCAAGAGCCATGCCACGGCTCACAATGGCCCTGTCTCTAGCCTCCTTCAAAAGATAAGCGACTTCCGTGGAAGTCTTCTTCTTGCTGTAGCGCATCTGCGTCAGGGCATCGTCGAGGGTCTTTCCTTGGATTTGGCGGGTCAAGAACATCAATTTCTTAGTGCTCGTGTTGAGGTTCTCGCTCTTTTGAGTGAGTTCCTTTTCGATCATCTTGATTTGCTGTTCCTTGGTGACCTTGCCGCCGTTTCGCACCATTTGCATAACCTTCTTCCTCTGCCAGCGAATTCTCCATCTGGGATCGGGATCGAGCGCTCGTGCCATGTGCTCCTTTACGCGAGAAGGTCCAACTTGGGCGGCGCCGGCCTGCAAATCTTTTGGGGTGGTAGCGTCCACCTGCTTGATCTCCTCGTCGAAAACGGATTCACCAGCTGTTCGGTCGGCCATCTTGTCGAAAATCTTCTTTTCCCGCTCACGCTTCTCGAGCTCTGAAGACAACGGCGACTTCTTCTTGCTTCCGCCCCAATTGAACCATGATGCTGATCGTTGTTGGGTATATGGGAGAAGACTTCCAGACTGGGCTGAACAGAGGCTACGTCAGTAGTCGAACGAAACAGAAAAGAATGCAATTGATGACTCCATGGCATAACATAGCTTACCAGTCTGTGCCAGCCTCCTGGCTGGGAAGTGTAGACTCATGGTGGCTGAAAGTGAAGTCTCCCCTTGCGCTCATTCAACAACTGGCAGCCCGTCGCGAACTCGAACCTGAGCTCCAAAAAATTGAGGTCCCTGGCGCCTGGGTCGGACGGTTGCGGATCGGATAGGGACCCACTAAAAGACCAGAGCCGATGATTCACCGGCCAATGAGGCTGCGTCTGAATTCAATTGGTCTTAGCGCCCTTTTCCTGAGCTTGTACTGGGCTGGAGCTTTGCAATTCCAATTGAGCCAGCCGGGCCCCAGCGCGAATAACGTCAAATCATCGTTCGATTCTTTTGCCGAAGCAAAAACACCAAAGCACCGTCATAACCGACAGCCCCTCGACACATCTCCCCTCAGACAAAACCGACAAAATGGCCGGCACCGCTATCAAGCCTATTACTGGCGTATGTTCCCCGGGGGCTGAGAGCCGGCCCCAGCTCGTGCCGAATTGACCGGATTACTGACGTCGAAATGCAGATGCTCAAGAAGGGCCTCGTCACTGACTTGGCCATTGCCCTTGGTGCGTTTCTCCCGACTTTTTCGAAAGCTCACGAATATCCGCCGACAGCGAGACTGCCATCTACATGGGCGCGCTTGGACGCTGGGAATGAATTGACTGGTTTGGTGGGATATGCGCTGACTCAAAAAAATATAGGCATTGGTGCTACTATGGGTAGCCTCTTCTGGTACGATTGCCCACCTGCTCTTTCAGAACCGCATATCTGAGCGTCCGTCAATTTTGGAACGATTTCAACTAACGGGAAGACAGGCACGGATACCACATGCCCCGTACCATTGCCCGCGACAACTTCTACGCCGCCCTCGAGAAGGAGCGCGCCACCAAGCAGGGAAACTAAGCGGGTGACTCGGAACCGGAAAGTCAAGGGTGTACGACAAATACCATGCATAGAAACAGTTTTCTTGTGTTCGGAGACCGCATAGACGAAGAAGGGATGGGAGCTGGTTGGGCTGGACGTGTTCAACTGTATTATACCACTTCGACAATCCAGACTTAACCAGCACATTACGCACGTTTTTCATGGGATGTTCATCAATCGTGCGATTTCGAACTCGAGGAAATGGTGTCATGTGTCAGGACGATGACGAAGGAACGGCGGCCAATTCCTTGATACTAACGATCTGATATAGGCGACATGTTTCTTGTCAGTTTGCGCAAGGGAGGCAGAACTAACGGAACTAATGGATAATCAAATTTCAACAACAAGTTGGGCCGCGGCAAGTCAAATCCAATTTCGATATTTTCACCTTTGAGGTTCCGACAGGTTGAAATCAGGTTTCGAGTCTTCAAGAGCAGGTATTACAATTCAAGTATACGGCGGCAATGTTATTTGTTCAATGTAGTATACGAGGTTACATACTTACAAGAGGACGGTATTGATGTGTGCCCTGGTTCGTGAACCTCTATTTGATCCCGGTCGGACATGGAATGAATTGCTGGATCTGTAGAAAAAGCCATATATTTATACTCCCAAACGCCATGTTCCCGTAGTCAAACCTGTTCAATTGTCCTTGAATGTTACATATTCGCGGCTTGATACCAGTTTCCAGTTTCAACGTTCCCGATACTGGCCGTCATGACTCATTTCTCGCTCCTTCCATGAGTGCAACCACCCTCTTGACTGACTGGTAGCCTTCTCTGCCGCCACGGGTGGTTCGATAGGCTGAGCTTTAGCATTCCTTTCCTCCCAATTCGTAGTCTCGACCATGAAAGATCCCTTTTTGTCTTGACATCTATCATCTGTAGTCAGCCACCATAGTCTGTCTCTTGGGTCATGACGTGGGAGCCCGCCCAGCCCAAAGACAGCCCCGCACGAGCCATGGCCAGCAGAGAGATTCAACGAGCTTGACGCTCTTGGACCCAACGACGCAAACCAACTATTCACAGTGGTCACTTACTTTCTGTACCATCGCTGTACCTCGTAGCATTGAACCGGGCTGTGCGGCAAGTCGGGCCGTTCAATCTGGCAATCGTACTGCACCATACTGAATAGAGGGCACTGCGATATATCGATGTTGCGCCCTCCCTCTGTCTTGCGCTTCCGGCCGGTCAATCCCGTCTGAACTGCGGCTTCGAGCTCATCGGCCTTGAAAATCTTGCAAGGCGGTGTCATTGTCTCGGAGTCAGACTACCAGGCAGAAGGAGAAGATTTTGGATTGTTCGGTGGTGGGGTGAAGCCAAACGATGGAAGCGGCGGCGGCCAAACAAGCCGGGGCTAGAATCCTCGGTGAGATTGGAGAAGAGAGCTTAGAAGAGGTACGTTCGTTCTAAAGTCTGAGTAACTTGAGGCGCTCCACCAAGAAATGTATCGAAATGCGCAGGACCGGGAGGTTGCAAGGCTTCAAATTCCCAGGTGTCGGGGAAGCTAGCGCTTGCTTATCTTATCCACCCGCGTTTCTCCCCGTTCCGTTCCTACTCTATATTCATTCGATTCAAGTCATTGAACATAACATGATACAACGCGCTTCCATGGGTATCGATTTTGTTCAAGATGTGCTTTTGGAGGGGTTTGAAATTTCTAACAATTAATCTAGCTCCTTGACAATCTCCGTGCTGCGTCTCTGCCACACTCACAGGGCCATCCGCCTCTCAAACCGCAGATACCCGTTCCAGCGCTCTCCACGCTGATTTCTAAACACCATCACGCAGAGCAGTCCGCTCCGCCACCCCTGTTGACCGTATCCGGCCGTTTTCTTCCTCTACTCTACCATATTGTGTCAACATTGCTTGCAACACCACACGGATACGCCGTCGTGATTGTGGACGCAGACCATCGATTCGACGTTACGCGTCTTATATCCACCGTGGCTAGTCCCCAGGACATGGTTGATGATGAGGCAAAGGTGGTGAACCAATCTCTCCCGGCCAAGCGGGAGGACTTGAGACATCTCTACGTCTACCGACCGGCGAGGTCCTCGTTCCGCCCCAGCGACGCCGGGTCTACCGATAACGCGTCACCTCTGCCGGACCAGAATGAGGCATGTATCGCCGCCGCGCAGCAGCACATGCTCTACGGCGCTCATCCTTCGCGAGACCGCGCTTGGTGGGGCACCATCGTCGTGGGCGGCAGTGGCGGCGACATAAATACCGGTTGGAAAGGGTGGCTGGATGTGCGGCGCGCCGAGGTTGCGCCGTTCGGGGTGGGCATGAGTGTAGAGGAGGCACTGTTGGAGAGGGAGCGGCGGCACGAAAGAGTGCAAGAGAGAGGCTGGGAAGGGAGGTGCAGGGAAGGTATGTACAATTGGAAGTAAACAACATATGCTTGGTGCATGAATAATAAATCAAGATGCAAAATCACTTGAACTTTTACTCACTAGATCGAGGTAAGCTCACGAAACACCACGATCAGGATGTATTCTTGTATTCGGCAAATTTCAAAACTTTGTTAATGATGACATGGCACTTCACTTCTCTGGCCAATTGTTCTACTTGACATTCCAGAATGTATTCGAATATGGACACGTTAATCAAAATATAGTTGCATATACATATATATACATAACAATACTCAACATCCGGAAAAGTCCCTTGTCTATCACGAAAAGAGGGACACGAACGCCTTGTCATCTGCAAAATTCTACTCTCCAGAGTCGAAGCTTCGTTTCTTCTGCTTTCGGGGTCCGGCATTCTGTCTCTTCGATTCCTCGCTGGCGCGCACTGGACTGCGTCGAGTTGGCGAGGACGTCTCTTTTTTCGACTTTTGTTTCCTTTGAGGAGAATTTGAGCCCTCTCTGTCTTTGCCGTATACTTTTATCACAGTATCCCTGCTTCGAATGCGCTCAAAATAGGATTTGAGGTTGGGGTAGGAAAGGCTCCAGCGGCCTTCGACAATATCGTACAGCACTGGCCAAAAGGCAAAGTCGGCAATGCCGATGGAGGCGCCGGCAATGAAGTCGGCTTCACCTGCATACGCCTCCCAAGGATCCAGCCATCGCTTGAGCTCCGCGTGTCCCGCCGTGAGTCGTCTCTCGCCTAGGTTGAGCGCCTCGTTGAATCTCGTCAGGGTGCGAGCAACATTGCCTCTTGCAGGTGCATCCTTTTCGTCGGTCTTGCTATAAAATCGATCCAGGTACATCATGATGGCCACATCGCCCTGCACTGCAGACTTGTCTTCATCATTGTCCACAAACTTGACGGGGATCTCGGCCGTGCCTCGACGCTCTTGGAGGGCATTGCGATCAGTGGACACGGGAGCAGAGCTTCCCTTTGCATGGTCGATGCCCAGTTCGGCCAACATGATCTGCACGCGCATATTCGCGACGGGGTCGCTGCTGGTGAACAACCTAGGCGCGGCAGAAATGTGCAGCACGTCGAACCCGGGTCCATAGTGTGCCTGCCAGTCGAACTCGGTGGACTGGTTCTCCCGGCCAAAGGCCTTGATCATGTCAATGGCCTCGGACGACTGCCCGTTGACAATGGCGTGCGCCTCGGCCTTGTTCTTGGCCTTGGCGCCCTGGCCCCAGATCATCTTTTGGTTCTGGTCCAGGAAGGTTCCTATCTGCCTGAACGTCAACGAGATGCGGGCGCCATTGTAGGCAAGCTCCTCCTCCGTCTTGTCGCGGTCGAGGCGCTTGTCCTGGCGGATGGCGTGGAGCCAGCGCATGTTCGTCTGCAGGCCCATCTGGCACATGGAATTGTGCGGCAGGCGGGCTCGCTGCACGTCGCGTTTGGAAGTATCCGCCGGCGTTTGCGACGGCGACGTACCGCCTTGGGCTTTGGGCTGTCTCTTTGTCCTCAGGACCATTGTGCGCTCGGCCCCCAGGCTGACGTTGACAATGTAGCTGCCCCTGACGATATCCAACGTCTTGTCGCTGTGCTCCGAGATGTAGTCGTTGCCATCTCGATAGAACTGAATCAGAGCGTGGTTGAGCGGGTGTCCAACCTTTTTCTCGACCTCATCTCGGATCCTCTTCACCGTGGAAGTCCACAGTCTCAGTGGGGGCGATTCGTCTGCTGGATGCCGATACACCGGAATATTGCCTTCTGCATCCACCTCACCCTGGACGGCAACCAGTCGAGGCACCTCTCCACCCTGATGCGACATCCTCTGCCAGTCTACCTCTTTGCGAACCTGCTCAAAGACATCCTCGGAAAGTGGTTGAGGCAAGACATTATAGAGTACCCTTGTGTCACCCTCACACAGAGGCTCACTGGACATGGCGTTTGTTCCAATTGGGTACATGTTGATGGTCTCTTCTTGTTGATTCTCCTCAATCGGATTGTTTAGTTCCACCTGCTCATATGCTGCCTTCTCAGGTTCGCTCACCCCTTTTATGGTTGATGTATCGACTTGGGGCAAAGCGGCAATAGGAGTTGGACAATCGCTTTCAGATCCATTTGGCGCCGAGTTCCTCAATGGCCTTGTTATATTATCTTCTTTGCTCGATGTAGTCGATGCAAGAATCGTTTGTTCCCCTTCGGCCGGCTTCTCTAGTGTTCTCGACCGTGCACTGACTTGAGGCTGAGTCGTGCCAGCTGTCTTTGTTGGCCCCTCATTTGGTGACTCATCGCCGGAATTGGCATTCAAGTCATCATTTGGACTGGCATTCATACTGCCTAGTATCTTGAACTGTTCGTTGAGGCGCTTTCCAATGTCAGGCAAAGGGCGCGATGGGTTTCCGCGTACGGCAGTCCTGGCGCGGCTAAATGTAATGGGCGGCAGGTCATCGTCTTGGTTATTAGCTAGTGACAGTTTTGTCATGGAAGCTGCCAGATCATTGGGCTTCGAGGTTGATGCTGTTGATGAGGAAGGTTGGTTTGATTTTCCATCATCTGGGGTTGCGCCGGATGAGCCCTCATAGACTACTGGATATCGCCTACCCGTAGGATTGGGTATAGGAGCTGCCATGCGCGGTATCTTGGGCTTGGGCTTCAAACGATCCAGAATTTGGTCCGTGGACAAGATCTCGCAACCTGTCATTTCTTGAATGCGGTCCAGAGCTGCAGTGTGTCGATTTTTGTCGCGATAGCTGCAGCAGTCTTCGATAATGCCGATATCCAACCCGTGGCTACCAGCATCAATGGCTGTTGCCATGATGCCGATATTTGTCAGAGAGCCACAGACAAAGACCTCACTTACAAATTTCATTCTCAAGCGTTGAATCAAGTCGGGAATTTGGAATGCTGAATAGTAACTTTTGACAAATGACATGTCCTTCTTTTCAATGAGTTGTTGGATTTCGGCTGGAAATTGCGCACCAAGTGTCTGTTCTCGCACACATTCTGGTCGTCCAGGCGCTGGCCCAGAGAGGAAAGCTTCGGGGCATCTTGATGGAGGCTGGTCGCCACCACTTGCTGGCTTCCGGCCGCGGGATCCAGATGGACGATGTGAGGCTGCAACTGACGGATCTGAGGTTATGATTTGCTCGTTCTTGGGAGGCCTTGGCTGGCTGTATTGGCTGCGGATCCAGACTATGTCGCCGTAAGGCCGGAAGCCCTTGACAGCTCGGATGAGCCTTTCAGTCAGACCTTCAGGCACAGCCACGTGTAGAGCACCATCTGCAGAAATGAAGTCGTTTTGCGCATCGACTATTATGAGTGCCTTTCTCGTTTTGAGAACCGGGAATAGTGATGCATCGATCCCCTGGATCAAGTTTGCCATTTTCCGCCGACAACCGAAGTAAGTCCCCGGCCAGTTCCAGTTCCAATTCGTGCCACCTCTATGCTCTGAAACGAACTGGCGAAAAGGTTGGTTATATCCAAAGGCCTATCGTATAAGCGATAGGAAACCGGAAAATGATTCTGGCGGGAGCACAAAGTTGCATCGAGCCGCAGCTGAACGGGCATATGTCGCTTGCCAATGTTGTCAGTGCTCGCCAAGCTACTTAGCACGCCAACTAGATGAATCCTTCTGTGCAGGCGATGTGGATCAATGCTGCTAAAATGAGAGAAGACAGAAGAGAAGTGTCACTTCCAGCCAAAAATGAAAGAAGCACACTAGGTGAAGAAATGTATGCAAATGTAAGACTGAGGATGAAGATCAAGTTGCACAAGAGTGAGAGTTGACCAGGGAAAGCCGAACCTCCGCTGATGCGAGGGCAAGGATTCTCCTTCGTTATCGCTAACCGTTGAGCCGTCAAACTGCGGGCACACCGTTGAACTTTGCGGGAGCGCGCATCAACCATGCCACGTTCTTCTGGGGTCCAGCCGTCAGAAAGGTCATCCATGCTAAAGGATGCAACCTGTGTTATTTTTGTAGTATCCAACACGTTTCGTGTAATAGAAAATTCGTGCTCATCTACAAATCATTCTTCCAAAGAAATGAGCGGTATACTCGAAAAAATTCCGATCAAGTACAAGGCCCGTTTTGCTTTGCACACCTTAGTATACTCGGTCGCTAACAATTCATCTATAATCTCATGACCATCTATGATCATGCAAAGTGAACGCCCAGTCTGAATGTGTTCATCTCTATCCAGTCTAGATCTATAACTAAGCCAAAGTCTACCATCTCATTTCTGATCTAATTCTCTAATGTTGTCGTGATTGTATTGACAAGACAGAAGCTTGCCGCCACATCTCAAACCACCAACGTAGTAATTGAGTGGTGGGCGGCGCGGGGGTTGAACCTTGAAAACCGAAAAAAGTGCCCAGGTGATCATTATTAGCCTCCCAACCTTTAAGCCCTTCAAACTTCTCCTTCGAGGGCATGGATCTTTGAAAGCAAGCCACCTAAGTCGTTCTCAATTGAAACGAATGAAGGACGCGATGCAACGCTAGGGTTGGCACAAGCTGTGTGCAGTAACGCCAGACCATTCACCACCAGTGCCCAGGATTCCGACTCGCTGCGCTGAACCTCGATGAGATTCTTGACATCTTCCATCAAATGGGCAAAAGCAAGGACCTCGAGACCCTGTACGGCATAATCTCTATAGATGGAAGCAGCGCCGAAATCGCCGAGGAGAGCATGGCCCGCATCTTCGTATAGTATATTATGAGCATACATGTCGCCGTGAGAGATGCCTCGCGCATGCAGATGAGCAGCAGCTGAGGCAATGCCCTGGAGTATCCTCAAGCCTTGGTGCAGCCCCAACTTGGTAGTCGGCAAGAAACAATCACGAGTACAAGTCTCCATGGAAGGGGGCAAACCCAGAGTCTTGTAGAGCGTGGGAATCAGTTGCATCAATAACCCCTTCCTCTCCGGATGCCCCAATATCTCTCCTAGCGGATCGATCAAATGGGGATGCGCACCAGCATCCATACATGCACGCATCTCGTCCATAGGCGTACCATCACTCGTAATGTCGCCTTTGAACAGCTTGACGGCCACGGCACGGGACTCGCCTACACTCTTCCATTCGCCTCGATATATGGTACCCGAAGCGCCTTCACCCAGAACTTCGCGCGTCTCCACGTCGGACCACGGCACTTTTGCCAGAGCCTGAGCAGCGCTGGCAGCCTCGGGCCGCTCAGACGAACATGGATTGCCCGCAAAAGACAGGAAGCCCAACTCGGGCATATCGAACAGCCAAGACGGTAGGTTTTCAATACGGTTGGCAGATAGCCGCAGTAGTCCCAGCTTCTGGCACGATGCCATCTCAGCAGGGAGCTCACGGAGCTGATTGCCGGACAGCATGCATTTCTGCAGGCGGGAACATTTGCCTATACTCCTGGGTAGAGACTCGATCTTGTTGCCCGTCAGGATAAGCCATCGAAGTCGAGACGGGAGTGCGTTCTCGGGAATCTCTCTTATCTGATTCGAACGGAATGCAACCATTTCGAGCTCAGGGCAGGCAGCCAGTTCCTTGGGAAACACCTCGAATTTGCAATTGGAGAAGAAGGCAATCTTCAAGTTCTTGAACTGGCCAAATATGTCAGGCAGGCTGGCTAGGCCTGTCCCTGAGAGGTCGAGGTGCTTGAGGGTTTGCGCATGGTCAAGAATTTGGGTTGGAAACCTGTCGAGAGGGACCGATAGCTTGAACTTCTCGATCGCAGATTCCTGGTCTGGGGAATTGATGAGCTCGCCCATTGCGGCGACAAAAGGACTATGACTAGAATAGACAATAAAGAATGTGATGGTGTAATTCTGGGCCCAGGAATATCCAAGTCCAAAGTGACAGGTCCTGGCTACTGGGGTTCGTCCAAAGAGGACGACTTGAGACAGCCAGCTCACCGACAAGATAGCGAAGTGCCACACACTAGTCTATTAATCCGTAATTGCTTATTGAGTCAGTGGTAGGTACTACGCATATCAAGTGTGATGAGGTCTGACGGAAAGACTAGAAGCCTCTGAATAACTGGGAATAAAAAGAAGCATAGCTGAAGACTATAGGAACCCGCACACGGAGATGGATATGGCTCTCATAGCGATTGGATACTGTGGCAACCGCCAATATGTGTCGCTATACCGGCTCTAACAGCATTTAGCTGACGATCACTAATAAAAGCATGGAAAGTGGAAAATTGATTTTGGAACAATCTGATAAAATCCCAAGTTACAATTTTTTATGTGACTGCTAAAATGAGTAGTACCAAAAGAAGCTATTCGAAGTCACCAGAGACATACGGGAGGTATCGTTGGAGTTGACCCATACATCAATGGACAGGCCTGCCAATGAATTCTCTTCTGATAAAGGTCCCCGAATTTTTTGGACTGTTGCGAGCTTCTAGCGTGGATTCAGACGCGCCAGCCCGCTGGACCCCTGTAGCCAGTCTTGCCAGTCTCGCCCAGTTAGCGACGCCCCGCACAGTCCATCTGGCCAAAGCTCGCTTGAATGCTTCCATTCCTTCCAGGTTACGTCGGCGGAAACCTCCATCTTGTCCCCGATCAATAATTTACACTGCTCTGCAAAGCCTCGTCTGGGCGCCTCTTCCACAGCGTCGTCGATCCGAATCTTGCGCGCCTCGTGTCACGGTCAGATAAACATAATTCCGACGATTACCACTCTGCGCGACGCGCCTTCCGGAGATTTCCTCTCGCCGAACAAACACGACGCCAGCCAGCCAGTCGCGCATTTGCAGCTTCGTCCAAGAAGAGCTCACCTTGCTCGCAAACAACCCTCAGAACACTGCGCTCGGCCCCGACTTGCCAAATATTACAACAACTTGCCTGATAGACACCTAGATTCTGCGCGTGAAAACATTCGTGTCCATCTTCTACCGCCGCCCGAAACCTGACGGCCATGGACTCCCCCAAACCTGGCCAGAAGCGCTCTTCGTCGCGCGACAGTTCCGATGAAAAGTTCGGGCTACCGAACAAGAAGTTACGGACTGCTACACCTGAATCGGACAAGAAAGTTGTCGTTGCAGTGGCTGCGAAAGGCTCTAGCGATAGCGGGAATGCGACATCGGCGGAGAGGTTGAACGTCTCTAGTGAGGCCAACTTTGCGCGCGAGGGCCTTCAAAGATCAATCGTATTGGCACTTCAGCATGTCGGCTTCGACTCTGCGTCGCAGGAAGCTTTAGAAAGTCTGACATCGGCAACGGAGATGTGTGAGTAAAGTCTGAATCAGGAAGGTCGTGTCCACATGAGCTGACTCTGTAACAGATATGGCAACATTCACCGAACATATCAAGCGCTTAGCAGAATCTGCCCGGAGAGAACAGCCTGTTCCAACTGACTTTGACCATATGTTGCGCAAACATAATGTTCCCCTCTCTTCGCTCAAGCCACATCTGAAGAATCCCGTGGATAGGAAGAAGCTCGAACCTACCTACTACGATCCACTCCCAATCACTCCACAGACTGACTACTTCCGGCCAACTTCCACCCAATGGCTTGGTGAAGAACTTGATGGCAACGCAGAAAAGAAGGACAAACCATGGATACCTGCCGGACTACCAGATTTCCCAAGCAAGCACACCTACAAGTTCACTCCAAAGGAAACAGTGGCCGTCGACCCAGCACAAAAACGCACCGAGGCTTTGGCAGCTGCCCAGAAGGGCGAGAAGGCTCTCCGGACAATCAATCGCGCTACGAAGATGAGCCAGCAGAAGGAGCTCAAGGATTTGGCGCAGAGAAATGCTATGAGCAAGGGGCGATACAATGCTTGGGAAGGAATGATGAAGTCTATGATGTCCGACCGCGGAGGCTCCTCGCGCGACCGACAGGAACTCGCAGATTATAGTGTGACTGTGGATTCCTCCGTACGGTTCAGGCGTAGAGAGGTTCCTCGGGTGAGCAACAGATTGCCGCTTGGTATAATTCCAAGCAAAGGCTAATGTTGATCAAGGAGAACCGCGGACGAGTCAACCGGTGATCGAGGCAGGTACAAGGACGGATTCTCGAATAAGCGTTCTCGAGCAGCGATGGCGCCGACACAGATTTGAGGAGAAGCAGTCTGTCCCAGGACGCACTAGACCTGGAAAAATATCCTACCGTTGGCAAGGATACTGAAATGAAGACTTGGAGCATGATCTGGGCCTCACGGTGTACCTCACCAAAGGTCAAAGAACATTGAGAAAGGGAAAGCATCTACAGGTGGAAGCTCTGGCAGAGCAGGATGGTAGCATTTACATTGGAGTTTTGTGTTTTATATTTGAGATACCCCAAATGTTCTCACATCGGGCAGAGCATGAATTACGAGCGAGTAATGGATTCTTTTGATACATCTGATTTGTGTCCCAAACGCAGAAGAACGACGCAGAAGAACGAAGAGGCAAGCACTTATTTTCATTGCTGGACAGCACTGCTTTGGTCGACTCGAGTTGAATACTAGTGCTGTGAACTTATGCTAAAGTGTGCATCTATACGTCCATAGGAACTGTATTCAATAGTGCACAATGCTGAAGACACCTGCGCACATCCGACCGAGCAGGCATAAGACACTAGACTGAGAGGATGGAGTTTACTCGGTAGTAATCTTCATCTGTGACCAAGAGAGCAGTGGACTTATGTAACCTCATTGTGCATTAGCTAGTTACATTTGTGATTGAATACCTGCACCAGGTGCTGAACGCACAACTGAAGCTCCTGCCAGCTGGGCGGTGTGGGAGCTCCCAGCTGCACGTCGTCCCCGCTTTGATCTCATATTCCATTGGTTGCTGCCCCGCGAGGCTGATCGCCGGCCGCACACCCCTGCACTCCCCATCAAAAGTAGCTGATTTTTTGACCCTAAACCGAACCACACAAAAATTCTCGGAATTTCTCAAGCTTGCCAGCCTGAGAGACCCGACGGTGATTGACAAGCAGCCGCAACAAAACGAATCTTCACCACCCATCCCCCAATTCAGGTTCTCGTGTAGAAGCAGACTTGAAGCACATCCCGACAATGGCTGAGCAGCTGATTCTGAAGGGTACCCTCGAGGGCCACGTAAGTTTGCGACCCGACCTAGCGATCCAAATCGTCATCCAATTCATCGCTGCCGCTACTGCTTGTGGGAGAATCGACGATGCGCCTCCGATGCATGAAACCAACAATCAACTACAGCAAGAACGGCAGCGACGATTTTGGTGGACGAGAAAATTTTGTGGACGGATTAGCTAACATAATTTTTACAGAATGGCTGGGTCACCAGCTTGGCTACCTCTCTGGAGAAGTACGACGACCTCGAAAACGAATGATATGGATATTTTGCAGGAAACTAACTCTCGACCAGCCCCAACATGCTCCTGTCCGCTTCCCGCGACAAGACCCTGATCATCTGGAACCTTACCCGCGACGAGTCGCAGTACGGTTACCCCAAGCGATCTCTCCACGGTCACTCCCACATCGTCTCCGACTGTGTACGTTCATTCGCATCCTTGGTGGAAAATTGGAGGTGAAATGGGATTTGTTAAAGGAACGACCAGCTGACGGGGCTATTTTGTTCAGGTTATCTCCTCCGACGGTGCCTACGCTCTGTCCGCTTCGTGGGACAAGACCCTCCGCCTCTGGGAGCTCGCCACTGGCACAACCACCCGCCGCTTCGTTGGCCACACCAACGACGTTCTGTCCGTGTCCTTCTCGGCCGACAACCGCCAGATCGTCTCCGGCTCGCGTGACCGCACCATCAAGCTGTGGAACACCCTCGGTGACTGCAAGTACACCATCACCGACAAGGGCCACACCGAGTGGGTTTCCTGCGTCCGCTTCAGCCCCAACCCCCAGAACCCCGTCATTGTCTCCAGCTCTTGGGACAAGCTCGTCAAGGTAAGGAATAATCCCCGACCCCAAGGGAAGAAAGAGATCCACGACCGCGACTCATTTTACATGATGCTATGCAAAAAAAAGTATTTGCTACTTCAGAGCTTGCTTCGGCTTGCCATGAGACAACCATTCACCAATTGCCCTGACTTTTCGAGCGCAAAATCTCTTTCTTTCCTAGAGGATTGCAGAATTGATTCATAAATCCATGGTACTAATTCTGCTATAGGTCTGGGAGCTCTCCACCTGCAAGCTGCAGACCGACCACATCGGCCACACCGGCTACATCAACACCGTTACCATCTCCCCCGACGGTTCCCTGTGCGCCTCCGGTGGCAAGGACGGTACCACCATGCTGTGGGACCTCAACGAGTCCAAGCACCTCTACTCTCTTAACGCCGGTGACGAGATCCACGCTCTTGTCTTCTCCCCCAACCGCTACTGGCTCTGCGCTGCCACCGCCAGCAACATCATCATCTTCGACCTCGAGAAGAAGAGCAAGGTCGACGAGCTCATTGTCGAGTTCGCCGCTGTCGGCAAGAAGAGCCGCCAGCCCGAGCCCATCTCCCTGGCTTGGTCCGCTGATGGCCAGACTCTGTTCGCTGGTTACACCGACAACATCATCCGTGCTTGGGGTGTCATGTCGAGGGCATAGTAAACTCTCGGGAGGAAAACCCGGGGGTTTGTCGGTCATTGACTGGGCGTAAGGGATGGGCTTCATCATTGTCATTTGGTCAATCAATTTCTCAGGGGAATGCCAATCATACACGTTTCTACGCGCATCTAACGTGCCATGGTTGACGACAAAAAGGAAAGATGGTTAGCATTGTTGCGGGTAGAGATCATGCTGCTATGCTAATAAGACACGTTCACGAGAAACAAAAACAAAAGTCGTCTCGTGTGTTTTAGCTCCGCCATTGTGAAGACAAAAAAACATCAGTAAACACTTTGATCAGTCCTCCTTGCCCATGTGAACTGGAAAGTCTTGCAGTAAGAAGAGTTACGAGTATATGCGTATGATTTGATTTTTGACGCTCGCTCGAGCACTTATCCCCGGAAAGGTTCAGAGGCATGAGCTATCAGTTTACGGTCCTGGGATCGAATCTAGTCCGCAACATGAGGGCCAGATACATCACTGCTACTCAATGAACGAGAGAACTCATCGTGACAGATGGGCTTATTGAGGCAGTGGTTTTATCGAAGTTGAAGGTTATCACTTGATGCACCATCTAATCGTACTGGCTCCAGGGAGATGAATCCTGGGGCATACTTAGTTTCGCTCGTCTTGTCCAGAAAATAATTGTGTGATGCCGACTCAATTGACTAATGTCTAATTCTAGAGCCTTCACGTAAGTTGTACCAGAGTTTGTTCTGAGTGACCAACAGAACATCGGTAAATTTGGATTACATGACATGATGAGGTCAACTGAATGCCCAAGATGGGGCAAAGCAATTCCGAAAAGAAGACGACTTCCTTGAGCTTGGAAGGCGGGTGGCCATTCTTGTGAACTGGATAAGTCCATCTGTGTTAGTAGCTACTGAGGCACGTCTGATTTGTTGATGCAATAAGTTGACCATGCTCGGATTCGTTTTCTCGTTTTTCAACAAAAAAGAGTATAGCAACGTGGATGATACAAGGCACTTGACCCAAACGCGCAGGGCTATGGCATGTCCACTTCATGTCAATACTTTCGTACCAGATAAAATACTATTCAAGACGTTTAATGGATTTGTATATGAAGGTAAAGTCAGGGAATGGAGAAATGAATGGAGAATTCAAATTGTCAGAGCTCGGAAAACAAGTTATTATACTTTACTTTTATTAACGTCCTTTTGATATTCAAATTGGCACCATAATTCTTATTTGGTGGAGTACTGGTTCCATGCCTGATTTCTATTACAATAGCCGTTCAGATAATCCGCCCTTACTAGTACATACAGATTTACAGCATGGCAACACCGACACAAGCACCAATGAGCAAAGCCATGGGACCAGCAGTAGCCATAGAGCCAGCAGCGGTGGAGACGTTGCTGGCTGACGCGGCCGTGCTGCTCGAAGAGGAGGCCGTCGACATTGAGGACTTGCCGCTCGATGTGGTAGTCGCCAGGGTGGCTGCCGAGGTGATGGTGCCCACGGTACCAGAGAGAGCCGTCACGTCTCCGGTGATGGTAGGGAGCCCCGAAGCATCAGTGGTAGCAGTGCCGTCCGTTGTTGCTACACTTGTTGCCGTCGCCGTCGTCGTGACTGACTCCTCCGTAGACCCGGCGGCTGCAGCAGTGGATGATGGAGTCGCGTCACTTCCAAAGCCCGGGAGGTAGGAAGGTGTGTAAGACGCCGTGCCTGCGTACGCAGCGCATCCGGGAACCGTGGTCTTGGGTGGAGCTCGGCCGCCACCTGATGATCATCTCAGCAAATATTCAGGAACGTAGACCAAGTAAAATCTCGGGTGATTTCTTGGTGGAACAGGCTTACCGCAGTCAAGATACTGGCAAATCTCACCCGTGTCCGGGACGTACCAGATCAAGCTGGCACCACCATACGCGACCGTCTCCGACGAGACGCAGCCTGCGTAGTCCGTCTTTGCCGAGATGGGAGCAGCGAGTAGAGCCGCAGCGACGGCTACAGTCGACCGGATGAACATGGCGAAGGAATGTATGAAGGCGCGTATTAAAAATTACAGCAACAGCTCCTCTGTCGTTGACGATATTCCCCGAAAAGACGAAACCTGGCTTGCAACTGATAAACGAACGACGATCTGTGACAGCCTGGGATGAAGAAAAGAGTCACAAACAATGAAATCACTCTTCCAACAAAACAAATCTCTTTTAACCTCTTGGCCCTCGGGCGAAAAAGACAATTCGGGAGCGACGGGGTGCGCACCGTCAAGTCCCAGCTGAACCATTGGAATGAGTTGGGGCCCACGCTGGCTGATGGCCCACTGAAACAACTAAGCTTAATCTAAAGCTTAAGGGGCCATGGAACCATCGAGCCCATCCATTTCTGGTCGATCTGCACGACAATGTCCATTTGTAGAGCAATTTCTCCGACTTGCACTGACGTGTATGGTTATTATAAGGAAAGAGAGATACGGGAATATGGGCAGCGATATTCTCACCAAGAAACGTCACGAAAATATGACCATGTCGTCGGTGGGGTATGACTTCAACTTCTAGGATATGCAATTTGTAATGGAGGATGCTAGCGGCATCAATCTCGTGCCTGAGCCCCTGACGCACGCGACTATGGCGCCGATGTCTTACATCCGGTTGCAATCAACCAGGCAAACCAGTCTTTCCACCCTATTTCCGGGAGAGCTAAGAGAATCATTTCCACGATCTCGGTAATCTGACTAATACTATTATTCTTGGCCCTCTATGAGCTCCTGGCGCTTTTCCATCCACTCGGCCACCACGTTGGCATAGTCCTCTGGCCCGTACGGCTCCAAGATCTCGGCCATCAGGCTCTTCTTGCGGTGGACCTGGAGGCCCAGGTCCGCCACCAGCATGTCCAGATACGGCAGGGCATCAAACACAAAGTCCGGAACCTGCGAGCTGCGCTCGCCCGAGTAGCGCCACCTTCCGAAGCGACTGTGAAGCACCGTCTCGTAGCGCATCTTGTCCAGGACTTCCCAGTTGTCGTCCCAGTCTCTCTTAGACGCCACCTCGCCCCGAAAGTAGGCCGTGATCCATAGGGCTTGGAGGTGGGCCTGGATCGTGGTGGAGAAGTTCATGACCATACCTGCAAAGGCAATATCCGGATGCCTCAACAGTAAATAGTCGGCCGGAATCATGAAGCGGTACATCATATACGGCGTCAGATCTGTCGAGGGATTGATCTTGTCCGATGAGGATATCCCTTCGCTATCAAGCAGAGGCAGAAAATGCTTGTTTTGAACGGGGCGATCTTTGAGCCGAGGGAAACGCTTGAGTATTTCCTCGTCTGCCTTTGGAATTGAATCGGGTATCTGTGGAGGCACATCAATCGCCGCCTTGCCCGATAAATGCGCATCGCGCGGTATCCCCAAATATTTCTCAATACCCTCAGGAAGAAATTTCATCGGCGGTAGGTGCTTCCAGCCAGTGGCACAGCAAAGGGCGTCCGATCTGAGGGCTGTACCACTTGCCAAATGGACCGTGTGATCTGATAGACTGACCATGTCGTCAATGTGCACCTTGACCGAGCCGTTGCGCAGCAGCTCGAAAAAGTCCGTCTCGTAGTTGAGGATGGAGAAACTGCTGCCGGTAAACATTGGGTGGCTCCACGGCTTGAGCTTGGCCGTCTCGGGGTGCGAATCGTATCTGTTCAAGGTCAAGACATCGTTGCCCAAGACGGTCCAAAAGGTATTGGTGATGACACGGCCAATAGCAGTCTCGTGCAAAAACCACCGAATACCGCTGAATCCACCAGCGGCCGACCAGATGCAGGGACTGAACCAGGTCAGCAGCCTGGTATTGACGAGCTTTTCCAGCCATTTCTTGAGTGGTGTCACGTAGGGCGGTGCCATCCATGCTGGTCCGTGGCCTGACTTTCGAATCACCCAGTCCACCTCGATACCTCGACTCGCATACGCGTATACGGCGTCCCAACCAGACTTGGTTCCGCCAAAGACTGTGACTTTCTTCTTCGACTCTGAACTGGAACCTACATGTTTTTGCAAATCTCTGTTATGGAATAGCGGTGCATTATAGAGTTCCTGTCCCTCAATATGGGGCAAGAATGGCTCCGAGGTGAGTCCCGTTGCTACTACGAGCTTCTCGGCCCGTATCTTCTTGCTACCCGTCCCGGCTCCTATCGCACCATCTCCGGTTGCAGCGTCATGCACCGTCAAGATCCAGCCGCCTCCTGGTTTCATCGTTTGATTCTCGGCCGCCTCGACCTTGGTATTGTAGCGTATGCAGTCAATGATGTTGAACTTTTCGGCATACTTGGTCAGGTACTCGTGACACACCCGGCCCGGGATGTGCTCGCCCGGCTTGACCCCAAAGGTCTCGGGGCTCATGGGGAAGTCTGGGTACTCGTACGTCCCCAACATGTTATTTGTCTTTAGTCCAGGGTAGAGGCGATCCTCGGCCCAGACACCCCCGAGGGTGGCATTGGCCTCGAGAACCAGCAGCGAGTTTTCTGGATTGACTTCATGATAGACCTTTGCTGCGGCCAGGCCGTGCCAGCCTGTAGTGTATAATGTCAGTTATCAAGGAGTTTGTGGAGCCGAACACATTCGTCCTCACCTGCACCGATAACGACTAGGTGGAATTCTTCCATCTCATTGGCACGCGAATAAGTGTCGTCACTATTCTTCTCAACAATGAGACCTCGTGACTTAGCGGCCCAGTTGACAGGGAAGAAGGAAAGCCTTCAATGATTTAATCAAAGCAGTCTGGGAACACTATTCATGAAGCCGCACAATCCAAAAAATTGGTAGATGGACAAGATCCTCAATCTTCAGAGAATCTTACGCGAGCTTTCAGCTTATGGTGGATTTTGCAAAGCAGTGGGGTTGCGGCACAGCGACAAGGATTGGGAAGTAGTGCAACACAATACCTCCGAGGCGAGGTGGTACGAACTTGAATGCAAATGACTACGATCTGACCATCCAGGAACAAATTTTTACTCAGGTAAGATGTGCTTGGGAAGGAGGTGGCGTTCAAGGGCGTCGTGGAGGATGACTTGAGTGCTGAGTGCATTGGCTACGGCATGTCTTATCTTCTCAGCCATGATGCTAGACTCGACCGACTCTAGTACATGGCTGAAAAGAGTATGAAATTGGGCTATCGATGACATTGACATGGAGCTTTCTTGTGAGCATTGCTAGACGATCATGGATAGATGTGTATACTTAATTCAGCGATCAGGTCATTCAATAGTTATATGCAGTGTCTAATATGGGTGACGCGGCTCCCATTCCTGGTCATCTCTGGAACATCTCCGATGTCAAGATGCAAAACAATAAGACAGCATCTCAAGTGAGACACGAAAGCTTGAGTAACGTTCATATGCACACGTGAAGCTTGTACGTATGCGCCAGCCATATTCATATTACCAACAGCTGCAGGACTTGCTTGGTGGGGATTGACGAACTCGAACGCTCAGAGGCAGCACAAATTATAGACAACGCGCAAATGCCAGACTGCAGGCAAGAGGGGAAAAGACCAGAACAAATTATACATCATTTCACTCAAAACAGTGAACCTGAGTATATTTCTCATGATTCATAGGACGTATTTAGCACTGCGCCGCGGATAGTATATACCCATTCCATTGAATCTATACTTGTGTAGACCCGCTTAGTGAGCAGCCAAATACCCGACATTACTCGGTGAGAGAACGAAGTCGCCGCGAGTCACGCGACTACAGATTTTTATCTGCTTGAAATAGAGATTGAAAAATTATGCAAAATTGCCCCGCGACTAAAAAAGAGATTTACACGATATTGTGCGACAACATACTATTGACAGCGAAATCTCGTCCGTGTAATTCATGTTCTTGATTCCGTTACGCAGAGCGACAATACTCTGCTTCCCACATCGAAGACACGCCGAACCCTTGACGATTGTGATGCGCATACTCGACAGAATCGTATCAGTTCCGAAAAGAATGTATTCAGTGTACAGCAAGGGAGCGGGCAAGAGAACCCAGGTTGAGGATCAATGTTAGGTAATTAGTATTCCGCCGAAGCGGGGGGAAGGCGGGGTCAAAATGACGTTGTAATAGTTGACGATAAGCGCCTCTCGTTCCAACAAGCTCAGGTTCGGTAGCTAAGTGGTAGTAAGTTACAACAACATCACACACAGAACCAGCATTCGATTCTAACAACCATTACAGTAGCGTGGGATTGCAGCTTCACAGCAAGTTATCCTAAGGTCACGTGTTCGATCCACGTTCGGACCTGAAAACTCTCTTTTTGCACATCTTGTGTCCAAGTTTCCATGCCTTGTTATTCGTTTGGCAATTTTTGCTGCGTGCATGTACGTCGGGCTTTTTGTAACCGGCTTTTCATAACGGCGTCGATCCGAGCTTTTGTGCATTTGTTATGTTAGACTGTCATTTCCCATAGAGATGCATCCCAGCAACACGAAAAATAGCACGGGAACACTGAAGCTCAATCCTTATCATATAATAAAGCAGATGCCGTGAAGTAAATGTTCATTCTGAATTTCCCAATATATCAGGTAAAGCTTTTCATGTATAGGAAGCAAGTGGTATGCACCAAATGTTATTATATGCCATACTATATTCATCGGCTGCATACATGGTAAGGTTACTTTAAGCATACAGTTTATACGAGAAGCTGAAATAGAATTAGTGCATAGTCAATTCATTTTTCTACAGCGAAGTAAGAGCAGGCTTCCCTCACAAATGCCCATCTATTAAGAAAACGAAGTGAAAGCAAAAAAACAAAGAAAAAGTTCAATTAAATGTCTATCGATAAATTCTCAACCGCTGGCTCGCTAAATGCACACATACATACACACGCGCGTACACACATTCTTAGTAGACGAGCTTGTAGTCCACCTGGTCATCCAACTCCTCCCCTGCGGCAACCTTCTTATCCATCTTCTTGTTGTGAGAAATAAAGACAAACATGGTGAACAGCATGACGGGGAAGCTGAGCGCCGTGATACCCAAGCCCGTGCCAAAGCCGACGGGGTAGCGGGGGGACTGGGTGGTGATGAAGACGTTGCTGCTGACAAAGTTTGCGCAGTTGCCAATGCCCAAGAGGACGGCGGTGCCAAAGGACTGCGAGGCACGCCCGCGCAGGTTGGCCGTCAGCATGCCAATGTAGAGCGGCATGCAGACAAAGGTGCCGAAGCTAATGAGGAACTGCGCAAAGTAACGGACGCCGGGCGGGTTGACCTGCTTCAAGTGGAGAATCCAGCCAATGGTGCTGACCAGGATGGCGGGTAGGATAAAGGGCCACCGCGTGTTGAGCCGTCCGGACAGCAGCGTCGTGGTTAGTGCCCCGACGATGCCGATGATCCACACTGGGATAGTCATGACCTGGGCGCGGCGGGCGGTCCATCCCAACTGACTCAGGATCGTGGGGTTGAAAGAGCTAAGAGATCCAGCTGACATGTCGGCACAGAAGAAAAGAAGTGTTCTGGAAAGAGAATAAGAATTAGCAAAAAACGGTTTTCGGAGGCGGCCCGAGGGGTAAAAGATGCACTACTCACAGTAGCCAGATCTTGTAGTCAAACACGATCTTGAGCCAGTCCACCTTGACGCCCATATCCTGCTTCTGCTCGCCCTTGTCGAGCTGAAGACGGGCGAGCAATTGCGCCTGATCCTCCTTGTCCATCCATTTGTCCTGAGATGGGAAGTGAGGCGTAAAGATAAAGACAAAGATGGAAAACACAATTGTCACGAGGCCTTCGACCAGGAAGATCCTAATGCCACATGTTAGTCATTCAGCCGCATCATCAAGGGTCTTTTTTTTCTTATTTGACCAAGAACATACCAGCTCCAACCTGCCAAACCAGCAGTTCCGTCGAGATCCATTAGTGCATAAGCCAGCAGACCACTGAAGCAAGATCCAGATTGTCCAAAGGCAAAGAAGAGGGCGAATCTCAAGGACAGCTCCTTCTTTCTGTAATAGGATGCGATGAGCAGACCCGCGCCAGCAGGCAGTCCCGTCTCCACGATACCCATCAGGAAGCGGATCGCGAGCAGACCCTCATAGGAATGGGTGAGACCTTGACACATTGCCAAGATACCTGTGAGAATCTGTTTAGCTAATGCATTGTAGGGTCATCCCCAGGACGGGATGTGACTTTTTTTTGATTGAGAATAGAGGCGCAATCGTACCTAGAATGAACATTTGCGCGCCCAGGAACAGATTGGGCTTGATCCACCGTAGACCCATAATCCAATTACTCGGAACCTCGAATAAAACCTGAAGTGCCAATCTCCGTTAGCAGATTATAAAAAGCAAATTTTTTTTTTGCAACAGAGAAGAAACTCATGGGCAATTCATACAAATGGGATATAGAAAATCCACAAGGCAGTGTTGAAGCCCGTAGATGGCATATTCAGTCCCTTCTCCAGTCCAGCCAAGCGGGCGTTGGCGATATTGGTTCGGTCCAAGAAGCAGACCAGGTACAACAGACCCATGATGGGGATGACCTTGAGATCGATCTTGGTCGTCAGCTTCCGGTCAGCCTGGGCGTCGAGGCTGTAGACACCCGCCGCGACATCTTGACTGCGAGAGCTATCCGAGCAATTGCCAGTAGTGGTGATGCCCTCGGCGGCGAGCTTCTCGTCCAGGGGCCGGGGCTCGCCGAGCACGGCCTTTTCGAATGAGGCCGCCATTGTTGTACAGTGGGAGGGCGAGTACCAATGATCCGAAACCTCGACGTCGTCGTCGTTTGTCCTGAATCCTCGTAGACGGGCAAACAGCAGAAGCGCAACACAGGTTGGTAGCTTCTCCGCGAACTGACCAGAGCGCAGTTGCAAGGGACTTTCGACGGGCTGGCAGAAGAAACACAAGCGCACGCGGCGGATCAGCCGTCTCTTCGGGGGGTTATGGGTTATATCCTACACCAATGCGACATGGAATCTAAATTCGCGTGCCTAGCTAGCCTAGCGGGAAGTGAGGACCATCCCGATTGAACCTGGTCAACTCTCACAGTGAGTGAAGTTCCCGGTCGGTCCCTCCATTTCAAGTTCGAGTCCCCTTGCAAAGGCAAGACAAGACAAGTGAGATGTGCCCGGTCCCCCTTCCCCGGCGGCCCTGGAAATTCTAGTGTGAGCAGTGTCCCCTGTGTGTGTGCAGTTCACTGTAGCGTACACCCAAGAAAGTGAACATTTTAGCCCGCGAAGCTGGGGTTAGACGCCACCGTCCAGTACTAAAAAGCCCATCGGCGGAGTCGGAAGAGTGGGCGTTCGATGACCTTGGCAACTTTGAGTGTCGGTCCCTGAGCCAGGCCTGATTCTGATTTGAGACTTTCTCTTGAGCAACATCCCTACTACGCTAAGGTTCCTTGTAATAAATTAAGACAGTGAGAAGAAAAAGAGAGAGGTACAGATTCCCGCTCTTGGCAGTTGACCGAGCTCAAGCAATGGGCCAGCCAGCAGCAAAATCGCGACCCCCAAGCCAGGACTCCTATCAATGAGTGGAGATGTCGCATTCATTGTGGGCGATCATTGTGTTGGCGAAATAGAATGCCGGCAATTGCCCCCCCGAACATGTGTTTCCCACACACACCCCTCGCTCGCTGAAGAAATGCATCATGTATGTACGGTACGCAGTGCCTGTCGCCCTGCAGCGCAGCGAAATTGTGTTGCTTTTTTGGAACAGCGACCAGAGTGTCGGGTCCGCCGAACCTGCTGAATAATGTATGTAGGCCTGCGGCGCAGGTGGTATTGGGGACTGAGACAAAATCGTTGGAATCATTGTAATCTGAACCATCCATCCCATATCACTGGGTCACCCCAAATACATACACCCTTCAGCCCTGGGCAAAGCCCGGGGATTCGCTAGTTTGGCGGGCGAGATCCCCCAAAAAGGCGTTTCGAGCACAAGAGGCGAGGGGAGGGGGGAGAAAAGAGAGCCCAACCCGGCTTTGTCCATGATAACACAGATACCCTACCCAATAACTTCAAGGTTAGTACTTGATTTGCTCGCTATAAGATTGCGCTAAAGATGCTCTCAGTTTACTGCCAAATGCAAGGACAAGGTCTAGACAAGCCAGGGTCTTGTCATCAATCTGCAATGAACCCTGGGATACGATACTGCAGGTCTGCATAATGGGGTCAATCGAAATGTCAGTTGATTCGCCCTTGCAGTCCTTGTGAGAGAATCGGCAATTACAACTCGCTTCACAAGATGCGGGCAAAATTTTTTTTTCAAATATTTCCCTCTCTCTCGCTTGCAGTTTAATGGGCCTGTGGGAGTCCTCTAATGATTGCTATTGGCATCTCCTCGTCAAGTGTTTTACTGTACGTAATCACAGAGTGAAGCGACCTTTGGACAATACCATGGTGCTACTCGGTCCTATGATGAGCCAAGGCCGTCATGCGCGACGAGATTAAATGTCAAATCTCATCTCTCGTGAGCCTCAACCCCCAAGTCCCCCCAAGTTTCATCACCCGAACTCTATTTGAGCCGATCCAATTTTTGCCTTCATATGTAGTTGCTTATAGGCTGTATATACCATAGTAGCATTTGAATACGTAGATGCTAGGGCCTCTGTGCAAATGATTCATTTTGCGACACAATGCCTTTGCGCGTAATCGATCATATCATTTCTCGGCACTCTCCGTTGTTGCGACTTTCTGCTCTCGGGATCATTCATCGGTACCGAGCCCGGCGCATTTAGCCGACGATTGCAAAGCAACAACAGCTGAGCTCAGCTCGTGAGCCTTGATAAGCAAGAAAAACGGTTTTTTTTTTGTCGGCGATTTTCTAGAGATTTTTTTAACATGGCCGAAACGGCTCGCCACGCGCCGTTGAGCCACAATACTACGTAGTATCCATTTTTTGCCATCAGTCCCCTATTTTCCTCATACTATGTAGACCAGGTCGCGGGGGTTCAGTGTTTCAAAAGAACCAAAAAAAAAAAAGCCGTCAAGATTGACAGCATTTCCCGCGAGGCCGTTTCCCTATTTGCCATGGCCAGCGGCTCTGATCTCGCACTCGAGTGCCCGCCTGCATGCCATAGAATGCAAGTTTCAATTGGGGGTTGTCTTGCAGGAGGGGCCCCTATACTATGTACTGTACGCAGTACATAGTCTCTTCCCCCCCGGGGAATGGCGGAATGCGCTGGCTCTACGCGTCCCATTCGTGGTTCTGAAGGGGGCCTTGTTGCATATCACGAGCTTTAACTTGGCGAAAGAGAAAAGGTGCTGGGTTCGGATGCTGCGACCCGAACCCTTGAACAGGTCCACTGCACATGAGTGCGGTGCAGCTCCTATGGGATTTTGTGTTTCCCGCTTAGTTATGAGTGCGTGCCTTTACACTGTAGATTCCCATCATAGGTAGAGTGGTCGGTGCGTGCCAGAAAGAAGCCCGAGTGCCTATCCTGCAGGACAGCGGAGTGATCGTACGAGAATGAGTTCGACTTTTCGACATGAAAATTCAATTTTCTCCCGTGCATTGCGTCGTATTCCAGCGGGGTATGGGGCCAGGTTGGCATGGAGGGAATAGATTTGCCATTATGTTCGAAGAAAAGCATGTGACCCTGGAGTCTAGCTTGTACGTGAGAAGTATAGTAAGTATGGAGTATTACTGTCTAACAGCGGGCCGTGTCCACGAAGTTGCATGTCTATATGATTCTTGGCACCATCGATCCTTACGTGGAGGCCTGCATAAAATGAAATGAAATTGACTGTCGGACAGTCCGGACTTTATTGGTACTTGGTGAGACACATTTACACAATAACGAGTCCACAAATTAGGATGTGGGAGGGCCAGAATAGGCTGCTTTGCATTTCTAAAGCTATGCAGGTGGTGGCATATCTATCCAACTCTCCATGTTCATAAAATCATACTGCGTGGCGGCGTTCGTCCAATCTGCATAGGATGGGGCAATGCCCACCACTCCACTTGATTTGACATGACCTACGACCTCCTCGATATCAAGCCTGTCTTTGGTGCCTTCGGCAATAGCGCGTTCATAGTCGAGAATGATTGATATTAGATCAACGCCTCTTCTGGCAACGGAGCTGTAGGCGCCTATCCTGCCGAGACAAGGCAAAAAGTCGGTTAGAAGTTGTCTCATTTCCATTTTCTCGAATATACCGTCGGCTTGTTCGGATGAGAAGAGCACACCCAGTAACAGGGCAACTGCTGCAGCCACTAGATTGTTATTGTTTGTCCACATTTTCTTGAATACCAATGATTCATCATCGTCTGGCCATTCGATAAAGGTTCTCAGACTACTACGCGCGGCAGCAAGACATGATATCTGAATGCACTCTTAGTCATTGACGGTTTGATGCTAGAAGAAGAGGAAACTCCTTACCCTGGTCACTGAAAATGCATCGTCGCGAAAGCTTTTTAATTGGAAATGGCGATGTATGGCAAAATACTGACCGAAAGCGTCAGTATGTGACGGGTCACCAGATGTCAAGCAACTTTTGACAAACTTACTGATCTAGCGAATGATATGGCAAAGAGTCTTCGAAGATGCGGCACGGTACTTGGCCATTCTGGACGTAATGGAGCTTCCATGCGGAAAAAATCGGGTCTTCTGTGCCACAATTGCTGAAGTTCTGCATTCGCAGACAAGACTTCATCGTACAGAATCTTAATTTTTCTTGGGTCATTTCCAGGAGGTCCATGACGGGACATCTTTTCGTGGGTCTTGTAAATAAGTATGGCGACTGGTTTGATGTTAGCAAACTCAACTCCTTGCCTCATTGACCGGCGTAAGTGTACATACTCTGATTATGTATGCCAGCCCAGCTAGATTGTGTCAAGACATTCGAGTCTAATGCCTTGATGCCGTTCTCGCCGCACATGTGAAGGGGGTCTTCAAAACAATTCAACGGGGGAGGGGTGTTGAAATGTGATGCATTGATTGTATACATGTTGCCGTAGGGGATCTGCACTATAGTCCAATCAAGTCAGTTTATACACCGTAATGGTAGTGTCTCGATATCGTATTTGCAGTCAAGATATTCTCAATCGCGATTGATGCATTCGCGTCCTCCTGGATCGCAAATTCGGCACTTACTCCAGTCTTGTTTGACAAGGAACCACCACAGTCGTTTCTTGATTTCTCTGCCGATTGGATCCTTGCTGGGCCCTGAGTCTGGGCCAAGACGATTCACATCTAGCGACTGGGCAATACGTGTCGTAGTCGATAGAAGCACGAATACAAAATCGCTTTGCCCAAGATTGTGGCCAACCTGTTCCAATGTTAGTTACGCTCACATTCACCTCGTCTACACGAGCGCGCTTGTTGTGGGTATATGAGTACCTGTATAAGGAGGCTAATTGCCTGTGCCGCATGGAGCGAATGCACGGCCATGAAGTCGGCGGCATGCAGCGCTTCAATGGTTTTTGTGTATAATTGCTCGACAATTGAGCCTGTAATTTATTTTCAGCATAAGTATACGAACGCTCGAAAAGGGGTGCTTACGTTGAGGCAGCATATCGACAGCCGCAAGTAACGATTCTGGGCCGTGATAGGCGGTATGCTGAAACGCAATCAGCCAAGACTCGATGTGACCAGCATAACGGACAGGAACTCACGCAAAGGAAGGCATAAAACAGAGCAATCCACGCTCGGCTCTTAAGCACATATTGAGCAAAGGCATTCTCGCATTCTTCAACGAATGTGGGCATATGAAGAACATTATGAATCCAGGCCAGATGCCTTGTGTGATAGGCCAACAATACACGAGCTTGGGCGAGCGAGACTATAAAATCAATCTGAGGCGGCAGCCATGCGGGATCATCAGGCTCGTTCAGCAGGTTGCCGCCAGTGAAGCGCATGTTGAGAATCCTCTGGCGGCCCAGCGCCAGGTTCTCCAGCGTCACGGGCGCATCATCTGGCACGGCCGCGCTGGGGTGCTGCGACTTGGTAGCCTCGGGCGACGATGCATCGCATAAAGAGTCAATGGTCAATGGGCTGCCCGAGACCTCGGAGGCGTGCGAGACGGGCCCGTTATTCGACGTCGTTGCCGTCCCCAGGCTGGACCCTTCGCCGATGGACGACGAGCGCTGGTGCTTCTTGCGCACAATGACCTTTTCGCGCGCGCAAGACGCTTCAAGCCCACGATCAATGCAGGATGTGCAAGGTATGGACTTTGAGCAACGAAGCTTTTTCTTGGCGCACGAGGTGCAGCTCAGAGGCTTTCGCTGGGATATGCGAGGAGTGAAAGCCATTTGAGATATTGTGTGTCTGTCTCTCTCTCTCCTCTCTTGTCGTCGGGGTCTTTCAATCAATCAATCGCTGTCCTCGTCGCGACGAACGAGCCGCCAGTTGTCGATCGTGGGGTGGGCGACAGCCTCACTTGAACAGATATAATGTTCCCTTCACAAAGTAAACAACCTTGAACCCACCCTGTCACTCGTCACTCACTCATCGCCGACGTCTGGTCTGGGTCTGGTCTGGTACGACTGGACCACAAGTCATGTCACTCGGCAGTCTTTGCGATCGTGCTAAAACAATCTGATGCCCTGCTCTAAATTCTAATCTCCGCGCTAGTGGAGGTCGCTAAGCCAGACCTGGGCGCTCGACCACAGTGCCCCGGCCATAATGCTCCTGTCGCAAGCATTTGGCACTTTGGGGCATCTTGGTATGCCTTGGGTTGCCTTTGGTAGGTGCCGAATCTGGCAATTTGCACGCTAATTCGGCAGCGCACAGGCAAAACAGGCTTCTGTCCTAGGTCACTTTAGGGGCCGTCACTTGCCGCTCGGCAGAGACATTTTGGCTGTCGTGGGGGGCCAAGGGGGCTGCCCTAGACCGCTAAGAGCAATGATGAAATGCAATGGAGTAGGCCGCTTGCGAGGTCGAGGCACTCGATGTTGTGCAGAGAAAAATCCCGTCCCTCCACTTGTTTGAGCGGATTTGTGACAGCGGGCAGGGAATACGGAGCACGGATTTGATAGATGATCATCAGTTGCTGCAGGGACAAGAATGTGATAAGATTTGCTGCATATAGGCTGAGTAATAGTAATAACATGATCTGTACGCCGCCCGCTAATCCATTGACAATGCTTCTTTTGATGTGAATGATGGCGATGTGCAAAGTAATGGTGATGCCTCACTTACCCGCTTGATCACTTGCTTCCTTCCGGTGTCTCCTTGACCGACAGTGTCCGTCATTTGTAGTGTTCATATTACCATGGGATTGCTCCCTCCTTATTTGTAAACGTACCCGTCTCTCCATTACTATCCAGTGTTGCCAGCCTGATACAATTCTTGGCTCCGTCTAATGGCGACGTGTCAGTGCGCTCAGTCCATTATGGAAGCCACAAAGTGTTGGAGCTGTGCCAAAATGGGAAGAGGTCAAACTTACCTTCTACCGTCCCCAAGTTCTTTTGGTTGCCCGCAAGCGCCGTGGCGGTCAGGCCAGGATCGCAAGAATTTACCTTCCACCCTCGTCCCCTGAAGAGCGAAGCATAGTGCAGCATGATCATGTTCAAGGCGCATTTGCTGCTTCGGTATATGGGAAAGTGCCTCATGGCTGAGCGATCCGAACTGTCCGTCTTGACCGACAATGATCCCATTCTCGAGCTCATAAAGACGACCCTCGGACTCGGCGACGTCGAGTTCTCGAGCAGTGGTATCGCAGCCTCGGTCACGGCAGCCGCCCCAAATACATTGACCGAAAACGTCTTTTCCAGTAGATGCCGGGGGATTTCGGTCGTGTCCAGTCCGTCCAGCAGCACGCCGGCATTGTTGACGAGTACATCCAGACGCCCATAGTCCCGCTCAATGCCTTCCACGGCCCTTTGTACCGACTCATCTGATGTAACATCTATCGTTTGTGACGACAGCGATCGTGATGTGTCTTCTGCTAGGAGTCTGGCCACAGCGTCGGCGCCGAGCTCATCGGTGAGACTGCCTATAATGACATGGTAGCCGTCGTGCTTCGACGGACTCGAGAGGTTGCGCGCGACCTCGTAGCCGATTCCTCGGTCGGCGCCAGTAATGAAGACAATGGTGTCGGCAGCGCGACCTCTTGTTCGCGTACCTAGAGCCATGGCGGCTGTTCGTTGGCGGGAATGTGATCGATTTGTCTCGACGAGTAATGGAAGGTTGTATCTTTGGGGGCTCCAAGTGAGGCCTTTCCTTTTTATCTCGGCATTCTCGCAACCTCAACGAACCACCTTGATTTGACGCTGGCTCTCACCCGAGCAGGCAACCCGTTGCGATCCGAATGCCGTCCTCCCATTGCCTAGGCTTCTTAGGCCTCCAGGGTTGGGCGTTGCGAGACTGGCCCAGAGCCCCACTATCTCAGTGGACTTGAACAGCAACTTTCTTGGACCTAGAGGAAAGCCGGTGAGTTATTCCCTCGGCGTCTCACATGAGTTTTTGCTACAGGCTACGGCAGATGTTGTCACATACTTTTCACAGAAGTATTATTCCGTACTTTACAGTGGATATAATGGGGAAACTATTCTTATCACTTTGGCTTGGACTCGGCCGCGGGTCAGTTGGGACGCGGCCATTTCTCGCGAGAGACGGACGGGTACTGGGAACCGGCTTTCCCCAGAATTTGTAACCTTATAGGCAGCCGAATAGGGACTATGAACGTAGCATTCAGTCCCATTGATATGCGGAGAGGGTGCCACATGTTGCGAGACCAGGTAATTACCCATAAGCGACTCGCACCTTGCTGCAGATCCTGCAGCAAAACGCCGCTACAGAATCCAGATTATGCACAAATATGCCATGCAGGCAGCATGTTGCCGGCATGGCAGGATCTGGTTCTCGCTTAAATGCTGTAACTTGACAGGAGTTCCTGTTCCATCGCTTGCTGTCACACACTGCCAGGATTGACAAAACCTTGGCACTTTTGTTTCCAAACAGTTTGAGGTATAGTGATCATATCATATCATGTCTTCGACTATACCCCAGATCCGCGTCGCTACCGCACAGTTTTACAGCCATACCAATGTTTCAGCGAATTTGCAATCATGCGTAGACTACATGCAACAAGCCAAAAAGGTTGGCGCAAAATTGATTGTGTTTCCAGAAAGTACGTCTTCGGCATTTTGTAGATTTGATTTATTTTAATAACTCACCAGTTGCTAGATGCCAATCGTTGTCGTGATTTCAAAACGAGGGAGGAAGCCTGGGAAACATGCGAAGATCTAGACAGCGCCTTTGTCCGGGGCTTGCAAGCAGCCGCCAAGGACTTGGGCATCATTGTCGTCGCCGGCGTGGACATCCGAGGCACGGCCAAGCCGGATTGCCACATTGCCCAGGTCATTATTAGTGAAGAGGGCAAGCTTCTATATACTCACTTGAAAACGGTGCTCTGGGATTATGAGTATACTTTGTTCATTCCAGGGTCGAAGGAGCTCCAGGTCACGCCGACCTCAGTGGGCAAGATTGGTCTTCTCATGTGTGCCGACGGTATCTGCCCCGAAGTTCCAAGGATTTCCGCGCTCAAGGGCGCCGAGATTCTGTGCAATAGCTTGAACTCGAGAGGTCCAGACGAAATGCGCTGCCACGAGCCATTGCGCGCAATTGAGAATCATGTCTGGATGATTGCATCTAATACTGTTGGTGGCCCTGAGGACGGGTATCCGGTAAGCATTGAAGCCCAAGAGAGGGAACACAACTATTTAAATTCCCAAGAACAATCAACTAACACAGACGATACAGTGGACGGGGGGTTCTCAGATTATCTCTCCGAAAGGCGACATCCTAGCATGTGCCGGAGAGACTGATGCTCGCATGGTATATGCAGACATTACTCCCACCACTTCATTGCCCAAGCATCTCGGCGGTGGTATTGGACTTCTAAGCGAGTTCAGACGGCCGAATCTGTATCATGAATTACTAAAGCCGCTTGATACCCATGCTGCTGCGTCAATGTATGGCCCAATACCTGACAGCACTCCAAAGAAGCCATTGAAGGTCGCCACTTTGCAATTATCTTGTAAGTCGAGTCCAAAGGCCGCCATTTTTCTCATCACTTTTCTTTTGGTCCTTCTCCTTCTCCATTTCTTTCCCCCTTCATTTTCTGTCTCTCATATCTCTTATAAATTCTGGTTTGTGTGTGATGTTGAGCAAATAACTGAGTCGTCTCGACACAACAGGGTACCACTCCACGAAATGGACCATCACAAGAACACTCGGTCAAATCACGTATGCGGCATCGAGAGGCGTCCAGCTGGCCGTGTTTCCAGAGCTGTGGTGTTTCCGCCGCGGAGAGGTAGCAGCCAATCCAGGAGCCGCCGCCGACTTCTCGGCCGACCTCCTGGAGCAGATCAAGCAGACGGCGGCCAAGAGTTCCATCTACGTGGTTGCCAATCTGGTTGAGCGAGAGGCGGCAACTACTGATGGCGGTCGTGAGAACTTTTACTCGACGGCCTACTTGATCAGCAGCGAAGGCACAGTAGCAGCCTGCTACCGAAAGGCGCACCTAGGCGAAGCAGAGAGGGTGTGGGCGGTTGCCGGTCGGGATGGTTTGGTGGTGGTCGATACGCCCATCGGGCGCATAGGTCTGATGATTGGGAATGAGGTCTGGCTGCCCGAGGTGTGCCGGATCTTGACGCTGCGCGGCGCCGAGGTCATTGCGCATCCCGCTGACTGGGATCGCGTCGAGGCTGCGACCATGGCGGCTGTCGAGCGCACCGAGGAGAACCGGACGCATCTGATATCGTGCGCGCGGACCGACAATGTCGCCAAGTTTGGCAGCCAGATCGTTGTTGCTGACCGGTTTCGATTCGGCCAGGTGAGTAGATCTAATAGGCCTGTCGCCTTCAATACTGTCTTTGGAAGGCTAATAGTGGTTCTAGTGCATCGCCCTCATGAGGTACCCGACGGCGATTTGGTCGAGGACGGGCTTTGAGGAAAACATCTTCTACGACCTGGACCTGATGGATTCGCATAGCAAAATGATGGGCTTCAATCTAGACCCGGTCGCGACGATGCAACCAGAGCTATACGGAGTGTTGGCTCAGGCGGAAGACATTAATTGATTGATGATCCGGTTCATCTCTCGCACAAAGAAATGCCAGCGACCATGTTTTCACAATGTTGTCATTGGATTTGACAACGCTACCAATACAAGCACGCTACATAGCGTACCATTATGCCACATCTTTATTGGCAGACTTGGCATGCTATTGTCATGTAATCAACTCGATCAAATGACATTTATCAATTCAATACCGTAATTAATCGATGATTGCTCTGCTACAGAGATACCACATGTCACGGGCACGTCGTGATGTGGTATTGTTGTGTCTGGATGCGGCCGGTCAAGCTTCTATTGGTATCTCTGAGCATTGTTCATCACCGGAAGGTGAACTGTTATAACGCTGGTGTACGTGTTGATTGTTCTTGAGCTACCCCGCTATGTTCTTGTCATTTTTTCTTCTTGTGCTGTTTAATTTTATCAAATCCCTCCGTCACCAACCTGGCCAGTTGGCTCACTGCAGTTTTGTTGACTGCAGCTTTCTTGTCCGCAGCAAACGCCAACCTGCGCAATTCGACCTTCCCTCACAGTCCCATGCGCGACCTCGCACACCAGTCATTCATCTATATTTACAACCGCACAGTTGCTTTCTGTAACACCTCGAGCACCGCCTCAGTCATGGACAACGTTGACGAACTGGAAGGTCCTGTGCCAACCTGCTACAACGACCTCGGCGGGGAAGTCAAGTCCAAGCTGGCAGGTTGTTTCCGCCAGTGGGCCCTGCGTCACATGCAGGATCCCAAGGAACTGTCAGAAGACGAGCTCGAAGAAGCCGTCGACGAACGGGTATTCGACGGCTGGGACGCCAGTGTCAAGCCTGAATCCCCCAAGCCACAGTGGCCCAAGACAGAGGACATTTATGTCCCTATCGGCATCTTGAAGAAAGTAAGGAACCAAATCAACACTTCATTCTGATCCTAGCTGACTGGATTAAAAAAAGGATTTGCCCGAACGCGTGAACTATGATCTCATTGCAAGATACGCACCACACTTGAGAGATCTCTTGAAAAAGAAGCGCGACTCTCGAAAGGCTGGACAGAAAGCTTATCTAAGGGCTCGACTGAACAAGGACGAAGATGCTGTTATTCACGACTGGCTGGATGTCTATGGCAAGACGGTGCCTTACTCTTCCATTGATTTCCAGACGGAAGATAACAAGCCCAAGGAAAGGATCATTGTCCAGGCCTATCGGCGCGCTGATGTCGCTTGGGCTAAGGCCTGTGATGTTTGGAACGGTCAATTTTGTGTCTACGCGTGCCGCTATCTTATTTACAACGCCTGGTGAGCTATAATGTCCGCTTCCATAGCACTGAAGACTAACGTATTCTCAGCCATGGTCGTGGAGAGGAACTGGTACCCGTGCCGGAGCCGTTTTCGAGCGAGAATAAGCCCTTCCAGCATGCCCCGCAGATCTATAAGAGACTCGACGCCATCAACGCTAAGAATCAACGCATCGCGCAGCTCGTCCCTCGACGTGAGCTTCGTGGCATAGAAGGACGTGCCTTATTTCACGAGCTTCATCCTCGTCCGAGACTCCAAGACAGCACGATGCAGCTACGTCCTGAACCCCTGGACTAGCCCGAGTGGTTCACTATGCTAATGAAGGAATGAATTTTGGTCATGAGTTAATAAGAGGAATGGATTTCGAGTATGCCGGTAAGGATGCTGCATCATCCTCGCAGTAGTCATCGCCATCAGACTGAATAAGAACCTCTTTGCGCAGTCCCTGAAAGCCGGCTTTGCTCGCTTTGTGTTAACATGATCCGTGTCAACATGAACCTGAACTTGAACCTAATTGCAATGAGGGGCGTCCGTGAATGCACCAAGTATTGGCCCAGGGAGACACATCCGCATGTCTTTTACGAGTCTTAGTCATCCACTGACCAGGTTCAACAACAAGAAAATCCTCAATGGGAAGGGAGGTGCAAGGCGGCTAGCGGGTTGTTGTCCATGGTGATAGCTATAAAGGAATGGGTGCAGGGTGTTGATTGGGTCAAGGCCCTGCGGTGGGGCCGTCGTATAGGTTACGTGATCACTTCTATAATTACAAGTACATATGACTCCGTCTTAAAGTCCATTATTGCTGAGAATTCAAATAATTCATTGTTCATCATTGTTGATGGATGATGGTTAGATGACTGTGTCATCGGTCATCATCATGTCTCTATCGCTTAGCTATGCTTCGTATCAATCATAAAAAAGACCCCCGTCACTCATATCTTTTCTCTACTCGAGATGAGTCGACTTTGCATCTCCCTTCTCGGCGAATTCTTGCGGGAGTGCCGCGGGCCTGTTCTTGGCGAAGCGAACGGTTGCCCAAGGAGAGGGTGACTCCTTGAACATCAGGTCGATCTCCTCGAGGTTGCGGCCCATGGTCTCCGGGAACAGGAAGAATACGGAGAGTGGAATACAGGCACTGATGACACAGAATACAATGTAGTACTGCCATCCAATGGTGTCCAATGCGACGGGAGTGACAAGAGCCACAACAAAGTTCCAGAGCCAGTGGTTGGCGGTGGAAATCGAGCTCATGGCCATACGCATCTTGAGGGGCGCAATCTCTGCGCAGTACAGGAAGTTGGCACCCAAGAAACCAATGGGGACGAACGTGTTGTACAGGTAGATGAAGCATCCAGCTGCGATCTGTGCGCCCTTGTTGTCGGTAGGCATCGAGGTCGTGATGGCCAGAGACATCATGCAGCAAGCCATGCCTACACCGGAAATGATGAAGACGGCACGACGACCAAGGCGATCAATGGTGAAGAACGCAATGAACGAAGACAGGAATTTCCAGGTCAGTGCTCCCGCGGCAAGAATCCTTTGATCGAGTTAGTTTCTTCGTCTTCTCGTGATTGTGTAGAAGAGTAGTACTTACTTGGAGTTTTCTTGACCGAGTCCGAGATTGTTTTGGAACAAGATAGGGGCGTATACACTGACGAGGTTGCTACCCGACATCTGCTGATAGAATTGAAGGAGGATACAGAGTGCGAAGCGGTAGAGAAGCTTGTCCTCGCCCATCTTGAACATGTCGGTGAACTTCATGGCTGCTCCGGCAGTTTCCTCGAGCCCGAACTCGATTCCTGTGACCTCGGCTTGGACCTCGACCGAGTCCTCCGGGAGACCACGGAGGGCGGCAACAACGGAACGGGCCTGGTCGCTACGGTTCTTCAGCACGAGCCATCGAGGAGACTCGGGGAAGAAGTAGATGGATCCAATCAGAATCAGGGAAAAGACGATGGAGATGGCAATCGGCGGGCGCCATGTCACAGCTCCGGTCTTGAATTCGTAGAAGCCCAGGTTGATCCACGACTCCAGGACATATCCGACACAGATGAACAAGCCAGTCAGGACAACTTGGCGACCACGGTTGACAGAGTTGGACGTCTCGGACAGCCAGACGGGGACAATGGAACTCAATTGACCAACACCGGCGCCGAGAATGATGCGACCGACGATGAATTGAGCGAGACCAAAGGAGGATGCTTCGAGGATGGAACCGATCAGGGTAAAGATACCACCTTGAATTCACATTAGCGAATGAAATGGTATTTATATACTTCATGACGAGAGTGCTTACCAGCGCAGATAACATTGCGACGACCAAAGGCATTACCAGTGTAAGAGCAGGACAGAGCACCGAAGAGAGCACCAATGACGAAGACGGCAACAACAACACCCTGTATGGTGCTGTGCTTGCTCTTTGTGGCGCCAGTAAAGTTGACTGTGTCGATTTGGGGGAATGTCTTCACCCAATCCTCCTCGGACAAAAGTCCACCAATACCTGCCTGGTTGTAACCGAACAGGATGAAAGACGGAGCGACGATGAGACCAAGCTGGAGCTTGGCCAGGGCCGAGCCTGTGGCGCCAAAGGGAGTACCGCCCATCTTTGCGAGATTGTCGAAGAGGGTAGGTGATTCGAAGAGAGATGAGATACGCTGGGCTTCCACGAGAACCAGAGGCAAGGTCGCAAAGCCGGGAGACCTTTAAATATGAATACTACTTTGCACACAATGGCCAATCGCCCCTCCTTCTTCCCTTTTCGACCACATCATTGCTAGATTTCCACACCACCAGCTTGTTAACTAAAACCCGTCCATCCTATTTCGCAGCCCCAGCCCTGCCCTTCTGGGGCCTGGGGATACTACGGCAGATAGTGGTAGTACCACCCACGCCCACCGTCCGTCCGTACTTCGTACGCAAGACAAAACCGCCCACTAGAAAGCGTGTTCGGAGGACCCCGCGCTGATGTCAGGTCGGTCAGTCATCGTGGGGAGAAACGTTCCCACGGAGAACCCGGTCCTGAGAAAGGTGGATCCGCGAGCCCTTCTGCTTATAATGGACACCCCCGTGGCCGACTAAGTGGTCTCATTACCTTGTTCCCCCAGACTCGGCGCGACCCAGCAGGAGAGGGCCAGCAGAGGACGCGCTCAAATCAGGCACGGCGGATTAGTTCTCGTTAGTGACCCAGGGCATGCAAGATGTCGGTGTTTTCTCGGCGGGCCCCCCCTTGGTTCAATGGGTCCGGGCTCCGCTCTCCGCAACGACTTGCGGCCTAGCGAGCAAAGCGGTGTCACGGCCGCGGGCATCTACAGATTTAGTGCCCTCTGGATGGGAGCAAATGAGCGACAAAAATTCTCAGGCTTGACTCCTGGTCATGGGCGAGGTCGGCTGGCACATTGTCCCAGGGGGCATCCACCAGGCTCGTCTCGTACTCAAAAGAACGTGTCATTGAAAAAAAAAAAGGATGGACAAGCAAAAAGGTACGTCACGACACTAGGACAGCCGCCGCACAGATGCCAACCTACCAGTGTACCTACTGTAGTCCTCTCTAGCAGTATGTAGATCCAACGGTCTCTGGTGCTACTGCTACCGAGAGACTGTTTCTTGCGCGAGCCAAGCAGCCCAAGCAGCCACTTCCACTGATCACTGCTTGGCTTCTGGGTCCTTTGCTACCGTCCCATAATATGCGTTACCAGAGCGTGCAGAGAAGCGTGGACTCGGGGCAGGCAGACAAGCAAGACAAGCTTCCCAAGCTTTTACCAAGACGTGTCAAAGACGCAGGCGCGCTCCAGTATGGCCGTAGATCGACCGTTACAGCACAGCACAGCGCACACAACGTTTTTGCCCAGACCTGCCCAGCAGTCCCATCACACCAAGCACAGAATTTCCAGAAAATGGGTTTTCTCCTCCTACTCCAGCCCGCCAAGACATGAGGCTCCCCTTGCGCTAATGTCCAGCATATGCAGGGTTTCTCTTCTTCTCAATCTTGGGGGAAGGGATCTCGCGAGATTGTGAATCTGGACTGTGGATAAAAAACAGACTTGGCATGAGCAACAGATTGACTGATTATGTACGACTTTTTTTTTTGCCCCTCCTGCTTTGGAAGGTCTCAACGAAATCCTGATTGCTTTTCTGCTGATTGTTGGCCTTTTCCTCTTTTTGGCTTTTCTGTGGAGCGCTGCGAGACCTGCGAGAGCGAGCAACGGACGGGGTGGCGCTCGAGACGGGGCGAGCATCGTAAGCTTTCTGGGCCCAGGGGTATCCACCACCAGGAGACGGAGATGTCACCACTAACAAACAAAAGTTGTGTCGCTCCCTCGGCTTTAGGACTGGAAATCCTTATTAATACCGCAAAGGCGCCTATCCATCCGAGCATCCATCCTCTTGCTCGCAGCGTTTCCCGTCGCGCTTAAGGTGTTATGGGAATGGACCACGGCCTGGCACTTACGCATAAGTTTGACCTTACCCTGATCCGTACGCACCACTGGCACATCTGTGCTCACAGTCTAGAATACCCTGAATATGGATTATGTTTCGCCAGTTCGACGACCTGTGACCTATCTACGGATACTCATCGGCCCATTTTACGCATACTCATGCTTGCAGATGCAGAGGAGAGGGGAGGAGAGGCTCCAGACAATAGAGAGAGTATTTGGCCTTCCAGACCCGTTGTTGCTTTGGCGGCTACAGCGGGTTCAGGGAAAAGAGCAGAGATAACAATACACCGAGACTACGACGTGCTTGCGTTGCTTCGCAGCTCGCTTCCACATGTGGCGATTTAGACGTGTGCACAGCAGGATGCCCAAAAAAACGCTGTGGTAAAATACGCATATGCGCGTGAGCAGCAGAGATTTTGTTTGCTACTACGTACGTGTTGTACATAGTAGGTTGCGCACCTGGTCTGGCACCAGGCACTTGGATCATGAACGTATGATGCGCGTCAATGGCGCCAGCCGCTCGCTTCACCGGAACTTTACAAGGTTCTCTGTGCCGGCAATTGGACAAGGCCCTGATCAACTAAATAATCCATGCATTCATTCACTGTGCAGCAGACACCCACCATCATCAATTGGCGACTGCCGAGCGTAGTGAGCAGAGACACCTGGTTTGCATTTGATTGTAACCATTTTCAGCGATTCGCAGAACAAAGTGATGGGCTTGATTTGTCCTCGATACGATGGGACGAGTCAGCCGCCTACCAGAACACGAGTCGAATAAAGATATCGGGTCTGTTTCCCCTATGCAGCAAGGATCCGCTGGTCTCAAAAGAACAATAGTGCAATCGCGCACACATCTCCGAAATCCCGATCAGAATGGATTGCAAATAGGAGTATGCAAAGAATGTGTCAAGGACTCCAGGTTTGGTCTGGGGTGAACCCAAGCTACGAAAGAAGTGCTTACTACATGGCAGCACTAGATGCCCTGAAACCAGCACTATATCTTTCCATTTTTTGTATTACCCCGTATTAATATAGCAGAAGGGTCTGCCTGCCCCAAAACCCCATAAAGTTATTGAGTCGTGACTCAAATTTGTGCGGGTTTCTAACTTTCCAGCAGCTTGGCGAACGGCACGAACGGCTGACGGGTAGGTATCTAGAAGTCTGAAGTCTAGTGCTGCTAGTGTAGGTCGGGTACCAGGTATTGCAGTGATGATCATGAGCGAATGTGGAAATTTCACTCAGCTTGATGATCAGCCTTCAATCCCTTCTTGATAATGGCAAAATAGTGTTCAAAAAATTTATCGGGATTAATGGTGGCGGCCACGATATCGTTCCCGTTGCGCTCTTCAACGCTCGTCACTTCGGTGTTTGGTTCAAAGGTCGTCGCTCCAGTGTTTGGATCTAATGAGACTTTGCCCTGTTTCCATGTGCAGAGGTCGGGTTGAAAGATGACGGCCGCAGCCAAGGGATCGTGAAAAGTGAAGCGCTTCTTCTTTGTGAGCCACCAGTCGCCAAGTGTTTTCATCAAAGCACCCAGGTCTCCCAGGTTCTCATATACTTGCTGCTTTGCCTGTTCAGCCTGTAGCGTGCACGGCCGGGTGACGTCAAGGCCGACGAAACGGTGCCGCGGCCGCGGGGTCTTGAGCATGATGCCGGTCGACGTCTCGTCGCAGAGCATATTCCACTCCTTGGGGTTTTCGGGATCGAAAAACTTGCCGGCCATGCTGACAATGTCTCTGCACAGCGACGGCAGCTCGGGGTCCAGCGCAAAGAGCGTGCCCACGTTGCTCAGGGGCCCAATGGTGAGGAGCACGACCTCGCCCGCATTGTCGCGAATGGTCTGGCGCAGGAAGTCGACGGCCGTGTTCTCGGGCCTTTGCAGCACCACTTGTTGTTGTTGTTGAGGAGGGTCCCCCGCCGCCGCCGCCTTCTTCGCCACCAAAAGCGGCTCGACGTATTCGTAGCTCTGCACGTTTGGCTGACCGTCACCCTTGAGGAGAACTTCGCGACGACCGAGGTGGATCGGGACATCGGACCGTCCGCAGACACGTAGCAAGAGGTCGGCGATCACGGCGCGCTTTGCAACATCGCCGGTGACAATGGTGACGCCCAGGAGATCGCAATCTGGGTGTAGAGCCAGATAGGCGAGCGCGAGGCAGTCATCGGGGTCCGTACCGATATCGGTGTCAACCACCACTTTGGTGCGACCGGCTTGAGACATATCCGGGACCGTAAAATGGATATTGGTGTAGTCAAATAGTATTGAGTAAGTCGTTGACAATATTGAAAGTAATGATTCGGCCTTTTTAATGTCAGGCAGAGGTATCTGGGAGGCTGATGATGTGAGGGAAGCACAGCCCTGCCAACGCCCGGCATACGCCAAGTATTTACAGATTACCCCTCTAATATTGCTCCATGGAATCTGATCAGCAAGGGGGAACGACAGGCACAAACGTTTGCGGTTCCTTCTTGTGACTTTGTTGGCAAAGCAAACAATGTACCGCGAAATGCAGCATTCCTCTCAACAAAGACAAAGCTCATAGTATACAGATAGCCAAGACATTTTTTGGTCAGCTATTCAGCACTGTAAGTGGGGACTCGCTCACCAGTTTCTAGTGCTCTTCAACGCCTTGGCATTGATATAATCAGAACTGCCCAAGAAATAGCATAGAAGAAAAAAGGAAAGGAGAAAGCTGTAAATCCAAAAGATTATGAAGCAGCAAGATCAAGTCAGATACAAGCATGGTCATCTGCGCCAGTTCTTTCCATGGCACGATTATTTGCTATCAGCACTCAGTGCATTGGTCTCAAGACTGTCGGACAGGCTTGCTAGGTATCATAAGCTGCAATGCTCTGCAATGCGATTCTGAAGATGATTGATCTCAACTAGGAGCTGGAAATAACTTGCTTCGTGATTCAATGGGGTTCTCCAGAAAAACAAGTGAAGTCTTAATCCAGCATGTTCAATAGAAACCTATCAAAACCTCCCGAAGTAGTTTGCTTGCATGCCTCAATTCAACCGGCGCATCAATCTCAAGACTGGGCGGTGAGCGAGTTCATACACGTACGATGAGACTTCTCGATTCTGTGAGTGCCGCTGGCTTGAAATAACTTTTAGTTCGCCTTGCTCGCTGCACGAAGATATCATTCTAGCGTGTCGTAGTATTTGATCTGTTCCATAGAGCGATAGCAGCCCACGCAGCAGGCTTGACGAACATACTGAACGTGAGCTTTTTGAACAGCAGCTACTAGGGATCACCAAATAGCCCTTTCCATGCGTAAAGAACGCTGCATTCCAAGTAAGAGAGTGAATCTTTCACATCGCAAGATTTTCAGGTAGTTCAAAAGTTCGAGATACCGAATGTCTATATGTTGGTTAAGCAGTACGAGAACTCAAATGCATACGTAACTCGTGATGAATCTTCTGCAAGATATGTGAGTAGTTCTTCCACGTAATGTCACCATTTACTTTGCCCGCATCTTTCTTTGTATCAAGGTTATGGTTACTGCTGGTGTTGAGAATTTTCGGCGGGTATACTTGAGGCTTATCATACCCATGGCTAAGCGTTCATACCTGTACCGAATTTCAAACTGCGAACTCATATATTGATTCAGCAAAAGCATCTCTGATATTTGAGGTATTCTCACTCCTTCTCTGCATAGGGGCGCGGCATTTCAGGAACAACATTCTTGGACTCCCTTATGTGCAAATTATTGGCGTGTCACCAGCTCAGGCCAGACACACCACATCAGAAGGAATAAGGTGCAGAATAAGCAAGGAGTACTGAAATCCGGTCATAGATTCTCAAGGACATCTCGTCTGGGCGCCAGGATCGGTCAAGGTTGAGCATTCCGGACAAGAGCATATGCGACCCATTAATCGGCTGATAGCCGCAGGTCGTTGGGGCGATGGCTGCGCCTGCATCGCTCCCGCCGACGCCTGTCATTTTTCAGTGACCATGGCACGAAATGTGGAAAGAATAGGCACGAATCCATACGTGGAGGTAGTAGTGCTTGGCGCGAACGGAAGTGAAGTTGATATCCCCCTTAGCTGGCAGGCACCCTCCTTTTTGATTTTATCCCAGTGGTGTACTGGAGAGAAGTGACCAATCACATAGGCGTATTTTTTTTGCCAAATTGGTATTAGTTATAACTCTCCCAAAACGACATATATATTTAAAAAGTATTTACCCTGGTAAATCAGTCTTTAAATTAAAGTTTGGAATTTTTTCCAATTTCTTCAAAAAGTGTATTGTTGTGAATCACTACTATGGTAAGCTGTTATAGTGGAAGTCCACTCCAGTTTTCCGGGCGCGGCGTACACATTTAGCAACAAGGAAGGGGTGCCTGGCAGCTGAGGGGATAGATTCTAACCACGAAGGTGGTATATAGTGCCTGGGCTGCCTAGAATTAGTGGGACTACATACCTAAAATAGGGCGCCAAAGTGCCATTGATGATGACATGCTTTTCTTCAACATGAGCTCAAACGCTGTCGCACCCTAAATCATCTGTAAAATCCCACTTCAAAAGCTTGTCTCTCACGACCGACGATGGAAATTTAAGAAAATATTGGTGAATCGGCTGTTTTGTTTCTCGCTTGGCGTCCCCGGACCTCCCTCCATGACTTGGGGTATTGATTATTACAGTCTACCCATGCAGTACAGTACCTGCAGTACCTTCCGTTCTTCAAGGTCACCACGAACCGCATCTGTCACCAAACGCAACTGCCACGAACCCAGCATATCTCTGGCGTTGAGTTTGACTCAAATCCCACTCAATCATCAGCAGTCACGTTGGACTTCGCACAGCGGAGGAATCAAGACCACGTGATGGGCGTTGCTGCCTTCCGTCTTGCCCCGCGCAATCAATGTTACCAACTACCCTGTAATTCCGCCTTGTATCATGAGTCAACATATTCTTGGTAGAGAATCATCCACATCCTTTTCAACATTGTTTCTTTTTGAATTGCTTTTGGGACGTTCTATATCATATTCTGTATTTTGGTGATTGTCTCGTCCCTGCGCCGTCATGGACAGTACTGTTACCATGGCCGAGACATCGCCAGAGGATCCAATCCCTACATATCAGATCGACCTTGCCCGGCCGCCCGAAACAAGGTACGATGAGATTTCCAGAGACTTTGGTCCACGCATGCGTTCACTGGTGGGGCTGTTTGACGAGATCATAAGCTGTTTCGTCCCGATAGCATTCTTGCGCCGCGTCTTGACAATCGTGGCAAGTATGATGGTTCGCCGTGTCTATGACCCCGAGGAGATGAGGGAGATCAGAGGCATTTCCTTGGCCACCGGTGTCGACTTGTACTTGCTCGTCACGCTGAACAATCTTCTGGACTGTCTCCTGGGCTGCACTTCCGGGGCAGTATTAGTCAAACCAACCAAAGGGACACGTCGAGCGGCAGCCCGTAAGTGGGACGAGCCACGGCTGATGCATTTTCGGACCTTGGATTGGGGAATGGATGGGTTGAGGGACCTACTAGTTGTTCTGGAGTTTGTCGATTCGCGCGCCTCTGGTTCGAAGGTTTTGGCGCGATCCATCACATACGCTGGGTTTGTTGGTACGCTTACTGCAGTCCGGTAAGTTATATCGAGTCCCTAAGCCCTTCTCTCTACGACGTTCGAATCTGACACTGTTGCTGTGAAAAGCGAAGATCTATCGCTCTCGCTAAACTTTCGGCCAAATCATGGATGTTCCACGCGCGCCTTACGACATCATCAGATCATGGTCCTCCTCGGCCGACGCAGATCAATTGGATCGATATTGCGAAAAGAGATACTGGACCATAGATCACCCGACAGCGGCCCAGAACAAGTACTTGGCTTGCAAGAGCGAGCGCAAAAGTTCAAATCAGTTCGTGCACCGCCATGCTACATTGTCTTCTGTGACGGTAACGAGGTTGCCGTCATCGAAAAGGATTTGGACACTGGGAGAGTGAGATCTTCTAAGAGTTTTCTGGTTCACACAAACCATGACGTGGTTCAATCCGTCGATGATAAGCCCGAGGAGTACGCTAAAGCCTCATTCCTTGGACATGAGGAGTGGCTCGAAGAATCTACAAATCGAAAAGAGTGCTTCGAAAACAAGTGGAACAGGCACCTGAAAAGAAACCAGTCTCAACAAAATACGAAGCAGTCAGATAGGAATGAAGGGGTCGCCACGACTTACCCGATACAAGAATCCACATTAAAAAGATGGGTGAGCTCGGGAACGACAATGGCAGATTGTACACACTTTGCATGCGTGATGGATGCCAAGAGCGGCGAAATTAGATGGCTGCGGCGTGGTCCAATGGCACAGAATTCGCATGAGGGTTCTAAATAGAATACAAGGTATTGCATACCAGTGATGTACTTCTGAGGCACGGATTGCATCTTGACGCTTCGTGACCTAAAGTCCCAATGGTATTTCCAAGGGATGATCAGCGCCATTAACGAAAGCAAAAGGCCATTATTTGTGATTGGAGCGGCAAGCGTGCTTTAGGCAAGAGGAGTTATCGGTTGGAATCGATCCAACTTGGCTTTGCCAGCTACGTGAAATGCTCTTTAATACATATCGCTTCGAATTCGTCCCGAGCTTGGCTGTAATAAAGAGACAAGGTTGTGGCGATGATACGATCGAAGGATGGATATAACCAGGAGTCTGCTGCATGCTGTATCGCAGAAGTTTGAGTGCTTGCACCATACCTCATGGAAATTGTACGAAGCTTCATCATTGCATTTATTTTCGGAATGCTGGCCTTGATATGGATTGACGTGATGATAAATTTCCAATTGTTTAGCATATTGACCCATTTTCTTAGGTCAAGTTTGAATGATAATCAACCATGAGTGAGGTCCTGACTGTAGTGCACAGCTACAGTGTATGACGGCATGTCTACTTTAGTTTAGTGTACGAGATCGCCCCAAGGGCGCCCAATAGGGCCTGGAGGATTGGATGGTGGGCGGTGCACTCCACACTATATTCTCACTCACAGCCACCACCGACAACATGGATCGCAACGAATGGCCCCAACCTACCATCTGTTGTACATGGGAGTAGTAGGCTCGAGTCTGCATATAAATAAGTTTTTATTGAGAAAGAGAATCTCTCAGCCTTCGGATTCAGATAATTCCTTGTTTGCACTTAGTCAGAAAGTGTATCAAACATCATGTTGAACCGTCGCGGTCCCATTGCTAAGCTAGTCGGCGGCGCTGTCGGTCTCACCAAAGAATGGGAAGCTGATCGCAAGGAGAAAAAACAAGCAGCGCAATCATCATCGTCCTCGGCTCCGTCTCGCGATGATGGCGGCAGCAGCAGCTCAGATCAGCCGCTGGCAGGAGAGGATGACCTCTCAGATGATGAGGACTGGGTACACGGTCTGGATGAGGTGCAGCAGTGTGAAGCCGTCCACGAAGGTAGCTCGCAGCAACAGCAGCAAGATGGCGATGATCCCAACAGCATTGATATTGACCATCTGCTGAGAGAATTCATTGCGCGCCATCCTGTGCCGAGCGAGCAGTATCATGGTGCGCTGCCACTGCCAGTTATCTTGCCCCAACGACGACCCGAGTCCCGCAATCGGGGTTTCGTCAAGGCGTACGCTCCTGTGCTGGAGAATTGCGGGATCAATCAGACCACCTGGTTTGAGTTTATCGACGGATTCGAGAAGAGTATCAAGGCCAACCCATGGTAGGTACACAGGTTTCCTAGCTGCCGTTGTGGCCATAAACTCACACGATCCAGGTTCCATGTAGCCAACGGAGCAATTTGGATTGCTGGCCACGTTGAGCAGGCAGTCGTCGGTATCAGCCCACTTGTAGGATTCATCACCATGGCGATGCACGTAAGCATGGAAGCCTCAAGGAGAGCATACGGTATGTGACTATTCTTGCGCGGTCGTAGAACGCCTGCTGACAATATCCCCCAGTACAATATAAGCAGAACCAGTACCTTGACACCATGAATGAACAATTCTTCAAGCCGCGTGGTCTCTATTGTCTGGTCATGACTTACAAGCCTTCATCCGACGATCTCATTGAGGATGTCGATATCAATCACAATATTACAAAGTCAATTGGCACGCGGGAAGGTCAGGGCAAATGGAAACGCGCCTTTTCCACGTCGTCGTCAACCACAACTCAGGAAGCACAGATTCCAGAGTGCGCTCCACTCGTCTTTCCTCAGCTGGACAGTCTGGATGAAAAGAAAAAGGGCAACTCGATCAAGCAGTTTGGTAGCTTCTTGTCGGACTATTACGACCGTCAGGCCGCGGCCAAATTTGAAGCCGGACACCCCGAGTCCAAGATTCCCGCCGCGCCGCGCAAGGAGTTTGCATCCGATTACAGCGATCCCACTACTAAAGTCGGTAGTGGAGGGCTCATTACCATGGCTTCTGGCGGCAAATACAACCCGGTCGGTCCGCTGGGGAAGCTCCGGGAGAGGGTCAGCGAACGGCGCGCGGAGAGGGGCACTAATCGATCGGGCATCATGGAGGCGCGGAAGCGAAGAAAGGAGAACCGACCACTCCGTCGCATGCTGAAGCAGAACGCTCTCTATCTCATGGTGGTAAATCTGCCAAGTCAGGAGGAGATGGACCGAGTATTAAAAGAGGTGAATGCATAAGGACAAAGTGTGCATTCGGTGAGCTTTTCCCACAGGGTACAGCTTCATTATTATTTTTCGTGCCGACGGACTAAGCTCTTGTAACACTCTTTGTTCTTTCTTCGTACTTAACCATATCCCCCGTCTCAAATGGCCACTGGCCGGATCTGCGCTACAGCATGGTGATGATCGTGGTTTCCGCCAACCATTGCCTGTTACTCGTGTAGCTGAAGCTTGAATAAGAGAAAATTTCCGTGGGTGATGCAAAAGCTGTAATTTGTACCTCCCACTGACCGTCATTCGCATCTTCCATCATCGTGGGCGAGTGTCTGCTTGGCTAGAAATGCTAAGGCAGGCGCAGGAACGTGAGTGTGCTAGAGCGGCTATACCAGACAAGTCAAATCCGTGGTATACTACGACCATACTTGCACTGTCTTTACCACAGCCCGACCTCACGGACGACTCGAGCTTCGCCTTCCCAACACCACAATGTAGTGCTTTTCACTGCAAGGATTTTCATCGATTAGTATCTGTATTACTTTCTAGCTAACTATTTATTTATTTATTTATCTTCTTTCAACTGGGAGTTCTCTCCCTTCCGTAATCTCTAGGAGTGATACGAGCGACGCTTTAATACACCTCGACCAGGCAGCCAAAGGAGTGGACCAGCGTACCGAGCCCAAGCCAATATGGCGAAGTGATACATAAAGCCAGAAATCTCGAGCGCCATCCACATGAGAGAGTGGTTCAACTGAAATAATCAAGAGTCAAGATACCGCGTCAAAGTGCTCAATATGGGCAGCAGGTTTCATGAGACTAAAGTATGATTGACATCGATGCTATTTTGAGAGGCATACTGAGTAGGTACGTATATATCCCGTTGCTACCCCCTTATCGCCGGACTGGTGTGAGCCGACACATGAGCGGCGGCTTGTTCCAGGTGTTGAAGGCCTTGACATGCCTAAGATCTCCTTCCACCTCCCATATGTCCTGAGCATTGTTGCCCCCGAGATCCGACCGCTCAAGATCGAAATGCCAGAGCAGGTTTCCCAGAATGAGCCGGAGCTCGAGGTAGCTCAGGTGCTTGCCGATGCAGCCGCGGGGGCCGAGGCTAAACGCCTGGCTCGCCTCCTTGTTGTCCGAGGCGTACCGCGCCTGGTGCTCTGCATCCTCGAGCCAGCGCTCGGGCACGAACTCGTTTGGTCGCGCAAAGTTGTCGGGCGAATGCGTCGCCGCCCACGAGTAGACCGAGACCGTGGTCCCGCCGGCAATGAACTCGCCGGCCACGGTGTCGCCGCCCTCGGGGACAGTGCGCGTGAGGCCGGTCGGTATCGGCGGGAAGATGCGCAGGGCTTCGTCGATGCAGGCATTCATGTATGTCAGCTCTTGCAGAGCCAGAAAAGACATGGACTTGGCTTCGGAAAAGTTGGATCGGATCTCTGTTGTTAATCGGTGGTAGGCGTGCGGCGTGCGCAAGAGCCACATGAGCAGGCCGGACAAGAGCGAAGCGGTTGTCTCAGAACCAGCAACACTGTAGGTAGAGATCAGCGAGATGCGTAGCAAATTGTATATAGCGAATGAGCGCTTTGGGGTCTGCAACACCACTTACATGAAGAGCGCACTGTTCAAGATGATTTCGTTTTGACTCACGCCACCTTTCTTATTCTGTCGGAGGATGTAGTACAAGAAGTCATTGTGCTCGCGAGTCACTCCCTCTTCGATGCGTCTATCATTTGTCAGAATTCGGGAGGGCTATATAACATGTGACTGATAACATACTGGAGACATTTCTCGCGGCTCAACTCGAGGTGTCGATACCTCTTTTCACGAAGGCTACTGGGGATTAACTTTACCAACATCTGCTGTGGCCAGCTATTGGTTTGAAACATGCGCCGCGTCGCCTGTTCAAAAGCGCCGGCCTTGATGGTCTGCGTAATCAGTGACACCCAGGAATGGAAGACGCCTTCCCGAAGGCAACCAAATGGCCGACCGAATGCCATGTCCCCGATAATGTCAAATGTTGTAAAGTCTACACAGGAACATTAGTCAACCGTGTCATTACGTTGTTGTGGATTTTTATAAAGTCATACTGAACCAATCACACATGTTGACTTGTTGACCATTATTTGCAAAGGGCGTCAGCTTTTCTACGAGTAAGTCGACATATCCCCTGATGATGCTTTCTTGCTCAAGCAACGCCTTTTGACTGAACGCATGCGCGAGAGTCCTCCTCTGTCGGCTATGATTGGCATCATCGGCCATTGTTAGGGTAGTCGCGCCGGGTATGTCTTGCACAGATCCCACGTGAATCGGGTCCTTGTGGAATTGAGGATGGCCTTGGCGGTGGCCGTAAATGTCTTTCCAGGCTTGAGGGTCGGTAAAGGCCAACTCGTTGGGCATGAGGCGCAAGACAGGTCCGTACTTGAGATGAAGCTGATGCACATCAAAGGGCCATCGACCTCGAAAGAGGCCCCATATGCTGTAAATTGGCGAGATCTTGGCGAGAAATGGACCCGGAAAACGAGCTAGAGGGTGAAAGTAGACGTTGTAGATGCATCTCCATATTGTATACAACAAGCCCTGGCAATCTTTAGTGTTCAGCTTCCTCCACTTGTGTCTTATGCTTACCAGACTTGCAACGAAAAAAGTCGCTACTCCTGCTTGGTTGGAGATGCTTTCGTAGATACTCATCTTGATGGTACTGCTTGGCGGTCAATGCAATTGCCTCGACTGCCAGGTGATATGCAAGGTCAACATAACCAAGCTTTTCATGAATTGACAAAACACTTATATCACAATTGTTCCCCCGCCTACAGAGCCTAGTGTCATATTAGGTGTGTGTCGCTAGGTAGATGGACAAGTCTTCGCCTGTCAGGATCCGCGTTGGTGGGATATACTTATCCTCCAAGGGGCCAAATCGTAGCATCTATATATCCAGGTGTGCTGACCTGTCACAGGGAAAGTCACAGGGACAGAGCTTCAGCTTGAAACAATTTTTTTCCATTGCTCATTTCTGGTCTTAAGCCAGTGATGCTCTCTCGTTTTCGGCGGCCAATTGCTTGGAGTTTCGTGCCGGCCTCCCTACAGTCGCTTACCACATGGAAGGCTAGGATCGATAGTCATTGACTTCAAGACTGACGATATCTACATCTAGGGCACATAATTTTTCGCGTTGAACAAGACCGGCCTTTACCATGGCCGTGGTTCTTTGAAGCACTTGATTGTTAGGTGTTAAGCAGTGGAGACTATTTCCGTGGGGCGGCCTGTAATACAATCGGAGGCGGAATGCCCTCGAGCCTATGACATTCACGGAAGCCCTTTTCCGGCGCGAAGACAATGTTCGGCCAGCCGGCAATTGACTGGCCTGGTGCAAGAATTGACCCCTGCACACTAAGTTTGCATTGAATTCGTGAAAATACAGTCTCAAATAGTTACCTTGCCTCGTTTCCACTATCGAACTTGCCTTACAGCTACAGCGACCAAACCGCCTAACAGCCGTGAGTCCCATAGCTTACATTCAATGTCTGCACTTCACTATGGCCTTCGACCCCGTCTCCGCAACCTCGCCGTCGTGCGGACCCTTGCCGTGACCCTTCACGCTCTTCCACTCAAACAAAAGCGCCGGGATGATACTGAAAGCTGCAATAGCCGTGCCGACGTAGAATGTGGTCGTTATGGCCTTGTTATACTGTACCAACACGGCCGGTAACAGATCCACCGACACGAAGGAACGCAAATCCGTAGCGCCAACATTTGCCAATGCTTGAGCGCTCTCCAGAGGGATGACGGTGGCTAGATCTTTGACGAGCTGCTGGATGAAGACATTCTGGGCTGCGCATACAAAGACGGCGCCTCCTAGCTGCTGTCCAAAGAACATGAGTGACGCTCCGACTGGCACATCGGGTTCATTGAGCACGACCTGCGCCGCCAAACCCGACTGTTGCATTCCCATGCCCATGCCAAATCCCGCCAGTACTTGGTAACCTATCCACTCAGCATTGGGGCTGTCAACTCGCAGCTGTGTCATGAGCCCGGCGCCGATGGACATGAGAACCGAGCAGAGGATGATGCAAGGGGTGTAGTAGCCGACCTTGGCCACGAATCCCCCGCCTAGGATGCTGCTCACTACGAGAGCAAGAATGAATGGCAGGTTGCGGATGCCGCTCTGCAATGCATCAACCCCGTCAATCGCCTGAAACCAGACCGGTAGATAATAGCCCATGGACAGCATGACGCCGCCGATGCACGCAGAGTACATGACACCAGCAATAATGGAGCGTTGAAGAAAAATATGCATGGGCACTGTTGCCTTTTCTCTTTGCCAATGTTGGGTCCAGACCCATACGATGAGAAGTACGCCAAACACCACCAACAGGGCAATAATGCGCCCATTGCTCCATGCAAAGTCGCTGCCACCCCATTGCAGAGCCAACAAGAGGCTGATAATAGACGCTGCAAACAGTAGGTTGCCGATGGGATCCATGCGAAGAAGCTTTTCCTTTAGCGGCAGGTCATTCTGCTTCGGAGGCGAGAGGTGAAGAAAGAAGATGATGATCAACATGGATACGGCGCCAATGGGGAGGTTGATGTAGAAGCACCACCGCCAGGTAAGGTGATGATTCTTCGTGAAAGCGCCCCCAATGAGGGGGCCAACAACAGACGACACACCAAAAATGGCGCCCAGGAATCCCTGATACATGGGGCGCTTCTCCAAGGGCGCCATCGGGATCATGATGACAATAGTCCCGGAGAAGACGCCGGCAGAACCGCATCCGGCGACCGCCCGACCGAGGATGAAGGCGACAGAGTTTGGTGCTGACCCACATGTTGCAGAGCCGATCTCGAAGAGCATGACTGCCGAGAGAAAGACAAGCTTGTTGTCGAAAAACAAGTAGAGTCGACCGAACAGGAGCTGTGTCACACAGCCGCTGAGGACATAGGCACCTCCATACCATCCAATGTCCTGGATTGAATTGAAATCATCCGTGATCGTTGGAATGGCAGTTGATATGATAATTCGGTCCTATAAGCACCCAGTCACTCACGAGTCCTCGAAAGAACATTTGAGGGGAAGAACATACCAGGGCCACCAGGAACATGGCCAGATAAAGTGCGACCATAATGAGTCCTACAGTCCGGAGAGGGGGATATTCATGTGATTGCTTGACTTCATTCTCGCGACCATTCTCACTGTCGAATTTTTCACATCGGCCGGCTTCGGATTCGCCATGTGTGGTCTCATCTGGTCCCGACGTACCCTGAAATATTGGTGAACCGGGCATTTTCGTCTTTGGTAGTGCCATTCTATGGTGAACACTGCTCTTGTGTGAAATTTGATGTTTTCACTCCAAGATATTTGAAAAAAAAAAAAAAAAAACCCAGCTACTCATGTAGTTTTATATAAGGGGCGCGAACATTGTCGCATTCTCGGTATATTGCATTTTACATATTGATGACGGCTGTATAGCAGGAGCAAAGTTGCGATGGAAGTTGCGAAAGTTGCGAAAGCCCCGTAATCCCCCAGGAAGCCCCGTGGAAAGTTCCGGGGCGGCCCCCACGGCTTTCTATGTCCCGCCAACACATTTCAGGCGGGAGATTCAACTTCGCCTATTGGACGGCAGATGAATTGAATTACAAGAATATCCCAGTGAATCTGAAATGCGGCAGATGTGGATCTGCAAATGCCCGGTTTTTTCTGTAATTACACTGCATCACACAGAATTCATGAATTCCTGGCTGTGCCCGCTTACACCCTGCTGAAGCAGATTGTCCCAGAAGTCCCAGTCGGTCATTGATGCATCGGAAGCCTGTTGGACAGATACTTGGCCGTGAGTACCGATACTGTAAGCGTACTGGGATTCTCCTTCTCCTTGGGACCGCAACTCTGTAACAATAGGAGGAGTGGGGATCGGTACAAACTCAGTCGATGCTGAACCAGCTTCTCTCGTTTCCCATGCTTTCAATACCAGCTTGGCGACCTCTGCGCCCAGTTCACCCGATCCTTCTTTGGAGAGTATCGGGTGATAGCGAAACACGTCTTCCACCAATCTCCATGCCTTGTCTACGTGCGGACCTGGCTTCTGTTGGCGCAGCTCGATTAGCATAAAGACAAAAGCGTCCAATTGGAAGAAGATATCTGTATGCCAGCCAAAGCCGTCGAGAGACCTCGTTGACTTTCCGAGAACATCGTATTCGACCATCCTGAGACTGGTGGCAAAGAGCATATCGTGCTCCGATTGAGGTATTGATTTGCCGCGATCCGGATACTGAGATGGGTGGTGGGCCATGAGCCGCATTTTGCACAACGCAGAGCGCGCCCCGCCAGACGCCAACAAATGGAGCGGCAGCGCGGTGTCGCAATACCTGAGATACATGGATTCAATTCGGTCCTCGTAGTCGTTTATCAAACGGTTCTTCTCCTGGAGAGAAACCTCGTGACTGTTCAGAGTATGCGCAGCTGTACTCAGAAACCTGCCCAACTCGTACCTCAGAAGGCAGAACATCATCTCCGTGGGGCCGTTTTGCGGAGCGGGTTCCTCACTCATCTCCGGGCTGAGGTCGGAATCGTTGAAATTACCTGGGAGCGGAAAGGTGGCTGTGCCGGAGAACTGGTTGGTGCTTTGCGATCCTGCGAGCTGCGCGCTGCGTCCGTCGATGAGGAGAATCTGCCACCATACTCTCCTCCGTATCTGGACATCGAAGACGGACAGGTCACTCTGGGAGGGGCTTTGATGTAGACCGAGTAATTGCCCCATTCTAACCGCCGTTCCTGAGAGCAGCCAAATGCTTTGGGGACTGTATAATTGCCGCGCTGCAATCTGTGTGATATGTGAGTCCAGTAAGGTCTTTAGCTGGATGACAATCGTGTCTTACAATGTGAAGCGTGAAAGCTTGTAGCAGTATCAAGCTTCGTACTTTCATCAGTCCAGCCGCCTGCAAGGCCTGTTGCGTAGCGAACAGGTATCGAGAAAGCAATGCCTTTCGGGTCTCTCCAAAATTGGCTTGACATTCGCTATCGCTCATGGCCATAACGGCGGCGGTATATATTGCAAACAAGAGAGCAACGGTTGGCCGATCCAATGCATCGAGGTCCCTACCCGCCTCACTAATACGCGACTGCACTGTAGGTGCATGTATTACTTTGGATAGAGGATTGACATTCTGTAGGAACGATTGCCATAGGCTGGATGCCTGCATTGGCGATGGGTAAAGATTCCGATAGCCACTGTCGTTTGGAGTCGCACCTAGGAGCAAATCGCTCGCGTCCGAACAGGAATCGCCCAATGACGCAAGCAAAGTGTCATCTTCACCTTGTCCTCTTGATACTGCGGGCTCTGTGAACTATACCATGTTAATTTTAGGAAAGTTTGTCAAATGACCTGCACCAACAAAGGACATACAAACCTCGTCAGTAAGTCCCTGCCACAGATTCCTATAGTCAATTAGCACGGATCTACGTTCTGCAGAGCATGTCCAACAAACTGTCCAAAGCTGGGCACCGGTCCGGGTGTGCTAGTATTGCCGCAGTGAGCTACGACTGGTAGATTTGAGGATTCTGTGGCACCTCGCTCCAGCACTGTTGGATTGCGCCGCCGAGTATATGGCGCTCGCGAACCCGGCACGCAGTCTAGTCCCGTCTCAATACAACTGTAATTATTGAAGAAATACGCAAACATTAGCATTGCGTAGTCTATCACCAGTCAACTCGGAAGGCACGGATACCTTAGACATGGAAATGCCCGGTCGCAACGTACTTTGCGCTTTTTACAAGCCAAGCATGAGTACGGTTGCTTTGAGGGTGGCGATCGGCCATCGTTCCTGTCGGAAATGTAATCGGGCATTTCTTTCAGTGCACAATACCATCCGTCAATCCACGGAATTTTCGCGTTCAAGATGAAGACACGATGGCTTCGTACGTTACGAGCAGATGATCTGCCGAGCGTTCAGAGTCGAGTCATGCGGGTTGCAACAAGCCCGGAGGACTCTGGCTAGACAGTTGGGCGAGCCGCCTACAAAGCGAGACCCCGCAGTACACAGTGCGCTGTGCCGCTCTGTCAGCATATGCATGCTCAACACATCGATCCTGGCAACATAATCACAACCGATCGATAACGGTAAATCACATCACATTTTGCCCCTTGCACATCACCTATCGTCTAGTCCTGCAACCATATTCCTTCAGTAATATACTCTGTCTTTGATGTGATTAAAAGCCTAGATTGGACCACTGCAGCTTCCATTAGAAGCTGCGCGCTGTGTGACCAGTCGTTGTTATGGCCTAATTGTCGCTTTCAGATTTCTTTTGAACAAAAACTCACAATAATAGTATTTTGAGTTATCTTTAATATAGTTAGTCTACTATAAACCTCAAATGGTCTCCGGATAGTAATCTGCGTGCAATTTATACAAAGAGATACTGTCTTCCCATTGTTCCGTCCGAATTTGTATGATCATGCTGGTCAATCACTGGACCCCACCACTCGAAGTCCTTCTCATCGTCCCATACGATTTGCATCAGGTTTGAAGCTGTAGGAAACATGTCACACCCCGTCTTCTTCTCCCACCACTCGCAGTACTCAATAGATTCTTTCCGTAGCCATTTGTCCTTAACTTCACATCCAGCCAAAAACAAGGGCAGCAATAGTCGTTTCTGCATCGTACTCTCTAGTCGACAACATCTGACATGATCCAGAGTCTTGCGTGCAAGAAATTGAACCATAGGTGATATCTCTTCCTTTCGATTCCACTTGAGAACTCTTTCAATGTAAATGAGCAATCCGTGCCTCCAAGCCTCGACATAATGCCGCAAATCTTCTTCAACCTGTGCGATTGACTCGGCCTCCTCTCCTGTCATTGCAAGCTCAGACGTGAAGACGTCCTTTACGGGTTCCCAATTAATGAGTTCCTTCTCAATTGCCAGGATGGGCCCGAGGTCTATGCGAACACAGGTCATTGATGTTATCAACTCAGACTCTTTGGCATACATAACGAGTTGGATCATGTGTCGGAAAAGAAATTTCGGGCATCCAGCCACGCCATAGCAAGAAGTCCTACTTGTGTCATTGTGTTCGACCAAGTTCTGGACTGTAGACTGCGATAGGACATAGCCTTTCCGGCTTGTTAGGGCCAAGTTAACGTCCCACCTGAGTTGAAGATTAGCAGTCATGACATGTTGTCTTTTCTTTTTCTTCATTTACGGGGAGACTGACCAGGCAAATATTTCAATTTGAGCTTGCGTGCGCAGATCTTGCCTAATATCGCTTTCTGCGCGTAAGACTTTGTTGACGTGTTTCAGGTACCAGATCCATGGTCCTAAAGCTGTCGTAGCACGCTTCTAGCTGGGTTAGACAGCTATAAGCATGTCTTGGGTATGAGATTTTACTCACCTTCGAAGTCATGAGTATCAATAATATATCAAGAGTTGCCGTCGTCGCAAGTGCCTGTCCAGTTCTGTCGATACTGTCGAGCATGTGAAATCCTGCCCATTCACTGTTCTGGGCTTCGGCAACACACTTTCCGATATCCCCTTGAATGTATTTATAATACAGAGTCTGGATGCAATGAAACAACATCTGTGACTCGGGGACATTCTCCGCCTGCCAGCAGAGTGGGTTGGCTTCAAAATCGTCGATTAGCGGCAGAACACAAAATCCCTGATCATCTATGGTTTATGCCAACGAATTTCAGCACTTGGTGAAGGGAATAGAGACAGTCTGTCCATACTTACACCTCAGTAACACTCGATCCACAGTATAATCATTCAACACTTTGGGTAGGCTTAGAGGGGGTGAATCTGAACAACTTGGTGCTTCTAATCGCAGAAGATCTGCTGGAGAATCCTCGCTCTGGTCCGCTCCGCCAGTAGTGAACTGAGGATGAGCTATTCCTTCTAAGCCAACCATGGTATTGAAATCAACAGGGCACTGCATTGTATTGCAATTGATCATGCCGGACGTGTCCTCATAGGAAGGCAATGCATCGGAAAGTAGATCGAAAAACCCACCAACCGAACAGTCCGATCCATGGTCGACTTCACTTTCTTCAATCGAAGGAGACACTGTATGTTCAACCGAGGAAAGACAGCCGTCGCTTGTTGATGCGGTTATATACAATCTCTCAGCTGCTTCTGTAGCCACCAGCTGTTTCTGGTTTTCTGATATGGTTGCTGACTGCTGATACTTCGCCCATGTTGAAGCCGCCGAAACACGATCTGGTTGAGCAGCAGCAGCGTTGGGAAGGACCTCGGTGAGCTCGCCACTCAACGCATCGCGCCGACGTCTCTTGCGTTTTGGACCTCCCACGAATTTGAATTGTCTCATCTTGTTCTTGAGTCGTCCCAATATAAGAATATAATGAGCAGGTATACACCTGTGGCTGTCGGTGTTGAACCGGTCAAATTGATGGCCAAATTTGGTTAAGCAACATAAATGTGGTTTATCAGTTGACTGGGTTTACTTCCACCTTTCCGTTGTGCTTGGATGATATGCACGCGTGCCGAAAAGGGGCAAAAAATCCGACACGACCAAAGCCTTCACCGATTACCCATATTTCAAAGTTCTTGGTCGACGAATCGTCTTACGGTCACTCAGCTTCATGATGAGTTCAAGCACGGTGTGGCGGCCCGAGACTCCACGCGTATACCGTAGATTAACCGATAATCACCCATTTCACCGGCGCGTATACAGGAACCATCTTTCTAAAACTGGCAAATGATGAATCCCCGTATTAGACATGTGTCATACATTGCAGTGTAGTGCCATTTGATTTTGGAACCAATGATTCTGGATCTTTGATGGCGAGCTCAAGTCCGAGTTCCACACTGAACGGTTAGCTCTGTCAACATAGGCCAGAAGGACGCATCATGTATGGTGGTTGCGAGAGGGGTCCGAGCTAAAAAGGTTATGGAAGTACGGACCAGAATAACCAAATAGATATGTCAAACAGGGAGGTCCCAGCGTCACAATTTCCGTCAGAGCCCCTTCTGGCAGATATTGACGCAGAGATCTTAACCGAGGATCACCCAAAGCAATCCAGTATAGTCCGCCGCTAATGCAGCAGTTTTGAATCATCAAGTCCGGATCTAGCCCAGAGTTACATTGGTTACTCAAACATATGTACGTCTCAGGGAACATTCACGACTGACATTCTCCAGAGCACTTCAATCTGTCATACCACATCAATTGAATGTACTCAAGGACCGGTTCATCGCGCCGTTTCTTCCGGCATGTGTCAATACTGACTCACGTGTCATCAGGAAGCATCTACCGGCATGTCTCTATCCCAGGCCGTGATGTTTCCAACAAATCAGATATTCCGTCAACCCTCCTGAGGAGGGACAAAGGCCGTCATAGCGTGATTAATCCCAGAGAAATAACCTATCAGGATCGTCTAGCTTCAACATGGTTCTCCGCCGGAAACGTCCGCCAGATGCAACAGGTGACTTTCGAGCCCGGTGTACGGATGGGTTCTAATGCTAGCCTGGCACGACAGGTATGGCTGATGATCTGCAGAAGATCGTGATTTCTTACTACGATTTATGTCCATTGTCTCGTTCCCTGGAATTATAGGTTATTCAGGAGCCTGTTCAAGTGTGAGTGCTTTATAGTACATAAAGAGGCTGCCCTCGAGTGATGGAACTTCAAAAATGGTTGCTGAAGCAGATTTACCTATTACCAATATTAGAATATACTCGACATTTGGTGATCATTATGGGTTTCTACAAGACTTTCATGGTTTTCATCTTTTCAGCGTCCAAAATCAGCCAAGTTTGCTCTGTAGACTTAGGATATGTTGAGGTACGTATCTTGGATGTCACTTGGTCGATCTGCATCATCGAGATCGAAAACTAAAATCAGCTACATAAATAGCAATATGTCGTTGCGAAGGACACGCAATGGAAGTCGGAACCATTCTATCCATCACCTTGGATGAATGCGAGAGCAGTGGACTGGGAAAGTGCTTACGCCCAAGCCAGCGAATTTGTGTCCCAGCTTACGCTATTGGAAAAGATCAATCTCACAACTGGCGTTGGGTACGTTTTGAATCATGAACTTGATATGTCGGAATAGCTCAAGTGTTCTAATGACCGTCCCGACAGTTGGCAGAACGGCCCATGCGTCGGTAATACTGGTTCCGTCCCTCGGTTGGGGTTCAAGGGCATCTGCAACCAAGACTCTCCCCAAGGCGTTCGATACGCCGACTACGTATCTGCCTTTACCTCTGGCCAGCTCGCGGCTGCGACCTGGGACCGTGGGCTACTATATGCCAGAGGCGTCGCAATGGCTGAAGAGCACAAGGGAAAAGGCGCCACAGTGCAGCTAGGGCCTGTTGCTGGACCCTTGGGGAGGGTTCCCGAGGGTGGGCGCAACTGGGAGGGCTTTGCAGCGGACCCCATGCTGACCGGCGTGGCAATGGCCGAAACCATCAAGGGAATCCAGGACACCGGCATCATAGCATCAGCAAAACATTTCATCGGTAATGAGCAAGAGAGATTCCGCCAAGTGGGAGAAGCGGCACAGTATGGATACAATATATCCGACACACTGTCCGCCAATATTGATGATCGGACCCTACACGAACTGTATCTTTGGCCATTCGCAGATGCTGTGCGCGCTGGAGTCGGGTCTATTCTTTGTTCCTACACTCAGATCAATAACTCGTATGGCTGTCAGAACAGCAAAATACTGAATAATATCCTGAAGGGGGAACTAGGGTTCCAGGGTTTTGTCGTCAGTGACTGGGGTGGTCACCAATCCGGAGTCTCTTCAGCTCTAGCCGGAATGGACATGTCCATGCCTGGAGATACCAGTTTCGACAGTGGATACACGTTTTTCGGCACGAATCTCACAGTTGCCATCCTGAATGGAACCATACCGGGCTGGAGATTAGACGATATGGCAATGCGAATAATGTCGGCCTACTTCAAGGTTGGCAACACAATTCAAAACCAGTCAGACGTCAATTTCAATTCGTGGACCACGCAAACCAATGGATTTAGATATGCATTTGGCGAAGAGGGCTGGGAGCAGGTGAACTGGCACATTGATGTGCGCGGTAATCACTCTGAGCTCATTCGTCAAGTAGCTGCAGCTGGCACAGTGCTTTTGAAGAACGACGGATCGTTGCCTCTCTCCAAACCTAAGTTCGTCGCTGTCTTCGGAGAAGACGCCGGCCCCAGTCCCAATGGTCCCAATGCATGCCCTGATCGGTCCTGCGATGTGGGCACCTTGGCAATGGGCTGGGGTTCGGGCACTTCCGAGTTCCCATATCTGATCACTCCCGACTCGGCAATCCAGTCGCGAGTCGTGGCTGACGGGGGTCTATACGAGAGCATCTTTGACAACTCCGACATGGGGGCTATTCATGCTCTCGCCTCACGGCCAGATGCGACTTGCATCGTATTTGGTAACGCCGACTCAGGAGAGGGATACCTTAGCGTCGATGGCAACGAGGGTGATCGCAATAACCTGACTTTGTGGCAAAACGCTGATGCCGTCATTCACAATGTCAGTGCCGCTTGCAACAACACCATCGTTGTAATTCATAGCGTAGGTCCGGTACTCGTGACGGACTGGTACGAGAACCCCAATGTGACGGCCATAGTCTGGGCAGGGTTGCCCGGAGAGCAGTCTGGCAACTCCCTCGTTGATATTCTCTACGGAGACGTCAATCCCTCCGGTCGTACACCTTTTACCTGGGCAAAGCGACGCCAAGACTATGGGGCAGACGTCCTATATGAGCCAAATAACGGAGACGGTGCTCCACAACAGGAATTCGTCGAGGGTGTTTTCATCGATTATCGATACTTTGACCAGAATGCTATTGACCCTGCGTACGAATTTGGTCACGGCCTATCATACACGACGTTCAACTATTCCGATCTGAAGATCACAAAGAAGAGCACAACGGACTATCGACCTACTAGTGGCATGACCCAACCTGCGCCTGTTTTGGGAGGAAATTACAGTACCAACTTGGAAGATTACAAGTTTCCAGACGCATGGCAGTGGATACTGGCTTATTGCTATCCCTATGTGAATGATACCACCTCCCTCAAGGCAGCGTCCATGGACCCACATTACGACTCGAGTCCGGACTTTATCCCGGATCATGCACAGGACGGCTCGCCACAAAGCCTCGTCGGTGCTGGCGATGAAGTCGAGTCAGGTGGCAACAGAATGCTCTATGAAGTCTTTTATCTAGTGGAAGCATCCGTCACGAACACAGGGCCGCGGCCAGGCTATGAAGTTGTGCAACTATATCTTTCTCTTGGCGGGGATAACCCACCTAAGCAGCTTCGTGGATTCGACCGTCTTTGGATAGAACCGGGAGACACTGTGATCTTCAATGCTTCGATAACACGTCGGGATCTCAGTAACTGGGATATAATTACTCAGAACTGGGTCATTAATGATGAGCCGAAGAGAGCATTTGTTGGGAGCTCTAGTCGAAAGTTATTTTTGGAAGCTATCCTGGAGTAGGTACTGTGGTCGATCGTACATTGCAGGGTAAAGATTCCAGATAGCCGCTCAAGAAAAGTCGTAATTGAAATCCAGAAAAAACGGCGTAGACACTACCAGTTGCCTTGCTTGAGTGCATGCAAGTCGGCCAAGGGGCGTCAGCAGGCCATGTTCGATCATGCATCCATTGAGGAACAATTGATCTTGCATCCAGGACCAATGTAATCCATGACCACCAATCTGCTTCGGCAGTTGAAAGTTGCACTATTTACTTCTTACGATGTACATATGGCTTTGCGGCCCGTAAAGCGCAACGCACCCACGAAAAAGATTACAAAGCAATCTGACGCGCTCGTTGGTGCGTTAAAGCAAACGGTACGTAGCTGAAACTTACACCTCCAATTGTGTAACTTGTAGAGAAGTACTATGGATTCGTCATCTTGCAGGGCGGAGCATGGCCAAAATCGCGAACGATTGGTAAAAGATTATTGATTGGGCGTCAACATACATCTCTGAATAATGTGAATGTATTCTTTATGCTTTTGCGTGACGCATGATTCCTATTGCCATATACATCATCGTACCAACATATTCTTACGTCTTACGAGAGCTTCTTCAAACCTGGCCGATCAAGAGTACTACCCCATATACTTTCCATAACCTCCCTGATGGTGATTAGCTCTATATCTGGGAATTTACTATTAAGACTCCCCAGATCAGGTGTACGGTAAAGGCCACAGCCTGCGAGATAGTGTACTTTGGCGATAAATGCCTCGTCCTCCTTAGCACCTAGACCTATCGGTGGGAATCTAGAGGCAAATGAGATTTTGCCAGCTAAAAGACTGGCCAGCGAATCATTCGCTACCTCAAACTTGCAGCCTACACGAATAGTTGAGTGAGCATTTCCTTTTTCCCCCAGGTGGAGCCTTTGTTTACCTCTGATTTCCTCTGCGAGTTTCACGAGCTCTCCGAAAGTCATCTCATTACCAACAATGGTTGTGACTTTGGCCCAGTCCGGGAGGTCCATCATTCGGGAAACAAATCTCCCGAGATCCCGTGTCGTGATGAATGTTGCCTTGGTGTCCGCATCCCCAGGGATGACAGCCCACTTATTAGCCACATCCACAATATTGGTCCAAGGATGCAAAGAAGTCTGGTATTGAGGCATCCCATAATAGTCAATGAACCACCCGTTAGCAACACGCGTGTACTCGAGGTCTGTTTTCTCCAGCACTTCGATGGCGTCGAATGTGTGTCTGGCCAATGGATTAAGTTCAATATGCCTTTATGTTAGTCAGTCCGAATAATATCCTGCATGAAATTCTGCCTCCTCTAGGTCTTACTCGCGGCGGTGAAGCATATCAAAACTGGCTACGACGAACCGACGGGTAGCGTCTGATTTGTCTGCAGCGTGAATGAGATTGATTTGGACTTGACTGGCTGCGGATGTGAGAGTGCCGATTGCGCAGATCACCGTGTCGATATGGAGCTCATTCAGCTTGCGAGCCATGCTATCCACGTCGGCATAATCCATGGTGACAAATGACGATGACTCTGCAGAACCTTGCTCCTTTTAGGCAATTAGAACGAGAGATCAATTAGGTAATAAGTGGAGTTCAACCTTTCGCGAGAGGACGTATATCTTGTGTCTATTGTCGGAAACCAGTCCATCGGTGATGGCTTTGCCCACCTGCCCGGCACCTCCAGCCACAGCGATGAAACCCATGATGAAGTGGTTGAAGCAGGTAGAGGAATACCGGATACTCTTCAATGGTGTTGATTAGGATGCGAAAATTGCGATCTGTAAATCTTGATGCGTGGAAGGAAGCTTAATATATTTGAATCTTGTATCGTATTAACTACCTAGGGTAACCTGACTACCCATTTTCACTCACTGCGATCCCTCGTGTTTGCGGGAATTCAACACATGTAAATTCAAGGGTGATCATGAGTCAGGCAGATGAACTTCTAAGTCACTAGGCAAATCTTCGAAGTTCATAGCTATCGAGTTTCTATGGGAGCTGATCCACATCTAGCAAAAGAAAAAAAATATCAGAATCAGGAAAGTTGGGCGAGAGGTGACTTGTAGTTGAAATAATTGCCATATCTGGGATAGCATCCCTACCACCCTGTCAGTTGAATCAGTTGCCACATTCAGCATCTGTGACTTCTTTTAAGCTTTAAGCTAAGCTTTCCCCAACTATTATGAAAAGTCCCACTTTCACTATTCTTCCTGACAGATAGCTGCATGCAGGAAACCCGTTGATTCTAACCGTTTCTCATCTCGTATGTCGAGTCAGTGGTGAAATTGGGAATGAGAAAGTCTCCATACAGCGTGAACCAAAAGTTAGTGTTAGGAGTCCATATTTGTAACTTATGCAACACCGGAGACATTCGATGGTGCTGTTCCTCCGAGCCCGCCAAAAACGATGGTACCCCAAAATGGTGCCAGGACCGAGATCCGGGAGTCAAAGTAGAATAAGCAATTTCTTCGTTCGTTGATTGCATTTTTTTTTTTTTTTCCAATGCAGCCGATGGGCTGCATTTGGCAAACACTTAAAACTCCTGGCATGGCAAGACGCAATTACACGCTCCTCGTGCTACATCATATCAATTCTACCCTATATTCTCTCGACGGCCAAAATGTCTCCAAGCCAAACCTCTTATGATCCTGTCTCGGATATTCCTCCTCTTGACGCAAAGATCATATTAGTCACAGGCGGCAACAATGGTCTCGGAAAACAATCGGCACTAGTTCTCTCCAAACACAACCCATCGCAGATATGGATTGCCGCCCGTAATGCACAGACTGCTCAACGCGCGATCAAGGATATACAGGATCAAACGCCAGACATTGACGTCAAGTTTCTGGAACTAGATTTGAGCTCATTTGCTTCGATCCGGAGGGCCGCCGCACTTTTCATGGAGTCAGTCCCCCGCCTCGATATTCTACTCCTCAATGCTGGCGTGATGGCCTGCCCGCCTGGTTTGACAGAGGATGGTTATGAGATTCAATTCGGGATCAATCACATGGGACACGCACTATTGTGCAAGCTTCTCTTACCACTACTTCTCAATACAGCGTCGTCAGGCCTCGATCCTTCTCCGGTACCTACTGATGTGCGGATCGTCTTCGTCAGCTCAGTGGCCCACAAATTCACCGTCTCAGGTGGTATCAATTTTGATCTTCTCAAGTCCATGGGCGCTCAAGTGACGACGAACAATCGTTACGGCCAGAGCAAATTGGCAAATCTTCTCTATGCACAGGAGATGGCAAGGAGATACCGACAACTGACCATTGTCTCTATACATCCAGGCACTGTGAAAACTGACCTGCAAAAATCCAATGATGGAAGCTTGCTTATGCGCGGCTTTCAGAAGCTGGTTGTTCCACTTATTGGAGTGACAGTGCAGGAGGGCGTTAAGAATCAGTTATGGGCAGCCACTGCTCAAGATGTCACGAGTGGGGAGTACTATGAACCTGTGGGGGTCTCTGGGAAAGCCAGTGCGCTTGGTAAAAACCGGATATTGGCAACTAAGTTATGGGATTGGACGCAGCAAGAATTGGATGCAAGCAGCGTTTGATGTCAACGAACCCTTGAGTTATGCTTTGCATTAATTTTCTGTCATTTGAAGGTATTCTATTATGTGGCTCAATACAGGATAAAACTATTATACTCTGTACCATATTTGCTACTTATTCTACACTGCAAGCGAGGACTTCTTCTCCTCAGTGGCTGACAGCTTCTCCGTAGTCGAACCTTCGTCTGTTAGTGAAGGCTCAGGATCCTCGTTTGGCTTCGCTTGTGGTACGAAAAACCACAGCACGGCCATTCCTGCCAATAAAGTGAGAACAATGGGCTGGAGGACTCGAACCCCAGCTTTCGACGCAACAGCACCCGTGAGGAAAGGGAATGCGGCTGAGCCAGCTTGTCCGACTGTAGCGGTAAAACCTATTTGATCATGTTAGCGCTTCACTGCGATAATTCCCTTGAATATTGCGAAACACCAGAACATACCAATTGACGCGAGATGTTGATCTCGAGGAACAACCCGCGTAAGCACAGACAGACCGGCCGGGAAAAATGGAGCAATCACGAATCCTAATAAGCTCACCAAGACTGCATCTGCAATAATGTTTGGTATGACCCAAAATAGAACATGCAATACCAGTCCAATGGCGATGTAGATAAAGACCATGCGCCTCTCGCCGAATTTGTGAGTGACATCGGCTAATACGACACGGCCCAGGGTCAATCCTCCCCAGAATCCCGACGCAATGTAGCCAACTTGGTTCTGACTCCCATGGCGAACTGAAATTAGGAATTCGACGACCCAACCTGTAACCATCAGTATAACGATCCACAAACGCAGGAAATGGCTCAGACAAGAGGCTTGCGTGCCAGATGGGTGCGGGCCAAAAGGGTTCCCAGACTCACCTCCTATGGTGACTTCCGCACCAACGTAGAGGAAGAAGAAAGCACTTAGTGCCCACACAGCCTTCTGTGACAAGGCGCCTTTGAGACTCTCACTCGCTCCAGTCTTGGAAGACAACAGATCCGGGCGGCCCAGTCCGTTCCGGAAACTACCGGCGAGCCAAACGACATTGACAAAGGCGAACCCAAGCAAAACGAGGTAGTAGTAATGCCAGTAGGCCGTTCTCGTGGCAATGGTCGTTGCCACCAGCGGACTGACCAGAGCGCCCAGGCCGTAAACGGCATGCAGCACTCCCAACCATCGATGCGAATTGGGGAGATTTGCAACCATGGAATTCACCTGCGCGTCTTGGTACGCCACTCCAAGTCCAGAGAGGAAATATGCGCAGGCAAAGAGCGGGTACGGTGGCTTCCAGAACATTAGGCAATATGCGAACAATTGAGATAATGCACCAAAAAGCAGTGTTCCACCCATACCGATTCTCGAGGAGAGGTAGACATTGGTGAATGCGGCCACGAGGAAACCGGCAAAATTGATCAGATACACCAAGGCGATAGGGAAGAGGCCAATGCTGTAAGCGGATTGGAGAAAGGGAGTCAATGCTCCTGTAGTAGCATCTAAGAGCTCAAAACCATCAGCAATGCGTCGTTAAACTTTGTACAGGGAATACTGGCCATTCATGCCTGCCAAATAGACTGCCCAATTCACCGCAAACAAACGAATCGCTGAATGTCCGGCATTACCATTACTCTGTGGTTGTGTCATTTTTCAGATCTCAAATCTCTCCTGGCGAGCTGTGTGTTAAAGGCTTCGGGGATTCGACCACACTGGTATGAATGATGATAGCAAATTTGTGATATGCTGTAATCGCTTTCGTGTAATGTGGTAGTTCACACTGTTCTAGTTATATACTTGGAATTATTTTCTGTCCAATCTGATTACAAAATAGTGGATTCAAAGATTCCACTCTGGATCAGAAATAGTACCCATTCTTGTTCGCAACTTGTGGGCAAACACATAATTGCCCGCTACATGATAAGCGCTACGTTGCGCTGGAATAGGAGGTTCTGAGCAGCTAAGCCTTCTAGTCGTAGGAATATACAAATGATGGCCAAAATTGGCATTGCAAGAACTACTGGTGTGTAGGTTAGAGGTATCAGTCGGTGACTGATCGGATTCAGCGGTTGTTCTCAGGGCGGTATCAAAAAGCATGTGGCGCTTGTAACCGAAGGGGGTATGCTGTCCAACGACAGTTCGAATTAAGTAAACATTCAAGCAAAGGGTGCAACACCCCCATAAAGTTGGTTGACTTACCATTTACAGCTTAGTGTACTTGACTTGAATGTGTGACGAGGTCTATCTTGGATGGGCCATACTGCCTACATTGGTTTGGCGTGGAGCTAGATCCCGCAAACAAGATCTTGTCTTTCAAGATCCAAGTTGAGCCTATTACTGAAATAGGAAAAAGACTCCACCACATCGAGCACAATTCCGGCTTTGCAGCTATGACTCCTTTGTCCAAGCGCTAAGATAGTATTGTTGCGTCTAATTCTGCAATTCGTAAGCATTCAAGGTGGAATCTTTTCAATGGCACATCTGGCATGTGGCTCTTGGATTTTAGTTTTTCACGGACCATGATTGAGTCATTCATCCCCATGATTGTTAGGCTCACTTATTTGCCCTCTTTCGGCACGAGCTGGCTGGAGTAGAGTTTTGTCAGCAAGCATCGAAATAGACGAACAGTTGGGATGTTGCCAAGAGTAATTCTATGAATTTGATCAAGACAAAAGACGTAGACCCATACGATTATATAAGACTCATGGTGTTTGAATTCTAACAGCCTCAAATCGTCCTGTGGCGATCGATTACCTTTTCGAAGTGCTACACTAATCTTTCAGCTTGTGCAAGGAGCAATAATGGCTGTACAACCGAAATCGAGACGATCAGCGTCGGGTCCTTGGCTGTATTCTTTGTCAAACGCCTTGCCATACGTTCCAGCATCGATTGAGTGCATTATACAACAGGATACACCAGCTATTTTGTCGAGGTTGACACGCGTCTTGTTCTTGCCATTTCACAATCAGGCAACAAGACACCTGCCAGTCTATGACTACCAAACACAGTACAAAGAGGCGGTGAAGGTCACGGGTTTCGGAAGCATTGACTTCAAAATAGCCTTGATGTTTATGCGTCGACCTCGTGGTGATGGCATGAATGAATCGGTAGAGTGGCATCTGAATACAAAATCTGACGACTCGGGCGCAATCTTGACGAGACGGAGCTTAGGAAACGACACCTTGGATCATATCGAGATGTGAGTGGTCATTACCTGACGATATCTTGCGCTGAGTGTTCAAGCATTTCACCAGTATAAGCCTCCCTGCACTCGGCAACGAATTCTGGGTGAGGATACCAGGGATGGAAGACCGACACGCCGTCGTCGATACGGGCCGAAAAGAGGCCACAATCACAATCGATTCTAGTAGCATTCAGGACAAGTCGTGGAAACTAGAGTTTGATGACGCAAATCAGCTATGTTTGCAGTTGTGGGAATCGACTGTTGGTGGTACCAGGCAAGAAGAGTGCCCTACATTAATTGCTGTCTATCATCATGCTGGGGCACACAGGAGCCTTCCAGTGAAGTTCAGCGAAGGCGCCCTTCTACTGCCTCCAGGCTCTGACGACGCAACAGACGGCTTCGTCATTGCAGTCTTCTGGGAATTTTTGCGACGTACGCGAGAGGCGCACAAGCCAGGAAGACGAGCCATTCTTCTGAATAAACTTCTACGATTATAACTTTTGGGTCACATCACAACCCAAATTAATATGCTGATTCAACGGACATGCCATAGCTCTGATAAAGAATTCCAAGTAACACATTTGAAAGTACCGGATTAGGAATACTGGGCCACCATAGTCGTCTAAACGGTGTACCGAAGCTAGATTTAGTGGCTCGTGACCACCCGCCAGCGGAAAATTAGTGCGGACCTATAAGTGTGGCCTTTCATTTACAAATAGATCGCCTTTCCTATCCAGATCCAAAGTTGCTACAAGTGCAGCCTCTGAGCAATTCTCTCTGTTTCTCTCTTTTCTCCTCATTTCTTTCCGAATAAACACCATAATGGCTGCCACACAGAAGGATACAAAGGCAATTGAGCTAGCTCATCAACTCAAAAATGTTCCGTGGTGTGAAGACTACGAGAAAATGATCTCCGGAATGCTGTAACACCAACCGAGGCTCTTGTACTTGTGGCTCTGACTGATCACGGTTCAAACAAACAGGTATAGCTGCCAAGCTCCAGCTCTGGTTGCTGGTCGCTTCCGTGCTCGAAAACTCATGCACCAATACAATCATCATTTCCCCGACACGGCTACCGACGAATCTTTGCGAAACGACAGAGAAGAAATGCTTCGAAGCATGCTGGGAAAGGTGGGAAAGGGAACTTTTATCGAACCTCCCTTGAACATTGACTATGGTTGCAACATCTCCATTGGCGAGCGCTTTTACTCCAACTTCAAGTCAGTAGACCCCCTTGCTCAACCAGAATGAGCTCCTGAAATGTTGTGGCCACCAATGTCTGACGACCATAGTCTGGTTATACTTGACTGCGGACTTGTCACCATAGGGAACCGTGTCATGTTTGGTCCTTTCGTATCCATTTTCGCTGCGACACACGAAACTTCAGTCCAATCGCGCAGAGACGACATCGAATACGCGAGAAGTGTCACCATCGGCGACGATTGTTGGATCGGGGGAAACACTACCATCATGCCTGGCGTCACCATCGGAAAGGGCTGCACCATAGGCGCGGGCAGTGTGGTAACCAAGGATATACCTGACTTTTCCGTCGCCATGGGCACACCTGCGAAAGTGGTGAAGCAGGTTACTCCAGTTCCAGATCTATGACCAGGCAATGAGCCTTGGCCACACTGCCTGCATCTTTTGTCGACATACAGTTGGGATGATTTCGAGCATTTGGCAAGCTCAAATCCAGGGCAGCTATATCGCATCCACCAAATATTGCCGCAATCCCCACGCTCCGCCATCTAAGTAGTACGGCAACCCCTAGAGTTTAGACTGCTGCCGCAATACGGAACCCTTTTCCCTCTTTAATATGAGGTGGTACTCAATCGCAAGATGCCTTCTGACTTCTTTATGCTTCTGAATTGATATGTTCACATGTGAATGTGTTCCGATCGGGTGTAGTTTTGTTACAAACCTCGGTATTTCCATCTGCAGACAGCTGATTTAGTGCCTAGCCTGGTGCAGTGTTCCAGCAATACCTGCTGCTGACAATGCTTGGGCGGCTCTGCAAAGCACTTCAGGTTAGTAAGTGCACTAATTCCCCGCCCTCCACAAATGGTCTGGCCAGCTTGTGAACATACACCTTTCTGCCACGCCTTCTTTTGCAGATCCGGTCTTTACTTCACACATGAGCTGATCATTCCAATATGGTCGGGCGACGATTACCTGGTACGGACTGAGTCTCGCATTTCGTGCGTTCCTTGGAATCATTTCAGATCCTCAAAGCCAGACTGACAATTGCATTCAGGACCGGCCTGTGCCACCTGCAGGGTCAAGTCTCGTCGCTGTGATCGTGGTCGCCCTTCCTGCAACCGATGTCTCACTAAAGGCTTGACTTGTGGAGGATACCCCGACAAGTTTCGCTTTTGTGGTATTGCGAGTAGAGGCAAATTGAAAGGAAAGAAGACCCCAGCGACGGATGCGCCAGAAGCTTCCTTGGAGGGCTCGTCAGAGCAATCCCAGCAGCCTGAAAGCTTACCGCCCACCTCGCCTCTACCTATTGTGGGGGACGATGACTCTATGGAAACAATCTCATTCGGCACACCCTCGGGCACACCGCAACTTGAATCAATTTCAGGTATCGCCCATATTTTGACGCCTGAAGAATCTGCCCGAACAAGACGAAATGGAACGCAGAATATCTCAACTCCCTTTAGTGAATGTACTAGCGAGGTTGATCAAACTGATCTCAACTCGGGACTTACCATTCATTCTCTGCCCGATTCTAGTTCCATGCGCGACACGAGTCGATCTGGCTCGCTAGTCCACGGCTTATGGACACGAATTGGGAATCCGCGGATACGCAGTCACGCAAAGGCCCTCCTCGAACATTGTAGGTCTATTATATACTTTCAACGCAGAGACAGGCGCTGATCCCCAAAGACCTGAACGAAATATGTCCCCATCAGATACAACAGTTGGGTACCCGTGATGCAAACCCGTACGAATCGTTCGTATTACCTCTAGCAAAAGAGCCAGTTGGCCTGTTATATGCTGTGTTAGGCCTTGCGGCCAGTCACCTTGGTCAAGAGCAGTCTGATCCAGATCTTCAACACAGCATCGCCGTTGAATGTCGTCTTTTATCGCTATCGGAGCTGGGTAATGCAATAATGCAAGCCATTTCCACTGACATGTCCAACGACTTTCGAGATGCTATTTTCGCCACTATTCAAATTCTACTTTTGCAAGATGTAAGCAACACCAAAGCCCACTCTCCGACAACGAAAAGTGAATTAACCCAATGTGGTTCAAGGTCGCCGAAACTGGCATCTCAGAAAATGGTATCCATATATCTGGTGCTTTTGCGATCAGCTCCAATTTCTTCAAACTTGACACTTTGGAACCATCGCATCATAGTCGAATGATCTTCTTCCTAAATAACCTGGCTTGGTGAGACTATTCTTGTCCCGCACTTGTCACTACATGTAACTTACCTGGTGAATTCCTTCTGCAGGCTTGACATCATACGCGCGTTTGCGAATCCTCAGCGCTTAAGTTTCTCCCAGGAATCGCGTGAGACGTTGATTATGTTGAGTGATTCTCGGTTTGAATTGGTCAACGGCTGCCCAAAAGACTTGTTTATCCTTATTGGAGAAGCCCTCACCTGTGCCAAGGCACGCAGCTTGCACGATATTGGGAAAACGGAATTCGAACAAAAGTTACGTCGGATACTGCGACAACTTTATTCCTGGAACAGGTACCAATATGACTGCCCCAATGACGATGCTCGCTGGGTGAATGTCGCGGAAGCATTTCGGCACACCTGTATCTTGAGAGTCCTGAGGCTCTTGGATGAATTACATGACCCCCGGGATCCTGAGATCCAAGAGTCCGTCCATGCCATTCTAGATGCCATTTCTGGCATACCAAAAGATTGCGCTCTTGTGGAATTAATGGTTCTGCCATTATTCATGGCGGGCGCTGATGCCATGTCGCCACATTCGCGTCATTACGTAAAGATGCGACTAGATGATATTAGGGGGAGATCAAGAATGAGCAACCCAGCGCCAGACAAACTGCTTCAACAAGTTTGGGATGCTCGAGCTTTGCAGTCCAAGCACGATCGAAAGAACATCCCCTGGATGTCATTTGTGAGTTGACCCAAAATTCATCGCATGTGTCATTTGATATTGCTAACATTTTTAGACCAACGACAGCCAGACAACCCGCCAACATGATTATTTAATCATTTGACCAAGACAACATAACTTGCGCATTACGCTAGGCTGTGCACTATTGAGATGTCCCAGGTTTTGAGTAGAGCGAGACTTCGTCGAAAAGGTGATCTGACCTTAGCGGGTATGTAAAGGACGAAAAACTTAGGAAGAGTCTGGTTGGGCTAACTTCCTAGAAGAGCTTAGCCGCAATCTAACTGCTGTGAAGCCATCTCGAGCTGAGGGAATCCTCGACTTTCCATGATATATAATATATCGGCCTACTCTCGTGTCCGAGGTTCCTTCTATGGGCGCTGGATGTAATAATATTGTGCTTCAAATGTCCTCGTTTGTTGACCGTTTGCTACCGGTTTTCTCAAAGTCTCCCCCACGATCTGCAACCATTCCTAAGACACAATGACAGACTTCACGTTATTTTCTGGCACGTCCCACCAGCAATCGCTACCAAAGGATGCTCGAGAGGAAGCCTTCACGTTGTCGTCTGCTGCAGGTTCAGACATCTGGCGTACCGTGAAGGCAGCCGGCGGTGGCGACGATTTCAACGGACCAATCTATGCTACAAAACTGCGCCTGAAGTCTTTCCAGCACGCAAAGGTTACCATCTCGGCCGATTTCCAGACACCCTATGCTCAGGGCGGTCTCATTATTTTCTCCCCAGGCAGGTCGAAAATTACTCGTTCCGAGAACGGCACCACCATTTTCCAGACATCGCCAGAGTGGTGGATCAAGACTGGTATCGAGTTTGACAAGGACTCTTTGTTCGCATCCGTCGTCACAGCAAACCCATCTGCAGACTGGAGCCTGGCCTCGTTGGGGACTAACAAGGCCACGTTTGAATTGGAGAGGTCGCATGGAGCATTATGGATATACGTGACCAAGGAGAACGGGCCACGGGTCCCATTGAGAGAGGTCACTTGGGTTTTTGAAAACGAGGACGATGGTCGCGAGGTTTGGATCGGAGTCGCTGCATGTATGCCTGTCGCCGAAAATGATTCTAGCGTTAGTGACTTGAATGTCTCGTATGAGGGCTTCTCCCTGAATACCGTCTGAATTTCAGGCTCATAATTGAAAGAAGAACAATCTAACAAAACATTTGCTAGCCAAAATTGATCTTATAAACTACATATTGACTTGTTCTCGGCGCCATGGTACCTGTAACGCTCTTAGGATTTTGGCATGGACTAGTAAGCTTAGAGGACAACCCATGTATTCGGTGATCAGCGCGTGTGGGTGACTGACCCGGGACCTGCGACGCAATGGAACCCGAAAGCAGTCCAAAAGTTTTATCTATTATCTTTATGTACCTAGGCGATGGAGACACAAATGGAGCAAGAAAAGTGAGTCTCGTGAAATTCGACTGTGATAGACCTTGTAAAATCTTGGCACATCTTCTCTAGCGCTCCCTTGGCATTCAAGCTTTATTCTAGCGGGTCTGCTCTTGTATTATCCCAAAGCAGCAGGTCATTCCGCAAGCCGCAGCACTTTGGAACTTGCTCTAGACACTGCAGGGAGCAATTCCTCTTGTAGCTTTGAACCAATGACAAAAGCATGATCGACCTGCCGCCTACCTATGATTGACTCACCCTCCCGCCATCAATTAGACCGTGCTGATTAATAACGAAGATGGACGCATATTTGCGCCGTGTGAAATCCGCACTCAGCGTAGTACGTCGCTGCAAGGGCTTATGCACCTCTGTCACCACGCGTCGGGATTAATCATAAGAGGATCTCCTTCCGTGCATCCAAGCGGGGAGATATACCATGTGAGGTTGGTGTCAGCGCGGTTCCAGTGCACGTGTACTCTATTCTCGTCGCCGGGTCGGACGAGGATGACCTCTTCCAACGACTCGAAGAAATTGAAAAAGTCTCGCATTGACGTGCGCCGTTCTGATTCGCGGACCGTGAAGACGAAAATGTTGTAAATCTTTTTGCAGCTGACGACTAGCCTTTTGGCATAATCCTCCATTAAAACAGGGACAGGGATCCGATGAACAGAGCGATATCGTCGATGCGGAAACAAGCTCATGGATATCAGGTCGATTCGCCAGTCGACTAGAAGCGTCTTGAAACGGGACGCTGGAAATCTCTCGTACCAGGACGGTGACGTACACCCAGCGTCCATAGCATCAATGTCATTTTTGGTTAGGAGCAGATTGATTGAACTAGTTGATATCTTTGTAAAACGTTTCATGCATTCGTATCGTGATTCTCTGCTTACCGTATAGAAAGCACAGCGCTCCCGTTGACGCTGGGCGACATGGGGCCGCCACTTATTGGGCAAGTGAAATTGACTAAACTTGTGATGTTCCGTCATGTGTAAGCGCATTGGTTCTGTCGGCACTGCTTGCTGCCAGACGAGTTGCCGAAGCTCGGGAGGTAGACTCATGAATCGCAGGAACTCTGTTGGCGTAGACATGATCACTGTTTGACCGTCACTGTATGCGGGAAGTTTGTTGACAAGACTGTATGTGGGAATTCAAAATCGACGATGGACGATTCTCTGTCCAAGTTGACGGGTTTAGATGTGCGATCGTCTGAGAAACAGTCGGATGTGAGGCTTTTATTTCTATTTAAATGCCGATAAATGCCCCAGGCGAACACTTGTTATGGCTTTCAACAACTTAAGACACCTAAGGCAGCAAAGACAAAGAATTCCCGGACTCAAGATTGTGCTCTCATCATTCAGCATAGCTAGGCGTAAGGTGAAGACTCTGGTCGGTCGCAGAATTTTTGAAATGGATCAGTCTTAGTTTGTTAGAACAATACAAAGGATGTAGCATTTGCCTCAGTATGGTGTGGTCTCCTTCCACACAGGAAGCTTCCTTATGTCATCACGTTCAAATTGTACCCGACTCTTGTCATCCAACCATGCCCCGTCATCTGTTGTAGTAAGTCCAGCTTTCGAGTTTGCTTCAATCTCCTTCTTGCTGAGCTTGGCTTTGTCAGAAGGCAGCCAGATCTTGGGTGTTTTTGATGTCAGATTGGGATGACTGTAGGCGTTCTCAACATCTTCCTCAGAATAATTTGGAGGATCACCATCTGCGTCCTTCAGATATCGCTTCATGACTCGATGCGAAGTGTAGATGTGAGGCTCAAAGAACCGAGCAATGGGATCCAGGATACGATGAGGTACGCGAACGTCGCGGCCCAAGTGGTGGATCCTTGAGCGACCATGCGCTTCCTCAAGCACTTCCTCCCCTTCCTCGGCCGCCAACAACGCATCTTCTTCTCCCTCCCCTTCACCAATCAACTTGGTAGGTAAATGGTCCTCAAGTGGATTCAAGAACCTATTGGCAAAGTGATTGTAGACAGCCGTACCAACAAAGAGTATGGCCATCAGAATCGAGGGCCCAGTCGCCTTTCGAAGACCCATTAGCCCAATCAGAGCCAACTCACCAACATACACGCCAGTCAAGATCTGAGATAGAGATCGAGTATAGCACCTGCCTTTTGTCTCGAGCTTAGGCTGAATGACGAAGAAGAGGTTGTGACGATAGCTCAGATAAAAGATTGCCAATCCCGCGGAAGCGAATCCCATGACGAGCGGACTTATGCAAGCATAAGCCAATGCAATGATGACAAAGTTTGTAAACTTGGGATAAAGCTTGCCCCAACTTATACCCTTGAGACTTGTAAAGTGATTGTACTTTTCTCGAGGCGTCGTGTTCATGAACCAGTCAAAGAAATAGTCTGAAAAGACGATGAATTAGCAATGCTGTATTTGAGCGAACGCAGCAGGCCTTGTCGTGAATCAATTAAGCCCAACCAAGTTGGAGAAATAAGGGTCTTACATTTGAAGAGATCTGATTGATTCAGCATGTTTGACGCGGATGAGGCGAGGCCTTGCAGAATAAAGTACGTCAAGTAAAACTTTGACGATTTGGGAAGATTCTCTGCAAGCAACAATGGGATTTGGTGAGGTTGCGAGATGATTTCCGGTATCAAAGCTGTCGCGGAGGAAGATAATGCTGTGACCAGGAAAACTTGAATAATTTGGAACATGAAGTACCAATTCTGTACTTGAAGTTCCGCTGTCACGGTAGTCGGCTCACCGGACTTCTTGGCAACATCTGCTCCTCTATTAGTCTTGATGATCTGATATAGTCTCCATTCAAGTTGGTACTTACATCTCATGAAAATGGGAACATATGATGAGAGCAAACTTGTGATCAAAGGTGGCACAAAACCAGTCAATACTCCCAGAACTGGCGCAGGTAAATCTTGCAGCCAGCGAAGCCACTCGACATTACTGCTGAGGTAGTTGACATTGGATACAGTTCCTACAAATGCTGATATAATCGACCAGAAAAATATCAGTGCTGCGATAGTTAGGTTGCCTAGGGTCTTTCGTGAAACCCGAATAGCCTGCGGCATGGCGAGATTACTCCAAATGATTTCTTTCGGTAGAACTCCAATGAGTTTGGTGTCGAGTGCAAGTTTGGCTGGCACCGGCAGGTGAGTTTTTGGCGCGGCCCGGTATGCCCTCTGAGCTGCCGATTGAGACTGGTATTCCACGAAGACAGCAAAGCGTCCATGACTGTCATCTGTGCTGAAGCCTTCCCGCTTTTCCTCAACTTCGTGTACAGCTTGTTCCAGCTTCTCGCGAAGATGGGAAATCTTGTCTGTGCCTTCCCCTGCTATGTAAAAGCGTTTCTTTGTTGGGCGCAGCTTGTCGATCGTCTGTTCGGAAAGCTCAACATCATGTCCCTGCTTCTTGGACAGCTTTGATTTCTTCTTGTTGGCCTTCCGCAAAAAGGAAACTTGGGCAGACTCAAGTTTGCTAGCTTCTGAATCTCTCGAGCTGACAACGCGGTCAATCTTGTCGGTTGAGCGAACCACCCACTGCTTCCGCGCCTCTTGCCCATAATTCAAAGTCAGATCACCATGAAGAGGCGCTTCCTGTGGGGGGTCTAGATAGAGAACGGTGCGCGACGAAAGGCGAGAAGCGTTGGACTTGGACAATTGCCATGCTTGTCGCAAACCAATGAGCCACAGGCGTTCACGGGCCACGACATACATGACAAAAATGTAGACGAGCCACGCCACGACAACATGAGCCCAAAGTCTCCTAGTGTCGGCCACGTTGCCAACGCCGAGCTTTTCCAATTGCGAGAGATTACCGCCGCCGGTAGCATTGATGGGAAACAAGATGGGCCACGTAACACACGACCCAACAAAGCATATGAAGATGATGGTCCTCAAGAAGCGCAGAAACAAGTACCCGTCGAGGGACGAGTGCTCGAGGATAAATCTATCGTCAAGCTTGAGTAGTGCTCTGATCCAGTCTGTCCGAGAAGTGCTAGTGGAGGGGGTGCGGTGTCTACGCAAATGTCAGTGCTTAAGGTATATCGTACATGATGACGAAAGCAGTCTTTACTTTTCGGGTATCAAGTCAATGTATGTCCTGGGTGAATAGATCCTACGGAATGGTTTGCGCAGTATCATGAAAGCCGCAATGTAGATGATTGCTGCTGCTAGCGAAGGAATGAACGCCGCCAGGACTGCTGGGAGCGAGGTGGGCGGCATAGGATCGCTGGCCTATGCACAAGTCAGTGGTTCGTTGCTGGCGCGCACTGGGCGTAGCACTCGAGAGTCTGCGGCGGACCCCGAGCGGACTTACGGTGTCGTTGCTGGTACGCTGCCATGCCGAAGCATGCTGCGCATCCCACGCCGTACCTGAAGATAGAACCACCTGTGCCTCCATCGAGACGACGGACTAGAGATTTCCGTTGATGGTTCGTGGTGTATAGTTAAGCCTTTGAAAGATTCAGGATTGAAAGTTGGCGGAGGAGAGGTCAAGCAAGGTCTGGGCCATCGGGTGTGGGCTGTGCCCCCACTTTCCCTGCTTTGCTGCGCCAGCCTCTTTGCAGGCAGCACATGCACCATTTGGGAGAGCTTGTTGTGCAACACTGTTTCAAGCTTGACCACCACCACTTTCTGGTCATCGGGGCCTTTGCAATGCTGTTTCTTTCTGCATACAAGTTACTGCTTTTCTAACTACAGTGTTAACTGCAGTAAAACGGACACTAAATGATACATTATATTTCAAGACGGGATAATCTAACTCGTTCTGGAACGACATTACATATAGCACGACCTCAACCAAGCCTGTCAGCTACGTATTTTTGGCTCAGCATGCCTTCAAGAAAACTTGATGTGATTCTGCGCCAATTCATACGGGTCGTTCACGAGATGAACGAGCCTAACTTACTCACAGCACGCTTTTTAAATAGTGATACGATCCAAAATGTGTGAGCCGTCAGTATTTCGTTGAAGGGCGCCACCAATCTCCCCGCTCTTGGAATTCAGAGCACATGCAAAGTGTGTACAGTCCAACTCCTTGAGGTACCAACCCAGACTCTTGCACGGGACATGTCATGAGGTTCCCTTCCTCCCAACATTACTCCTGTAGGAAGTAGCGAATCCGTCTGGTTTACCATAACTTGCGCAGGTGGTTCTGAGGAGGATCACTGTCTTTGTCTGTTCCAAGATATTTGTATTCATGGAAGCGCTACGCCTTCATGCCATTGGAAAATGCAAGGCATATTATTAAATTTTTTTTTATCACCGTTGCGTTCTAAGTTTGCACGTCAGCGCGCGGGTCAACATCGCCAGTTATTGAGCCCTGCTCCCTCGCCGACTTGATAGCCTCCCGCTTCTCAGCCTGCTCTGCCTTTTTCCTGTTCAAGTTGTAAGTATTATAGAACATCCGAAGGGGGCGGGAAAACATACCGGTCCAGGTCACTGGCAAGATCCGGCTCCGAACCGGTGGCGCCAGGCTTTCTGTTCACCACGTCGGCCACGTTGCCCTCGCCGGGCGCCCGCATCTGCTCGCCGTCGAGCTCCCGGTGGCGGCCGACCTGCTCCTCCGTCCTGCCGTACTGCTCCTCGCCGGGCGGTGCGCCGCGGATGCCGCGCGCCACGCTGGTGGGGGTGGCCTCCTCGATGCCCGATGACTGGCTGGTGGGGATGCGCTGCTCCACGGCAGCGCCGTGAGTATGGCTGCGGGCAGAGTGAAGCTCCAGGGGTGTCGAGTCGATACCGACGCCTTCTGTCTCGTAAGCTGTTGCCTTTGGCGGCTGGGAGGGGCCGGTGGGATCCATGGTAGATGTGTTTTGGTGTAGAGGACTAAAAAGGACGGTGTTTGCTAATTTCTTGTCGAATATTCAATATGGTATTTGATTATTCAGATTACTTAGAATGAAATCTGTATTCACATTCAATAGTTTTGAAGGCAAAGCAGTTTTTGTATTGAATTGCTATAAAGTTGTCGTCTCGCAAGCCAAATAGATGTCGTCATTGCACTGCAGCCCTGTACTAGTGTCGCGTCCCTTAGCCTCACACCTCAACACGACGTCACTTCGATCCGCAATCGCTTCATTAGCTTACATACTTGCGACGTGATGCCGCATGTGTAAACAATGCTTGCAGTAGCAAACATTCATTACGGCCTTGAATGCTACACCTATGCGACCGCGGCCTAGTGTCACCCCACAGTAACTACTCGAAAGCTATGTAGGAGGCCTGACCAGAGTACAGGACAGTATCCCACCAGCTGTCGAGGTGCCAATTCATACCACTCTTGGATACAGAGTCCACGTAGAGTTTCGCGCGCAAGTTGTGTATGTTGTCAATGTTCAGCCCGTTGAAAGCCATCAGCACTTTCGGCGTACCCAGGAAAGTTCCAACCGGAAAGTTGATTCTGCCAGAGTTCAACAATCGCGGCTTGGTCGAGGGCCGAATATCAGTCGTGCTAAACGAACCGCTCGTGATGCGCTTCTTGGTCGCTGGATAGGCAATCCACGACGCCGTGCCAGCGTACAGATTGGTCTCGTCGCCCGAGTTGATGTTGATGGTGAATCCTTTGACCGAGACGTTGGTGGCAAACGCTTTCACGTTCCAATCCAAGTTGCGTTCCATGTCAAGCTGGTTCAACCAGATTACAATGCGAGGCGGTGCCTCATAGGGGCGATCGAATTCGATGTATCGCATTGTTTCGGGTTGTGGATCGAACCAGACATGGTCGTCCAGAGTACTGAATTGTCCTATCTGGAAGTCCGGATCGTTGGGAGGCGGCTGGAACCAGGTGGTCGCCGCTCCATACACGTGTGTGTCGGCCCAGGTGTCGATACGGAAATCAGCTGATGATGCCGTGACCTTTTCTGCGTGGGCTATTACGCGAATGTTGGCAGAGTTGTCGATGTCGATCCAATACAACCCAACCGCAAGGGGTGGTGGGCTGGGATAGAAGGCGCCAGGCCAAAGCCCACCAAACTCTTGGTGCTTGATGGAAGCATTTGGTGAGAAAGGAATGTCCTCAAGCGTATTCAGGAAACCTGAGATAGGTGTAACGGCCATGGTGAAGTGATATCGTCTCTGGACTGTCAATATGGCAAAGAAATGTGTCTGTATCTTGGATTTGAAGACCATGTGCTGCGATTGATTCAGAGTATCTCATGGCGACTACGCCCTTATATAGACGCGATATTGTGTATAATCTGTATCTTTCCATGGAGATGTGAGCAAGAGCAAATTCTTGGGTTGGAAACCAAAGGCTTGTCTCATCAAGCCAGCTGGAAGTGACCCAGCCGATCACAATTATGGCCTCATGAGATTCCAGACCAGTCAATATTCGATTGCCAACCAGCGCACTCAGTCGAAAATGGCATGATCCCGTCCATTTACCGTGCGCCTTCCAACGTCTGGACAGCTGGACTATGCGGTAAAAACAAAGTGTCTCAGAATTGGTGCATTTCAGCCCTAGGCCAAGAGAAAACGTCCCGCATTATATTAATATTCCGTCCATGGATTACTGGAAGCATCGCGAGCTTGCCAACCCTAAAACACAATGCGACAAAGTGACAAGTGTGTATAGAACCGCATCTAGATTGATGAGCTCGTGATGCTACCAATCAGAAATGGGCATATATGGATCATCCTGGATTCGAAGGGAACGCGCACCCGTTGGCTTATCAAGCGGGCGCTTTATAGAGTTGTAGTCCCTTGCGACAAACGGAATAATGACCATGTAAGCTAGGTAGATAGGTACGTATAGAGCTTGTAGGTAATGCTTGATCACAAGGAGGTTTCCAGCTTCAGCCCTTAGGAGAATCAGCCCTATGAAAATAACCTTTTGGAACAGAATTTGACCGACGACTGGCAGTTACCACGGTTGGTCTCTTGAACGTGTAACTCTACCTAATGACATATACAGTATGTTGGCCCCACAGCGCAGTCAAGTTGATCTGTCATATTGCGAGAGCCTTCTCGCAATATGACCACAGTATACTTCCATTTGAAGTCGCCGTCCCGGTGGATACGGAGAAAGGCTTCCTTCTGTATCCATGACGTTGCACGGCGTCGATCACCGAACCGGGCGATCAGATCCCGTCCATATAGGTCGCCTAAGAAGTTGGGGATGGCTCCGATCGGAAGGACCCACGGAATTTAGGGCCCCGTGAAATAATCGTCGACGGGAGCCAGTATTTTGGTGGCACACGTGTTAGTAGGTAAATAACTAATAATTAGACATTCAATATTCAAATTTATCATTCATTTTGTCAATCATAATATCACTAATAAATTGAAATCATGGCTGACTCAAAAGATGTTGATATTCCCGAAGGCGCCTGGGATACGCACATTCACGTATTCGAGCCAGAGCGCTTCCCTTATGGAGTGCCCCGCTCCTATACGCCCAAGGCCGCCGCGCTGAACGAGTACCCATTTGCCACGACCAAGACCACCAACATTGTCGTGGTGCAGGCGACCGTGCAAGGGCACGGTTCGGGGCCGCTGCTCTCGGCGCTGAAGGAAGGGGTACCGGAATCGTGCACCGGTGTCCGGGGTCTCACGACGGTGGATCCCACCGCGGCCACGGACGCCGAGCTGGACGCTCTGCACGCCGTGGGCGTCCGCGGCGTCAGGATGCACGAGGTCAAATGGGGCCACGGCGACGAGAGCGGCGCGGGCGCCATTGGCGGCAAGATCAAGGCCATGTCGGAGCGCATCGCGCGGCTGGGCTGGGTGGTCGACGTCTTCACCGATGTGCAGACCTGGGCCTCACTCGACGGGCTCATTCGCCGCGAAATCGATCCCCGCGTCAAGCTCGTCGCGGACCACCTCGGCAAGCCGGTGCCGGGTGATGTGGAATCGGTAGACTTCCAGACCTTCTTGGGGCTCGTCCGTGACGGGTACGTCTATGTCAAGCTCTCTGGATTCGAGCGCCTCTACCACGGGTATGAGGCCGGGATCGACTGTCTGGAATCTGCAGTCAAGGCTTTGGTCAAAGCTGGACCAGAAAGAATATTGTTTGGAACCGGTGAGTTATTCTCGTGGCGTGCACAATGGCAAGGTACACTGACGTCAGGGATTTTTAGACTGGCCGCACACTCAGCTTGGCGTCTCACGACAAGGGAAAACGGATGAGCAAAGGCTCACAGAAATAGAGGATTTTCGAGACGTGGACGATGCACTCCATATTCGAAAACTGCGGTCGTGGATTCCGGATGAGCAGACTTGGGCCAACTTGTGGCGGGAAAACCCCAAGCGCATTTTCCAGTAGCTGGCTAGGTAGGAATTGAAGCATGGCAAATACGGCTGTCACATCAAAATTGTACGCAGTCACAAAGTGTCTATGTTCTACCCTATGTAACTTCTAAGATTAATCACGAGTACTTTGTTCTTCTGCGTTAATCTAGGTTGCTCAAAGGCGTGCCGTGACTGTACCCGCCGATGGCAGTGTATTTCGTGAGTGCACGATCTTGGCAGCATTCTGGCCTGCTTTCCTGCCAAAGACAGCACCAGACGTAAGGCCACTGCCTCCAGGGTAGTTTTGGTAAAAGAGCCCGCCAACCATTTCACCACAACAAAAGACTCCTGGCACGGTCTTTCCCGTCAAATTGGAAATCACTCCAGACGTGCGTGGATCCGTGGCCAGTCCTCCGAACGTGAATGTGACGCCGCATCGCACCCGAACAGCCATAAACGGGCCCTGGGTCAAGGGCAGCGCCCAATTGGACTTGGGAATCTTCAGTTTCTTTTTGGACGATTGTGTCGAAAGCCCGTCTTTCACTGCTGGATCCCATTTCTTGCTGTGGTTCTCCTGCTGGAACAAGGCAACAGCTTCATTATACTCCTTGACTTCTTCCACAAACCGTCCAGGATTCTCCATTCCGTATGTAGCACACTTCTCCGCCAGTTCCTCTATCGTTCCTGCGTGGATCTTCTCCACAATCTCGTCTCTGTACTCTTCGCTGCGCAACCACGGAATGCCTTCCGAATCCCAAATCTGGAAAGCGGTACCACCGGGCTGGCCCAAAATTGCCTTGCCAAACTTTGCGTATGTGTAATTTCGAAGGTCACTACCTTCATCAAAGAACCGCTCGCCAAGGTTATTCAATGTGATCCCCAAAGGATAGCCAGACTTGGTAAACTCGTTCGAGATAATACGATCTCCAGAGTTTTGAGGAGAGTTTGCATCCCAGGCAGTGGCATGGCATCCCGACCAGTGTCCAGCCTGTTTGGCCGCAATGTCGCGCATGGCTATTTCGAGCACCTCGCCAGTGTTGTACGGTGTTCCGCGAACGTGGGCCAGATCCCATCCGTGACCGAGGTACTGAGCCCTCATCCGCGGGTTGGCTTCAAATCCACCAGCGGCCAGGATGATGCTCGCGGCCTCGATCTCGATGTGGTCCCCCGAGGCTACTTCGGCTACGAGCGATGAAAAGGCGCCAGTCTCAGGGTCTAGATTGATCTTTTTAGCCGCAGTCGAGTGCCAGACTGTAACACCAAGACGTTTGCAGGCGGCTTGATGGTCCTCAACCAAGCCTTTACCGCCGTCTTCTGTCTTGAGCGCTAGACCACCCCAAAACTTGTATCGTCCGTCCACTTTGTAGGCCTGGCGGTTGAAACTCAGTTGATACCGCACACCATGACCTGCTAGCCACTTGATGGTAGCATTCGACTCGTCCACCAGAGTCTGTCCAAGAGCCGGGTCAAAGCGACCGTCTGTGACACGATGCATGTCGTGGAGAAAGTCTTCCCGGGTATATGGTGCCAAATCGATCTGCTTGGCCAGACTGGCATCGACATTGTTGACCACGGGTAGTATATCTTCGAGTCCGCCGTGGACGGTGCGCATCGCGCCAGCAGTGAAATAGGAATTGCCGCCTGCCCAATCCTCGGGACATTTGTCAATGAGTAAAACCCTGCCTCTGTGGGAAGGTCCCAGAGATTCAGCAGACGAGATTGCTGCTGAATATCCAGCATTGCCGGCGCCAACGACAACAATGTCGAACTTGTGGCGCGGGAAGTTTGGTGGCAAGGCCGACATCTTGCGACGTGAGAGCAGGTCCTAGGGATTCAACGTGCGATTTGGTGGTTCATGTACTTAGGTAGGCAGCATTTACATGTTGCGACCGACTGTATATTATGTCTGGCCGTAAGAGGGAATTTTGCCTTATCGTACGACCGAATTTGATTCGATATGTTTACCCACATCCTTTTGCGGTTGTTTGATCCCCCGTCGTATCACCGTCATGGATTTTGCCCAAGTGGCGGAACGGCAATTGGTGATGATCAGCGCCGGAGCATAAACGTCCGTGGCGGCATGTCATCGCGCGCAGTGGAGTTTTGTTCACTAAGCCTTTTGCTGGCGCTGTTGTCAGGGTCTAGGTCTAGCAGGTAGCCACTAATTCCAAGCGTCGCCAGTGACTTATTAGCAACGACGAGCTTCTTTGATACGACCAGTATCCAAAATAAAGAGTAGAATTAAAGATGGTCTACTTCTAAGAAAATAATGTGTAAACAAACAGACTTGATAACCCTTCCCGTGTGTCACCCGAAGGGTGCCACAGTACACCAGCCACAGGTGGCGCATCATTCTTTATGTCAACCGCCCGCTTCCGCTTCTTGGTGAAATACAGTATATGCAAAAATAGTGGCCGTCTTTACATCTCCTAGATCGTTATTTTCATCTACTTGAAATCGCCACAAGTTGTGGAAGTACTACAGCTATAAGCATATGTAGTTGGATCTGTCACGATAGCTCTAGTGGTTGAATGCTGGTTGGATTGCGCAACAGCTCGTGATTGTAGTGTAAATGGCAAATCGCTCTCATCTACCCAGGCAGGCCACTGCATTCTCCATACATATCTCAACACTCTAGTCTACAACACAGATGATCTTGCCAGCATTCACATTGGCTTCCATTCTCTTATGTGCCTCTCCGACCTGTTTCCATGAGTATACCTTATCCACCGTGATCCGCAGACTTCCGTCCGCAAGCCCGGGGAGCGCCAGTTCCACAAAACGGTCGCGCAGCTGCCTCTGATACTCTTTGCTTCTCGTGCGCAAAGTCGTGGCCATAACCCAAATCCTCTTGTTCATCAGCTTTCGAAGGTTGAATTCGTCAATCACGCCGCCGCTCATGAGCGCAACGAGCACGATCCTCGAGTCCATGGCGAGGGAGGCAATGTTGCGGTCCCAATAGTCGTGACCGACAAGGTCAATGATAAGGTCGACGCCCCGGCCCTTTGTTTCTCTCGCGACCACTTCGGCAAAATCTTCACCTTGTTTGTAGTTGCAAGCGAAATCGGCTCCGAGTGACTTGCAGAGTTCCGTCTTTGCATCGGACCCCGCGGTCGTGAAGACTGTCTTTGCGCCACTGTGTTTTGCAACCTGTATCACGGCTTGGCCGACTCCTGAGGCTCCTGCGTGCACCATAACATCCTGTCCAGGTTGTATACCGCCGACTAAATGGACTGCCTGGATTGCAGTAAAGTAAGTCTGCGTATTTTCGTTAATTAGAGCACAAATAGCATGTATAATGATCAGAAGCTCACTTCGGGAATACCAGCTGCTGTCTCAAAATCCAGAGTTGGCGGTTTGTGCATGAGCATATTCTCAGACACCGCGATTCGCTCAGCATACTGACTTTCTCATCGTCAGTTCACGATCATAGCCTTGAAAAATTCATGCAACTGACAGCACTTCCGTAAGCTAGCCCAAAGACTGCATCATCAACCTTAAAGTCGCCTCGGCCTGTAAGATATCGTTAGAAGTCTGTAGTTCGAGTCAACCCCAATTTCAACTCACATTCAGGGCCGATTGCCTTCACTACGCCACTGAACTCGACGCCCATGATATCGCCTGATTCTGGGAGCAATGGATATGGGTACTTGTCCTCTCTCTGCATAATATCCATACGGTTCAAACCAAAAGCCTTGATATTCACGAGCACTTGACCAGGCCCCGCCGCCGGATCCGGCTCGTTTTCGTTAATGTAAAGAGCATCAGCATCACCTTTGCCATTCTTGACCCGAACAGCCCTCATCGTGTTGAATATGCAATTCCTCCAATTTGAGAATCTGACTTGTGTCACCAATATCTTACCTGAAGAGCAGGTTTCGTCACTTTGTATGCATTGCGCGGCTTGAGCTCGGCTCGGACATACTGGCGGCATCCTCCGTTCCGTTCCGATCATTTACTCCACAAAAGCTCAATTGCCGGGCCCCGTCCCTCCGCAGCGTAAAAGCGTATACCCGCCAGGTATCGGGGTAGTGGCAACGGCGGTGTTGTCGAGAAGTTGACGCTTGTCACATGAGCATGAGGAGAAAGGTGCATAAAAATGTTGCACTGCAGGGTAACTGATTAGAGAACAATTTGACCTTGGATATATCGTCAAATATATGCTACTCTTCCAGATTATATTGTGCATATCTACATACCAAAGACTGTTTACAGTTTCAATCAAAAGAAAGATAAGAATACAAGAAAGTCTCCATCATGGCCCCTGGCGTCACCACTACCGAGGTCCAACAAACCTCCACGCTTAACCCTGTGAGCCAAAAGGTGAATGGACCACCTCCAACCAACCAGAAGGACGACTCGTTTTTCGAAGACGTTCACTTCTTAGGCGATAAAGATGGCAACATCGTCATTCGATCTCCCCCAAAGTTTGCCAATACCAATGATGAGCTCGAGTACAAGAAACAACACTTGGCGGCCGCGTTCAGAGTCTTTGCCAAGCAGGGTTTTGACGAGGGAGTAGCGGGCCACATTTCACTGCGAGATCCTCGCAACCCGGGTAGGCAAACACTTTTATTGTTGAATCCGAACTCCGCCTCTCATAGAAAATATGACTGACTTGTTTTCTATAGAGCACTTTTGGATCAATCCTCTGAGCAAGCACTTCTCACAAATCCGAGTCAGCGATTTGGTCCTGGTGAACGAGAATGGAGAAGTGCAGCCCGGCGGCGCGCAGTATCCGATCAATGGCCCGGCATTCGCCATTCATTCCGAGATCCACAAGGCGCGACCGGATCTGAACGCGGCGTGCCATGCGCACTCGGTTTACGGAAAGGCTTTCTCATGTTTTGGTGAGTGTGTGGTTTTTGACTACATGACAATTACCCGCCCGTCGGAACTTCGTCTGAAAAACACTCAAGTACTGACAATTTTCAACTCGTGCAGGCCGTGTCATTGAGCCGCTGTACCAGGACGCAATCCGCTTCTACAACGACCTGAGCGTCTACGACGCCTACGGCGGCACCGTGGTGTCGACCGAGGAAGGGCGGCGGATCGCCGAGGCCCTGGGCCCCAAGAACCGCAGCATCATCCTCCGCAACCACGGCATCATCACCTGCGGCAACACGGTCGACGAGGCGGCGTTCCTCTTCATCTCCCTCGACCGCTGCTGTCACTCTCAGCTCTTGGCCAATGCCGCGGCTGGACCGGGTTGGGAAAAGGTCTATATTGAAAAGGATATTGCCGAGATGACGCACAAGAAGAGTGGTAACCCGAGCAAGATGTGGCTAGCCTTTCAGCCGTACTATGACCAAATTGTGGCAGAAACCCCAGATGTGTTGCAGTAGGTCATTTGTGGCGCCTATAGTGAGGAGGCATTATGAGGACCACTAAGATAGTGGGGTGAGTGAATAGGACGATAACATAAACGGCATTTCAAAGTGAGTACTTTCTATAGTATGTTTTATTAACAAAACGCATTGTCAATTAGTTTTAATGTATTCATGCCGAACTATGAGTCTATCGTATTGTTGCGATCATTTGCAGATGTCCAATCCGGATCTCCCAGATCTTGAAACCCTTCCACGGTGTTCATGAACCCAAAAAGCGCATCACTCATATATGATTCACCATCCATTCCATTGGCGACTTGCTGTGCTACTTCGTCGCCAAATTCCACAGGCGCGAATGTGTCAAAGAGGGAAGTCAACGTAGCAGACTGGGGTGACACTTCGGGAAGACACGCGGCATTGACTAAACTCGACGGGTCTGGTGAGTGTGTCGCTATACTTCTTTATTAGCACAAATACGAAACCAACTTAAAAAAGAATAATGAATTACCTTGGACTTCTACAATCCCGTGTTTCCTCATCAGCCCCCGGATGATCTTCGCGGGCTGCGTTACTCCCGGATTCGGCGTTGACAATTCGTCTAGAGCTTTGAGGCTGTTGCATAACAAACGACTATGCTCCCCGTCATTATGGTCCTTCTCCAAAGCCGCGTTTCGAACGTGTATAGTGCAGCTCACATAGGCCGCATAACTGGTAAGGTAGGGTGCACCTCTCAGGGTGTACGTTGCCCGATACGCTGAAACGATGCCAGTGATGCTGCGAGCTGCGGCCATGCATTTCTTCCAGCATGATCTAGTGTCGGCTCTCGACTGAGTCCTCAGATGCCCATCGGAAACAAACGGCCGGTTCAACAGTATGACCAACGAGTGATAGGTGTTGTGAAGATTCAACACATTGGGGGTAGGCACAGCCTCGTCCTTGGCTCTTCGGTCGAATTTCAAGTGGGACGGTAAGTTATCATACCAATCGGTGAGGGCCGCGTCTAATATCTGTAGGTTCAGGGCCGCTTTTGAGATCGCTGCGTGCGATGAATAGAAACAATCGATAATGCGAGTCATCAGCTTGGAAAGGAAACAAAGCTGCTGGAAAGTGGAAACTGAATATACTGGCGTTGGCTGACACATAATACCGGAAAGAGGCGTCTCGGGATCGACGTAGGGTGTCCATAGATCTAACTCTTCAAACGTGTCGACAAATTCCGTCGGGCATCTATTGTCATGCAGATGCATAGCCATGGGCCGTCCGAGGTAGAGGCTCTGCAGTTTATCGCATATGAATGCACCCCAAAAGACTCTTCGTCTGATCTCAACGTCTTCTGCGCTTGTCCCAGGTCTACAATCAAGATGCAGACCCAGATCGTACACCATCCGCGCCGCGAACCCTGTATAAGACCATCCTTTACTGATGTCCCCCCGGGCGATAAAGGTTGACCCCAACAGAAGAAACGCAACCACGGTGGGGATACTTGACTTTCCAAAAGGTAGCTCACTGGCGATCAGCTCGTCACAGCGTTCAAAAAAGCGTTTCCCGGCGCTTAGAGGATCGGTCGGGTCGTCACGCAGGTATACGCGGTCAGAATATTTGCTGGCGCAAGCGAAAATGGCATTCAAGAGGAGTTTCGAACAATGCGGTCCCCCATGCAGCAGATCTCGAAGCAGTGCTGGACGATATGTTAGTAAAAAAGTATGGTGCTGGCGATTCCAGTGCAGATCGAGTAGGTGTGTCGCTATGTGAACCGGGACGCCGTCTATATCTGGCAGCAGTCGTATCCGAAATTCCTTTTGGCGTTCCACGGCCGCGTTGGCGATGAGCTGATAACTTGTCTCCTTGGTGACCGAGATCTCTGCGACACTCGACCGTCTGGCATGAGCGGGATCATGGAGAGTCGACGTCAGACCAAAGACGCCAATGTGACCCTGATCATCGACAGAGACGTGATTGAGAGGATCAAAGCCCACTTCGGAGCTGGTATCTGCATTCTCCTCACTGGAATCGTGCAACGGCGGCGACAATGGAGGACTATTGGGGCTCCTCTGGCTTTGAATCCGCTCACTTGGTAATTGATTTGGAACTTCGTCTGGGAGCTGCACCGACCCATCGACCACGTCAAGTCTTTCAAGAATCGCGGCAGTCTGGCTTGGTGTAGCGGCTTTCAAACGTATAAGGAGAGTCTCTAGCGTCTGCTTTTGCTGCTGCAAAGACGATACGACGGCGGCTGATGGTCTAGGATAAGTCAGAATCCCTCTTATCCTGTGAGAAGTTGCTACGATAATCACCTTGGCCGCGGTTTCTCGTATCGGTAGATACATGTCCGCTTATGTGCGGAGCCTGAACATCGAGTCAGTATCCAAACAAGATAGAAACAAGCAAGTATCCCCTAGAGATAAATTCACTTACAGCTTGAGCATTCTGGCTGGCCTTTGTCGCATTTAATCTTTTCCTCGATCAGTATAAGGATAATTCAGAGCTATTTTGAACGATGAGTTGCATACCTTTCTGACCCGGCAGAACTGACAAGCTCGGGGCTGGCACACCACGGTCGACTCGGCAGTTCTGGTGTCTCTGCTACTAGACTGGCTCCGAGGGCTCATCGCGGTGCGGGACGGCCGCCCGGCTGGTCAGAAGCCGTACAAGGGCCTTCTTGGCTCCGGCGTCGATCCGCGGGCTCACTCCGCGCAAGTGCCGGCCCAGCTCGATTTTACATAATCTGGTCCGTCTGCTCAGGTCAATAATACGGCACAGATTTGGCATTGACCACAGCCGCGCTTACCAAGTGGGAATACTGCTCCTCTGATTGAGATTCTCGTCGACCGAGGCTATGTATCTATCACGATCATAATTGATCAATTGAGGCCGTACACAATGTTCACCACAACCTCAGAGTCCAGACCAGCTGATCACGTCCCGCAGCATGTTCTTTCAACCTGCCCAAACTTCTGGTAAACTCCCCCACATCGGCACTGATCGGTTTGCGTCGCCCACATATGACGCTACAACGGAGCGTCAAGCCCTGCGGGGATGAGGGGAACCCAGTCTAGTGCTCTCACCTGCATTGTAGCATCATCCTAGACGGGCGCAAAGTTTCCGGCAAGTGTACGAACAATCCTTGGCCACGGAGAGTAACTGTCCGTTGGATCTCATGAAATTGTGTCCAGCGGACGACTTGAAGGTCGCTATTAACAAAGTCGTGGAAATGTCTTTGGATCAGGTGTCTGACGCCAAGCACAAGGTTTTACACGCAGAATTTTCTGGCCAGATTCCACTTTGGCTGCCGACGCGACTTATAAGACGCCAGAGAGGAAAATGACCATCCAGATATGCACGATGAGAATTATAGTCGCTTGCGCGTTTTTGGACTATGACATGAACCTCAGAATCTTCTAGTACACAAGAAAGATCCTCTAGTACTCTCACACATTCATATTAATTTGGATATTGTACACTCACTATTTCGCTGCTCTCAGACAATTATACCAACCACATTGTCACGCTTTTACGCTGTCTTAACAAATACATGTCCACAAGTTGAGCAGATTGTCCTGAAGGATTCAGTCAGTGAACAAGTTGACGACAAGGTCAAATGATGAAGGCATATGCCTAGCTTCATTCTTTTGGGCAGGTTTAACAGTCAGCTCCGATTCCGGTCAACCTATCCCAGTATATTGTGTTTTGCTGTGTATAACCCATGGCGGTGGGCATTGTATAGTTGTTCAAACCTTCCCATATTCGGTATTGTTTAGAAGACTATACGGCATTCAGCAAGAGATGTCCCGGGATGCATCCAGATAAGTACCACTCACTGAAGAAGAGTCTAAGTGCTTACTGTGGATATAAGCCTTTTGGATGATGCACTATCATAGCTGTACGTATATTGTGTACAAACAATGTTATGAATCTTGCGAACCGAGCATTAGACAAAACAAAACGATTCAAAGGAAATTCTTCAGGCAATAATTTCGTCTTTCCCGTAATACTGAATTCGGGATTGAAGAGATTTGGCCAATGACTGCCATTTATAGATAAGGTTTGCTTATGCTTATGCATTGCCGGAGCTGGTTTCCATTTAAGCATAATACCGTATCTATATACCTAGTTCAGCTCCCGGACATACTGCATGCACAGCACTATTGAGCCACGCAAAACATATAATTCGTGACCAGCAAAGATATGCTCAGCTTTTAGTGTATCACCAGGTTGGTTGTCAGTGCGCTCGAGGTCCATATGACATGATTTTAGGTCCGGATATCCCGGGGTCCCGGTCAAAAAGCGCCAAAAGCATGGACATCTTCGAGCTGAATGGCGCAAGCTGCCTTATGAACAAACGGTGCGGCTTGGCGTACCAGTCCAAAGTTTCAACTAACAGTCGTCCTTTTCTCGCATTTTCGTTTTACCCTACTTCGGGCCGTCATGGAGAACTTTGTCCAGATTGAGATCCTGACCAAGACCCCTTGACCCGCGGCTGTTGAATTTCGTTTTAGGGGCTACGACGATTACAGAGGATTCGGCCGCCGATCGCACCCACGAGATCATCCTGCACGGCGCACTACCAGTGACTACCCAGCCTCACCATGGAGACGGTGAACTTGCAGCCCACAAGTCATAGTGGGCATTGCCCACAACGCTTATCGTTTGTGATCTTCTGGGCGCAGCATCGAAATTTCTATCTGATGACATCAAGGCTGCATATTTATATAGAAGGGGTGTGATCTGCCACGGCGATGGCCTCCCTGTTTTGCGTTGATTATCATCTGACTTTTGTTTGCTTGTTTGTTTTGTGTATTCGAAATTCGCAGGCCGAATATATGAAAAAAGCGTTCTCAACATGATTAATTCGATACGTGGTTCCACCATACTCTTGGGTGCCTTGAAACTCGCCACCTTGTGTAATGCAAGCTTCAACTGGACCGAAACAAAATATGTCATAGCCTTTGGCGATTCGTATTCGTTCGTCCAGGGCACGGCGGGCTACCCGAGATATTCATTCATCGGTTCCATGCTTGATGGAGAATTCGAATTCTCAGCCTCGGAACTCCTAGACGACAGGATCGTCCAGAACTTCACAGGCACGGCCGAGGGTGGACCGAATTGGCTCGAGTACCTCACCAACTGCGCCGTGGAGGACGGAGAGTACGCACCGGCAGACTGCCCGGTGCAGCTGTGGGACTTTGCCTTTGCCGGCGGCTTCATCAGCAGCGAGTTCATCTGGGGCGGCCGCGACTACACGATACCCTTGGTCAACCAGACCCAGCAGTACCTCGCGTACGCCGACCCGGTCCTCGCCGAGGCGCCCGTCTCCATGGACAGGAGCAAGGCCCTCGTGTCCATCTGGATCGGCATCAACGACGTCCTCGACAGCAAGTACCGCAAGCCGCTGCTCGAGTCGTACGAGAGCTTCTGGACCCGGGAGCTGGACGCCCTCTTTGCGCAGAGCGTGACGGCCATGCTCGCGGCCGGCTACCAGAACTTCTTGTTCCTCAACCTGCCGCCGTTGGACCGCACGCCCGAGAACCAGCAGACCAAGCACAAGTATCCAAACAAGAGCGGCGTGGACACGTGGTCCAAGCTGCTCTCGGAGCGCATCGACAGCTTCCAGCAGGAGAACGACGGCGTGCAGGCGATGCTCTATGATACCAATGCCTTTCTGAACGAGGTCATGGACGACCCGGCTTCTTATGGCATCACAAACACGAGCACATACTGTACCGGGTATAACCAGCCCGACGTCATCACCAATCCCGAAAAGTACGATTGTGCACCGCTGGACGAATACTTTTGGTATAACAGTCTGCATATGTGAGTAATACTAGCAATGAGCTGTGACTGAATAGCCATGACATGGTAACAAGAACGGGAAAGAAAAAAGAACCCAGCTAATATTGCGTATAGGACATCGCATACTCACAAACTCATGGCCACCGACTTGGCCGAATTCTTGGAGATCCAATCAGCATGAAACCCATAGCAAAAATATAATGTCAATACTCTTTTCTTTACTTGGCGTCGATGCCATTGTTGCCTTTTGTCCCACGATTGCGGGCGACGGATAATGTATATCAGCCTTGGCGGGCAAATGCCGTCTGATGATGCAAACTCTGATCCTGGGGCTGTCTCTGTATACCTTGCGAAACAGAAATTCTGCTGGTTCCTCAGGAGCGTAAGATCTTCCCGCTATAGTGTGACACAATGAGCTCATACGCGAACCGTAGCTGGCCCATCCTACCAGTGATATACAGCCAAAAAAGAATTGATTTGCCAGATCATGGTCAAGCGAGGTCGGATCCCAGTTCCGATTGCCAACGGCTTATGCCGCACAGTATTTGGGGTTTTCCTTTTGGGTGATATTGATGGAGTGTATATGTCTGGGTACCTGATATTGCCTGTTGTTCATATGATGCGATTCGATGATCGTCTGGGAGTGACTAATTCGAATACATGAGACGGAGTTGACTTGCACTCTCGACATTGGAGTTCATGTGGAGTCTCATGGGCACTCTTGCTGTGTTCATATCATGGGCGAATTGGTTGTGTCGAGTTGTAGAAACAGTGAAATGAATGAAATGGCCAGGCAGTTTGCTACTAGGGCGACATGATAGATATCGAGCTGGGATTCGACTGGACAAGACTGGGTTGCATCATGAAACTAGTGATGTCGGGAGGTGGGCAGATTGACTTGCGCGGACTGGACAGGGCCGTGGCCATGGTTGCAATTGTTTCATTGCCGCTCAATTGGGTTTGCCGCTACAATTCTCTAGATAAGTGATTTACTCTCTTTGTGAGGGATACCTCCTAGTAAAGAGGTAAGGAAAACAGTCTTCTACCAGTGACCGTGTTCGGATGGATGGGGGCTCATATTCTGAAACGCCTTTCCTGTTGGACTCTTGCTCGGGTGTGTCAAATGCTGGTCCGTGTTTGTTCGACCCGGAGAATTTCAACGTCCTTCTATTGGAGAAGCCCGAAGAAGCGGTGCATCTATCGCCGTTGGGACGGATCAATCCGAATTGGTTGCAACCTTTGGCGTAGGCGCCCATGACATGAGACTTCAACATTCTCAGGCAGTGGTCCGGATGAAGAATATCTGACGATTGGCCGGCACAGCATCGACTCTGCGATCCCGCGCGTTGCAAGACAGCAGGACTATACCGTTGCTCGGCGAACAAGAGACTTGAGCCTAAAGCAAAGCCCTATTCTGCTCAGTCTGTTATAAAACTGGTGGAGCTTTTTGGCAAACTAGATTCTGCGGACCCTGATACTGCCACCAGAGCGCGGAGGATGGGCCGGCCGTTTAGGCAAACCTTCTGCCGAACTCACCTGACTCTCGAGTTCCTTCTAAGTTCTTTCTCCCAACGGACACCGAACAATCAGGCCATCACGGAGACCTTTCATTTGCTAGCTCCCCAGTATAAAAGAGCCATTTAAAATGCACCACCAATCGCTTGATGCGGGGTGCAACTGGAATGATGCACGGCAGTTGGCGTTACCTAAGCTTGCTAAGGTATATGATATAACATATGTGGTAACATTGAACTTTAGTTTCACAAAGCAATACACTGTAAAGCCAATCGATCTTGTACGACAGATCTCCGAAAATGGGGAGTGGTTGTTGGTCAATGGTAAGATATGCGGCTAGGCATTTGATAATACAGGGAGCAATCGAGTATGTAGGTGAGCAAGTGTAGAGAATACTACGAAACATGTCGTTGAGTAATCCAATGACATGCCCACCATGAGAAGTCGTCAGCACGATAATGGTTCTGGGCGGATGATTCAAAGGGATACAAAAATGACTCGTAAATTCCATTGAAGGCCACGTAAATTCCATCTGTCAATGGCAAGCTTTTCAATGTGAAAGCGACACGCCGAACGCGTCCCCGCTTCATGGCGGCGGCAACAGCGACGAACATCCTTGGAGTAGAAGAAGCAATGGCTCCATGTCTCTGGCTTGGGTATTTAGCAATTAATGATGGTGAATCCCTTGAGTCAACGTTGAACAGTCTACAGAAATTTCTCCAGAGAACATTACTCCTCCCTGTTGCTTTCGGTAGGTCAGACATTCACACTTTTATTCTCGATTGAAGTTTATAGTTCTTGTAAGAAAACCTTTCAGCGACTGTGTACGTGGACGTGGACCCCTGCTGGGCGAGGGCGTCAAGGGCGTTGATGACAGTCGTTTTCCTCAAGAGAGCCCCGCTATGGGCGGGCCCTGGCTTTGACGGCGGGAGCAAGTCTGCAGGCAAGATCCCTCCAGACTTTCGCTCTAGTGTCTGCCCAAGCGATGGCATCCTACCTTAATAGGTAGCCTCTAGGAAAGGGGTGTCGTGATCATGCCCTGCACTGGGCGCGAATGGCTGATGGCCAGGGAAGGAAGCGGCACATTCTGACATTTCGTGTGAAGGAGGACGAAAAGGAACCCGAGGAATAGGTACGAGGCCATGGGAAGCCAACGCTGTTTTCGGATTTACCCCTGGATTCTACATTTCGTCTCATGCAGCCACAGCGGAAGGATTCAGGATGTCGGCCTCCAAGGCTCCAACGACGTTAAAGTGACGCATCCTTTTTCTTCCAATCTTTATGCTGTCTCTCGGCGGTTTTACAATAAAGAAACATGGCCATTGGTATGATCCTCCTCTGTGTTGGTTGTAGAGAATAACCACAAAGTTGAAATTACTCCTCGTCATCATTGTTTAATATGCACGTATGATATCAACGTACACAGTAGTTACTCCTTGCTTGCAGCGTTGACCACGCAACACTGATGACGGCACTTCCAGGGTCGTCTCCCAGGTTGTTTCTATCCCCAAACCCGGACAGCTTAGACAGACCTATCACATATACTTTGGCTACCGGCTACCGCAGCCCTAGTACCTAACCAAGCTAACTGTCTGCATGTAACATATGAATTGAGAACCCTACAGAGAGGTAGGCTTGGTAGGTAACCTTGCAGTAGGCATTTCCGTATTGTGGTACCGTGTGTGCTCCCACTTACGAGGAGCCCTGTACTGTGAGCAAAGGAGCAAAAGAGAGACTTTTGCATTCACATGTGTTTCATACCATGGACCATTATGAAGGACTTTGGGAGCCTTGAATCTCTTTGTAGAAGTTCTTATCAATGGGAGTAGCAGTAGTGGTACTTGTTTGCCGTTACCAACAATTGCCATTTCCGCACGTCAATTGTCAGAAGTCTCAATCCTGTAGCAGACGTTGGAAATCTGCCGAGCCATCCAGTCCAGACATCCCCTTCCCTACCTTATTACCCAAGCAAGCAAGCAAGCCCCCCCTTTGATACGGATCGACAGGCTGCACAGTGCACTCAAGGCACGTGGACTACCCTGAGGACAATTTCATGCTCCAACGGGCAAAACGGGGGGCCATTTCTAGGATCTTTTTTCGAGGGTCTGCCTGTCCAGACTCCATACTACCAGATATTGCCCGCGCCCCGCGGCTCCTATCACAACGCGCAGGACGCTAGGTTACCTATCATCTTTGACCTTGAAGGTACCCACCCCGGAGCGCATAATAGCGCAGGGCCCATCCACCGACTCCATTAACCTTGGGGGCTCTCCAAGCTTTGTATCTGCTGCACTCGGCACGCCATCCATAGAAACTGGCGTGGTTTTTGTTTGGTTGTCTGTTTTCCCTTGCGAGAATTGGGTAGGTAGGTGTAGGGGCTGCTTTGCTACATACTACCTTAAGGCTGCTTGCTCCCTTCTCCAGATAGACAATTGATTTTCAAACAAAAGAAACCTGGACTCCTGGTCCCGATGCATTTCTCCATGAATTGACTGAACTTTTTCTCGTGTTTTGTCGACAAGAAAGCTGTTGTCTGATTTGGGTGTGAGCAAGCGTTGGACCTATCACGACCGCGACCACGATTGACCACTACATACTACTACGAACGACAGTCACCTACCTACCTTGGTACTTTCCGACCCCAAAAAGCCGTCAAAGATTCTCCTCCATTCCCCATTAGTTATTTCGTGGACCGCGATAGCGCGCACAAGCTTGATCGAAAGTGGGAGTCTGTGGACGCCGCCATTCAGCTGCAATCTCGACTTCTCTTGCGTCCTGTTGGCTACTGTTGGGTTAGGCAAGTTAGCAGCAACCCGTCGAACCCGTCGTTCGGTGTTCTGCTTCCAGCCGCGGCATTAGAGCTGTACCTAAGGGAGCCACTGCTGCAAGGGCACTAACTCTACCTGCCTAGGTGCGCCGCTGTGATCCCCTCCTCCCAGGTTTTAGTGGAAGGAACAGAGCAATGGTGGCTACCCGGTCGGGGAGCAAATAGGTAATAGGCTTATCTCATGCTTTCTTAGCAAGATTCGAGAATGCCACAACCATATGTCGCCTCCACCAACCCGAGCAACGGTGCCTCCATGAGCCATCACCACTCTTATTCTCAATCCCAAGCCCAGTTCCACTTCCAAGGCCAGACGGCGCTTTCACCACCGCCCGCCGCCCACAGTCTCCCCTACAACAATTACCCGCCGCGCTCGTCGACATCTGTCACAGCACGCTATCCACCCGCCGATGTAGGGTCCGCCAGGGCCGACTCCATACCGTATCATTCTTCTTCTTCTTCGAGGTCGAATACACCCATCAACTTTTCGCAAAGGGGACCGGCTGCCAATTACCACTATAATCGAAATCGCAGCGGCACCGCCAACAGTACCACCAGCAGCAGTGGTGGTGGTGCATTGACGACCACTAACGGGGTCAGCAACAATACTCCAGCTGGGTTTCGGGCAGAAGCTGCGGGATCTAGATTTCAGTCGTCTAGCACAAGGAGGCCGGGTGATCCCACCATCAGAGAACAGGTACCGCGACCGAACGAAAGTTTATCTCAGCCTGCTCGTTTCGCCGACGAGACACCCTCATCGCCAGCCTTTTTCACGGGAACCTTACCGCGGACGTCGTCTCTGCTCCCGCCCCCGCGCATTGTAGGAACGAACCTCGCCCCTGTCAAGTTCAATGCCGTCGTCTATGATCCCAACTCTCCTCCGGATCCTTTGACCAACCCCCAGCCGCTACATTCGAGAGGGGGCAGCACAGGGGGAGTCAGTGGTGTCAGTGAAGGCTTTCGTAACCTCAATCGCTGGTCGGCCTCAACCACCTCCAGTCGCGCTTCTCATTCGGTCGAACCACAACTACCGGCGCAGCCACCCTTGAAAGTCACCACAAATTTCTCCCGCCGCATGAGCGTGGATTCGATCGGTATTCTGAACCAGGGCCTCGAATCACCCCAGGCGACATTCAACTCTCCTCGAAGATTAACCAAGCGACGACCCTCGGCCGCCAGCATCACGTCTGCTTCCCCGCGTGCTGCATCGAGCGCAAGCAACCGACGACCGTCTTCGCCTGCACTTGCGGCGCCGAATTTACCACCTATTATCACTCTACCGTCGCTCGAACTCTCGACCACGTCTCTCGCAAACCTGACTACACAGCCACTTGATCAGGACCAAACAAGCGCAACCACGGACACGCCTGGCTCGCTTTTCACTGGCGACTTGAGCGGGGATTTACTGAATCAGCGCCAGAAACGGGATGAGCAGACTGATCCAGAATCAAACGCCCTCACAAATTCCCAGACCAAATCAGCATCAGCTGCAGCAAAATTAAGAGACGCCATGCCTGAGCGAAGGGGGCACTCGAGGAGTCGGTCCTCGACGCTGCAAAGCAGTTCCGACTCCGGGGGAAGGACGAAGAAACACCCGTCGCAAAAAGCAATGCTGTCCAAGGCGCTTGCCAAAGCAAATACTGCTGTTCAACTCGACAATGCACAAAATTTTGAAGGTGCACGTATTTCGTATATTGAAGCATGTGATCTCCTAGCGCATGTTCTTGCCAGGACAACGGGAGATGAAGATAAGAAAAAGCTAGAAGCCATTGTGAGTCTCCAGTATTGTGACACTATATGATTGTTACTAATATAAGCATGCAGAGGCGCACTTACACCAGCAGAATAGAGGAGTTGGACGGAATGGTACATGTCCAAGTTCAAATGGAGAGCAAAGCGCTCCCTGCTAGGCCCGAAAGCATATCCTATAATGGAGTCGAGATCACGACCGCCGATAGCGACGAAGAAGACCTCTCTCCAACAGCATCACGAAAGCCTGCTCCAGACTATATGGGCGCAGGGCGATTTGGGGGATCCTCGACTAACCTGGCAGTGGATTCAGTGCAAGGTCCGCCGACCTCGTCATTTTCTTCGAGGTCACCGATGCGCCGCAATTTCGAGGGCTCGCTCACGATACCGCAAGGTCAACTTATGCCGGCGCCATTGTCTCCTCGCCGCCCTGCCTCGCCAGCCAAGCCGAGGACCCCAGATCCCGAGGAGGTTTCCAGGCAGGACTTTTTCGCCTCCAATGATCGGTTGAGTGCAGAGAGCGTCAATGGCCATAACCGAAACCCTAGTCATGAATCCGTATCGTGGCTGGATCCTATTGACGAGTCTGATGGCTCAGAAGCGTCTTCGGTACATTCAAGGAGTTCTTCCTTCGGTGTCCGGCGCAAGCACATTCGCGCAATCAGTGGCGACACGGAAGCTGAATTTGATGCTGCGCTCGATGCAGCCGTTGAAGCTGCCTATGATGATGGTTTTGATCCACTTGACGCCTATGATGAACCACCGGAGGAAGATGTGGTAGCGAACGCGATGCGCCGGGTGGAGATCGCAAAGGAACGGGTACGCCAAACTGAGAGAGAAGCGCTGTCGGAACGTGAGGCCGTGATCAAAGCAGCACACGAACGAGAGAGACAAAGGCAAATGTCGATTGCGGAGCATGACGACCAACAAGTGTACAATGGCCATTTCTTTGACGGCAGCGATTCAGAGGAAGACGAGCGTATGCTTGAAGACTTGACCAGAGACTATGCGCTCAATAATTTCTCCTTCAACCAGCAAGGCTCTAAACAGGTGGAGGCTACGTCAAGGGAACGCAAGTCGGATTCGAGCGGCCTCACGCAAAGAACATATCACAGTTCTGTTGGCTCAAGCCCACCGACGGCCAACACGGTATTATCATCCGTTGCAGAATTACCAAACTACAAGGGGCCCCCGCCATCACTTCCACCACCGCCGCAAGCTTTGCCTCAAATACCATCCCAATCGCCGGGCCAGTCGAGCGTCAGAAGTCGAAGGCTGTCGGGGCAGAATGCAAAGCAGCTCAAGATCGAGACTGCCAAGCTTGTTCAGGCAGCAGGTGGCGCCTCTACCGCTACGATTCCGGTGAAGCCAGGAAACTTTGCCGCGCAGTCAAGGGGAGCAATGTCCGCAACCTCTACGAAGCCAGGCCCATTTTCTATGCGTAGTCCCGACTCTCCACGAAGAGGTGCCAGCCCTGCGCCTCCGTTGATGGCACCACCGACACCGCCACACAACCCGCCGCACACCGAGGATCCCAACGACTTCCGTACTGGATCTCCCATGTCTTTCGGTGGTCCGCTACGCAAGAATCAGTCTTCTTCAAGCCTCAAGTCGCTCAAGGCCCGCCAAATGTCGGTCCCGAACCTGGAGAGTCCATCTGATTTGTATCCGCTTGCTCCTCTCAGCCAAACAATGACAAATTCCTCTATTTCTCGACAGCCGGCAATGCCCGCACTTCCTACGCCTCTGGCAGCCTCTTTTGGCAGCAAAGCAGCCGGTGGTTTTGGAGGAATGTTCCTGTTTGACTCCGACTTCCATGCTGAGCGACCACAGTCACCGAACTCTATCCAATCCCCCAATCCGGACATTCCACTGCCACTAGAGCCGTGCCCTTCTGATGTGATGTTGAGGCCGTTTTGGCTTATGCGAGCATTGTATCAGACTCTTGCGCACCCTCGTGGCGGATACGTCACCACTCGTCTGTTTGTGCCCCATGAAGTGTGGAAAGTCAAGGGCGTCAAATTGCGCAATCTGGAAGACAAGACTTCTCAGTGCGACTTTCTCACTGCTGCTCTACTCAACTTAGCAAGAATCGATAGCAACGATGCCGATGCAGTGTTGGAAGAGATGCAGAGTTTGGAAAATGTGCTGGAGCAAGTACAGCAGATCCTGAGCAGGAAGTTAGGAAACGAGGTGGGAACGCAAAGCGCCGGCGCATTCCGAGATCGAGAAGACAGTGAGCCTGCTCCCCCAGTACCGAGAAGTACCAGCGTCAGTGGTAAAGCAGCGGCATTCAGCTGGCGCAGACTGAGAAGTAAGGGTTCGGCGGCGAATCTCACCAGCGCCTACGGCAGTAAGAGCACGAGTGGTGGCGGCGAGAGAATACCGGAGAAGGAGGTCCTGGGTGTGGGATCTGGCACAATGCCCACCTTGCCCATGGTTCCCCATCCCAGCAGCCGACCGGCCAAGCGTGATGTTCACGCTCTCAAGTTTGATGGTCCTTATGCCGGCTATATGCAAAGTCTTGCGCGACTGTTTGATGCTGCGCAGACAGTTGGTAAGTGGTTTTATATCACGTATGATCTTCGGTCATGGCAAAGTGCTAATTCCTTCAATTTAGATCTCATCGCGCGCCAGGTCGATGACCCAGGACTACGACATGCCGACAAGACGCAAGTTGGTCTCGAACTTTGTACAAGACATGCAGCAGAGTTCTTCAGCTTCTATATTTGCCGCTTCGTTCTCGCAGATTTGGGCTTGCTGCTTGACAAGTTTGTCAAGCGAGGCACCGAATGGGTCCTCATGTAAAAGGTCACCCATAACTAATTTCATTATCGAGGCATGCCGATATCGCATGCCTCATTGCTTGATCGCTCGGCGAATTTCTCTTTGCCGATGCTCTCAACATTCAACAACACGAAATACGAATACTTCAAATGATGGCCGTTAAAGAGAAACGATGATACCAATATACCCGTCTGCACTTTTGTTCACGAGATATTACTTATATAAAGATTTTATGGTTTCAAAGCATATATACAAATATATGCTTTGGAACATTAGCCTGTCTGGGGGACATCTGGGAGGCTTTGCTGGGACAAGGAATTGCTCGAAACATCATACAGATACTCGCTTGCAACGGAGGAAATCGATTTGAGAACAGCGCTTGATGATATGGTTATGCCAAGACAACGAGTTGCTGCTGATGTATATAGCTGGGTGAGCGAGATCGGGATCAGAATCTTGAAGTTTCACAAGAAATACTGCTGAGCATTTGCAAATACTGTGATCCAGACTGGTTTATGTGCGTTTCTCTCTTTCTTCTTTGCCGACCGACACCAATACCATTTTCAACGTATGTTCTGGCATTCAGCAAGTTTTCATGCTCACAGCTTGGATCGTTCCATAAGACCCGCCAGTTCGAGGATCACTGGCAAAGAGGGATAATGGCAGGTGTGGAGCATTGTTCGAGTAAATATCAGTACCTTCGTCTCTGGGCGTCACCGTTTCAATAGCTTGAAAATATGGCAATAGCCATGGACAGGTTGAAGTAGCCTATCAGTGAAACCTACCTGCGCGTTTGCGCCAATATGAAAACCCCATCATTTGGTTGTCGGTCGTTCCTGACACCACGACTTAACCATAGTTCTTCTCGGATTTCATAGTACTCCGAATTGCCGGCTATGATGAGCAGGGTGGAGATGCCCGTGAAGATATCCAGTATCATGAAGCGGCTATATTGTACTGATCGATGGCTATGAGGGTTTGCGTAAGGAAGGCCGCTTGACGTGGCGTGTCTGAACGTGCGTGATCATGGTCCATTTTCTGTGCTCAAGCCATTTTAGAAGGGCTGGCCATGGTTGGTTGCGTATTCTCAGGTTGGAGAACACCTAGGTAGGTATTCGTCTGATTCTATTGTTTATTCACAATGCTTAGAAGTCAATTGATATCTAGATAATAATCAACTCATTTTCTGTTCCTGATAGAAAGAGGTTCGTATTGCTAGATGCAATGCGCGATGCTTCTTCGTCATGTGTTGGCGAGTCTGAGCCTTCGTAACCATACTCGAAATAACCAACCCTTTCATACCATCCAGATCGCTGCTCGGGTACTGGTTGGAGTACTAGACCTCTCAAGGCACCACTAACGCCTTTTCCACCAGCTTCCCAGTAGATTGGTAGAATTGTCACGATCCTATCCTCCACTCCCAAGGCGATATCAGGTTCGATACCACCGCCCGAAGATTCTCTTCGGAATGGTGCATCCAGAAATCTATAATCATCAAGACCATATCGAGTAATCTTGACTTGATACAGATCGCCACATAGGCGTAATTCACCACCTACCAGCCGTCCCGCCTCATCGTGGCGTTGTTGTAACTTATTGTTCTCACGTTTGATTTCGACCAATTGCGTGTATAGTGATGAATCAGATACAAGATCCGGGTTTGGGCACTCTCTGAAATCGACAGGGCAATCGAGAGCTGCCCAGGACCATGTTGGCGCCCTCTTTTCTTCTAAGCGTCCGACGGCCGGCTTTTTGGAGGATATTCTGTGCCATATCAAGCTCCTCGGCATATCATCTCGCCACAGGCCCGCGACGTAGGTGTCCTTTAACACCTGGTTCAGGATCTTGGGAAGTGCACTTATTGCAACTAACTTATCAGAGGGTTTCGTGATAGCTGCTGCACTGTAATGCTTGACCCAAGCTTGCCAAGTCCTGTAGATCGCATTGGCTTGTTCCGAGCCATAAGTATAAACAACTCTGTTCAAATTTTGTAACATCCGCGTTTTGTTAGAAACTTTCGTCAGTTGCGGGAGAAAGTGTAATGATCTGCAGGATTTGTCAGGATATACCTGAGAAGACAGTATTTCTTCGCACTCCCAGAACATCTGACTTTGTGCGAAATGGAGCACTCGTGGCGATAAGAGCCTTTCCTGCAATACCCACGCCCGTCGATTTAGAGGTGCGGAATTGATCAGGTCGAATCCATTCTCGTAGGTAGCCCACGTGGTGAATTGAGTGCTGATACGGCGGTCTTCTGCCCACCAAGCGTCTGCGTCACAGTGACTTAGAATGGAAGGGAACAGACCACCATTTCCATTACGGGATGCCGTAGCTGCTATGTTGAGTAGTGCATTGGAATAAACTTCGGCCATGAGCATGGACTCTTGACGCCAGTCGATCTCAGAGTCTTGAATGATACAAAGCGAATCAATCCAAAGATATCGGAACTTCAGACGTCGAGCAACTTCGATCGCGTGAACAAATGTCTTCGGAAGTCGACCGATAGGTATTCCTGTTTTGAACTCATTGATATTTCCTTCGAGCAATCTCACCGGCACTACACCGCCCCAACAGTGGCTCAAGGTCGCGTACGAACCCTCAAATGACATGCCTCGTGTCTCCACGAGTTTGATACCGAGAGAGTCATTTAAATCGAGCAAGCGAGACGGGATGTAAGCAGGATTGCTGACTTTCAAGTTGCAAGTCTTGTGGTTGTTAATGCAGTTTTCATACCATTGCGTGGCTTGAGCCCAACTAGATTCGTCCCAATTTGTCGATATTGACTGGGGCACCATGTTCACGCCACCCTTTGCCGCGTCTTGATTCTTCGTCAGTTTCAAGGCCTGTCTTTATGTCTCGAGGGTAATGAAGCTTACCGAATCCGAGTATCTCTATATATGCAGATATCGAAGGCTCACGGGACGCTGGAGGTGAGGATGACGGGAAGGGATCACGGAAATCAAACTCCAGCGCCAGCTCCATTCTGGATTCTGCATCGTCCTTTAAACGTATACGTGAAGCATGCAAGTCCGCGATGCTTTTGAAGCGGCGGCCGGTGCATCCTTGGAGATCATCAATAATGACTCCTTGCTTGTCATTGAGGTATTCCTGGACTAGCAAACAAATGAGGCACCCTATCTTGACTCCATTTTCGAATGATGCAAGATCAGGGTGCCAAGGCAATATTTTGCCCTCTCCGTATGCTAGGTTCTTTGTTAGTCTTTTCTTCTAGGAATAAGGATTGATAAACTTGCGTATATACGTCTCAAATATTTGTAAGCAAATGTTACAGAACTCCATTTTGCGTACGCCTCCAGGTATGAGAAACTTTTGGAAAGAATAATTCCCTTAGTCGGGTCGCTATCACAGTGTTTTCCTTGATTCTGAATGAACAGCTAGAAATTCTTCCACAGAATTCAATCGCAGAACAAGGGGAAGTCTTTAACAATCGATTGGTAACGATGTGAGTTTCCCTATTGTTGAGGCTGACAAAACTAAATGTACGAGGTAGCAATGAGGCAGGGGCTGGAAAGCGGCGGAGCTTGCAAAGGCACTTCCAGCTGGCTCGGGTACCACCGTCATTAGTGGTCAGGCTGCATGCTAGGCACACCAGAAACCATGACCGCGACCGAATACCGCAATAATTAGACTCAGACTCAGCGACTGCCACAGTAAGTCTCCAAAACCAAAGAACTTCGAAACCATATCTTCGGCGTTCCTCATGAAATATGCAATCCGCATCCGCCGACGCTATTTAAATTTGATGCATGACAACGTGGCGCTCGTGGTGAGTTCCGTACACCTTCATGTAAATCGACAGCTGACATGGAGGCTAGGCCGACAGCGCCCAAGACACCATACCCGACTAGGCCAGGGCGCACGCAGCAGAAATATGGTTTCGCGAAAGATTTAGATTCTTGGAAGAAATAATATAAGGAAGCGACACTTGGATTACAGACATGGAATCGGCTCATTGGAAAGCATTTGTCTGTGTAACGAAGAAATCAAATCTCGCTCAATCAGAGGTCGACACTGGGCACAAGAGACCTTGTGTCTCACGCAGGACGCAAGACGCGGCGATCGAAGAGGGTCCTCGCACACGATCCGGTAGCGCAGTTTCTTGTTTATCTGGAAGCATGTGGATCTCACGATGCAAATTTGCGTATACATGACACATACTACAATAACAACATCTAATTCCAACGAATCACATCAGCTCGATTCAACAACTCATTCTCGATTAGTATAGTGGTCAGTATGCCAGCTTGTCATTGAATATTCAATGCGATTCGCTGGAGACCGGGGTTCAATTCCCCGATCGAGAGATCATAAAGAAATTGTTTCTATTTAAACTTTTTACTTTTTAAAATCACGATCCAGAAACAAACACCATGCTTGGTATTAATCGTGAGCTCGGCCCGTGGCGCTAGCACAGTATTCTGGCCTTCCTCCTGGATCCCATTGACTCCTGTATTTCTACTTGATTTGATCTGTTTCGTGCATGCGCATCGGGGGCACGACCTATATGCTCTGCATGTCAAAGCAGTGTCTGACAGACAAAGATACCAATCACGAGTGTGTCGCGATGGGCAGTCTCGAATTGACGGCTTAAGTTTGCACTGACATTGCGCATCGACTGTCCAACAATCAGAACAGCGTCGCCCATACTACATGCTCAATGCCTGTATGTTACACTGGAATGAAAAAGACTGAGGCAACAATCCACGTCAGTTCAATAAGAACATCCTCCTCACGAAATGATATTAAAAAATCGTTACCAGATGATTCGCATCAGAACGCGTATGACAAGCGGAATTGATGGAAGGGCAAGTAATACTTCTCCAGGTCAACTGGATCCACTACTAAGGGCAGATATCTTTCAGTCCAGCCATTTTGGGAGGCAGCATCGAAGTTTTTTGCCAACAGTCTCATGCGACGGGCCTTGCAGTACTCCCAATACATGGGATACCAGCCTGCTTGACCCCAGTCGAGGATCGCTGCCACTTTCGGCTGTGGCCCCGGTGCTAATAGAATGTTGACTGGGCAAATGTCGGCGTGCGTGAAATGAATGGGAGTTTCATCGTCGATATCGATTCCGCAGGCGTTGTGAAACTGCTGGACGGCGTCTGCGCCTTCAAACGGACCAGCGAATTCCGCATAGTCTTTTAGGCAGATCTCGTTGAACGGTCCTTTACCAAGACACCCTTTACAACCACTCGAGATTAGCAGAGCCTCATGCGAATCGCCCTACAGTTTGGACTCACCCAGGTAACGACAGTCTCCATCTTGTTCCACCGCCTTCCATGCCTCTACCATTTGCCTAAGTTCCTGACATACAGCTTGCCTCTCGCTTTCGCTCAGGTTGGGCCATCGCCTGTTCAATTGATCGCCCTCTATCAAGGACATATATATGAACCTTTGATCCCCGTCCTCGGTCCAACCAAATACCTCCGGGACCGGCACTCGGCCACTCAAGCGCTCATATACCATCACTTGAGTCTGAGCTTCGGCTATGGTGACATTGTGTCCATACTTCACGGCAAGGCCTAATGAGGGTATGAAGACAGGCGGTGGGCGATCAAAGCTCGTGCTCCCGTCGTTGCCAGATAATCGATTAAGCGCCCTGACTTCCTCTGGCTCGGGAAGGGCAGGTGCGCGATTCTCCCGAAAGAAGCTGGATTCAGGAAGTATCTCCATTAAGAATGAGATGACACTCGGTCGAACGGTGAGCGTCCGCGTCCAACTCAACAACAACCAGTGAAGATGGTAGCTCAGTATGATGCGAGTAACTCGGTTTATGGCAGTAGAGATGAATGAGATGGGGTGGAAGAAGTTGGGTCCAAGTAGCAATGCATGTTACGCTAGGACAATGCAAAATGCCTGCCATTTTTGCCTCCACATAAGCGCAGGCGCGTGCTCTACTCGCTAAGCGCCTCCCAATGCCAGGAAGATGTACCATGGACCAAGACCAGGATACCACACATCTTCTTGAAAATTTTGCATGTTGCCCTCATCCTGGATTTGGTTGGAATACATTATGTGATATCAAGATAGGGGTTCTCTAAATCATTTAATTATCTATATGGTACAACAGAGTACAAAAATAAAACAGCTTAGTTCTTTTTCGCAAACGCACTTGTCTTGAGCCATTGTTCGAGAGTGAGAGCATTTGGATGAAACTTGCGCACCCTAGGTAGATCAGCCTTGTATCCGTCGTCTTTGAACCAGTTGATCATGATGCCCAGCTCGGAGACTGCAGCCTTCAGGGCCTTGCCGAGCAGACCAAACGTCGTTTCCGCCCCTGATCCTGTTGCGCGCTTGAACGACTCGCTCAGCTGGGGGAAAGTGAGCTCGTCGCCCGCTATCCCAAACGCCTTTTGATTCCACGCCGATGGGTTGTGAAAGGCCTCGGCAGCAAAGAAGCCAATGTCCTTGGTCGCGACCCACTGCAGCGGCTTGTCCTTCATGGTGTCCCGGACCATGGTCATGAAGACCTTGCCCGCAAAGCCGGGACTCAGGTTGTCCATGAAAATGACGGGCCGCAGAATGGTCCAGCCCATCTTGCTCTTGCCGCCCGTTGTAGCGTCGTGCAGGTGGTGCTCAATCTGGTGTTTGGTCTGAAAGTGCGGCACCGGCATCGGGTTCTCCCACGACCGGTCGTCGCCGCCGCGCTCGACGCTGCTGTAGACAAAATGCTGGACACCGTTCTTGAGCGACTCGTCCACCATGGCCTTTCCCTGCCGTACCTCGCTGTCGAGGGTCACGCCCTTGCCCATGGAGACTTGTACCGAGTATACGCCCCAGAGGGGCACGTTGAGGCCGGCGGCCAACTTCTTGGCGGAGTCGAACAAGGCTGGGACTGCGTCGAGATCGCCTTGTACGAGTTTGATGTTTTTCGACTTGGCGGCGAGGCGCTGGGCAGAGGCGGACTCGGTGTTGCGGGTGACGGCGAGGATTAGGAAGTCGGAAGGTTGGCGCGCGAGGAGAGCGTCAATGACGGCTCCGCCTTGATTACCGGTCGCACCGGTGATGAGGAGTGCTCGAGACATTTCGATGTAGGTTCAAAATAAAGGAAGAGCAAAAGAGAGAGAGAATAGGAAGGAAAAGGGATTATCTTTAAAGAGAGAGCAGGATGATAATTTTGAATAGTAGACGTGAAAAAGCAACCAGAGCAGTTGCAGTGCACGAGTAGAGACGTAACTGGATTGACAGCAGGAGAGATGGCGCAGATAATATATGGTGTTCATGAGAAATTAGACTATATGTACAAGACGTGTATCCTTTTACAGTCATTTCGTGCTTGACCTATGCATCTGCCATTAATTTCCAGTATGGTATCTATTGCAAAGTATATGACTCGCGGCGTTCCTGGATTATGAAATACGGCAAACCTCGGACACCGAAGTACCTCCGTACCTTTTCCAGCAATTCTCTCCTTGACTAATATGTCGCTTCTCTTCTCTAGGTTCTTGAAGAAGCAAAAAGCATAGTCACTCTTAGAATGTTAGATTCACATCAAGGACGAATATAAGTTCAGATCTATCCTCGACCTTCAATCAGCCATTCCCATCCTTACAACATTTTCTTCATACCACACAAGACTCCACCACAAAGCATCAAGAACCTCCTTGTCCAATATGACTACTCTGACTGTAGGTCTGGCGGGTATCACCGGTAAATTCGGGCGACTTCTTGCTGGCAAGCTTCTTGAGAACCCAGAAGTCGCATTGCGTGGCTATGCTCGCAATCCAGACAAGGTCGACGCCGCCCTGTCGCAATCGCCGCGCGTGCAGCTGTACCAGGGCGAGGCCTATGACGGCGCGGCCATCAAGAAGTTCGTCACGGGCTGCGACGTGGTCGTGTGCGCCTACCTGGGCGATGACAAGCTCATGACCGACGGCCAGAAGCAGCTCATCGACGCCTGCGACGAGGCCGGCGTCGCGCGCTACGTCGCCAGCGACTGGGCCCTCGACTACACCAAGCTCCAGCTGGGCGAGCTGTTCCCCAAGGACCCCATGATCCACGTCAAGGCGCACCTCGACGGCAAGTCTAACGTCCGCGGCGTGCATGTGCTGATTGGCGGCTTCATGGATCCCATCCTGAGTCCCTTCTTCCGCGTCTGGGACCCGGAGAGCAAGACGCTCCAGTACTGGGGCGAGGGCACCGAGCCCTGGGAGGGAACCTCTTATGCCAATGCGGCCGAGTTCACGGCTGCTGTCATTGCTGATAGATCAGCAGTCGGCATTCAGAAGTGTAAGTCATTACCATCCCCTTTACCCCTTTCCCTGCATTCCGAGAATAGCTTTTTGACCTCCTCTAGACCTGGGCGACCGCAAAACCATTACCGAGATCGCTTCCACTTTTGAAAAGGTGTATGGTTTCAAGCCGACGCTGCAACGTCTCGGCTCGCTCGAGGACCTCAAGACCCGCATGCACAAGATGCGAGCTGAGAATCCTGCCGATATCTACAGCTACATGTCTCTGTAAGTTGCCTCCCCTTGTACCCTTTCCAACGCCAATGTGTTTAAAGGTTAAAGAGTATTGGTTGCTAATGTGTAATCTTCAATAGCTTCTTCATGTATTACTGGATCAATGGGCAGACGTTTGTTGGTCCCGAGACTGACAACGCCAAGTACCCCCAGGTCAAGCCGGAGACGTGGGAGGACTTCTTGAAGAATCGTAGTCTGGAACAACTTCCTTACGCATACTTTTCTCTTGCGAATTAGGTTTAGAGACTGGAAGCCCTAAAGTTAGGTTCTTGTGATTGTCAGTAATACAAATTTGTCTTGTTGCAAAGTTAAAACAAATCGCCTTGAAATAAAGCAGTGATCTTGCCTAGCCCATGACGACAGCCCAAATTTCACATAGTTACCGTTGATGAATCGTTGTTGGTGCTGGCCGGAAATGTTAGAATTGGAAAAGTATACAATGAAAACGACTTTAGTAGATGATGATGCCGACTCATTTGTGCTCGGATCCAATCTGAAGCTGGGGACTATTATATGTTTTAGGTCGACATGCGATATTCATGTAAGGTAAAGGCGATATCTTCATTTGAGGGCTGTTGACCAAAGACTGGTGGGCGCATCGATATCATTACAGTACATGTGATAATATTCTTTCAGCAGGCACAGACTGAACTGAACTGAGTAGCCCTGTTATGGAGTCTGCATTGCTGATGCAACCGATGGGGACGCCTACAATTTCCATGCGTCAGAATTAATGAACAAAGCGGCGGGAAACTTTTCACATGAAATACATAGTGGGCGGGCTCTTACTTGATCTAACTCCGATTCTATTGTTAAGCCCAGCTCTTCAACCTTTGCCGTCAGCTGGCCAGCGAGCATCTTGGCCACATGACTTGACCCATGCCGAAGAACTCGGAAGAAGAAGGAGATATTCTTGCGGCTGTCCATATTGCCACTCACTGCGAAATCCTCGACGAACATGAGAGCGGTAATGTATGCCGTGTAATCCAGTATGGGGTTCCTGAGCGTGCTCACAAGATCTGAGGCTAAGCGGAACATGGCCACGATCTGTCCGGCGGCCGCCAACATTCGAGTCTGGCTCTGTCTTCTAATGAATTCTGCGTCGACTCCTTCAAAGCCACGTGATTTACGTAATGCAGTCTTTTGGAGACACATGTCGGCGGTATGGAGTAGTACGTTAGTAAATACAGCACACTGGCTGTTGGAATTACGGGGGAGCTGAAGGGTTTGCGGCAGCTGGAGCCGTGTAAACATAATACTGTTGTCGATGCTCTGATGCTGAGCCCAAAAGTCCTCAATCTCTCGAGGGAATGAATGGTTCTGATCCAATGCAAGCCGAGACTCCAAGTCGACTGTCCTATAGTATAGATGGCTTGCGATAACCCGCACTGCTAGTCGCGATTGTGTTGTAGACTTCTTCTGTAAAGTCTCGCGAAGACTAATTGCTGGCTCTTCTCTCTCTTCGTCAAACGCCTCCTCCGTAGCTGGAAGGAGAGTGTGGATCTGCGGAAGAATCAAGAGTATCAGAGAACAATCATAAGCGATGAGGATGGAGCAGATCAGCATACCTGGTCATCATTGATCAGTGCGGGCATCCCGGACGTAGCAAAGACCAGACGATCAGCCACATATATTACCCACCACGTTCTGCGACGCTCTTCCCGTTCTATCCAGTCTCTAGGTGGCGAATGGTGACAAAACAGCGTTTGGCGGTGGTCAACTTGATCTAATTGGTGCAAGTTGAGTAGCTGGGCGAAGCGAATGCTGCGGCCGAGACTTAGGTATGACCGCGCGAACATGGCATTCTGAGCTTCAAGATTGGCCAGTAGCAGCCAACACTGGGCATGAGCGACACTTGGCTGGTCGACTCCTGAATCCTACACAAGTGCGTTAGTGATGGGGAATGAAGATTTGCGGGATGCCAAACTGACCTCCACCTCGTCAGCCTCTGCCAGTTTACGGGCTTGTTGGTACAGCGAGGTGGCTAATGATGCATGTCTGACGTCCATCGTAGCACCTGTTGCCATAATCACGTACTGAAGGAACAATGGCGGCTGTTGTGAAGCGGATCTGCAACGCAAAGCCGTCATGTACCGAGAACGGTGTATCATTGGGCTGCCTTGATGGCACTTGTCAAAATAAAGAGCGGTACTATCGTTGTTTAGAGTGATGAGTACCTAAAAAAGCGCGGTGCAAGCAACTTACAGATGTTCGAGCAAGTCGACGGACACTGTTGGACTAACAGGTTGACTCATTGGCGAGTCGGACCATATCTGATGGCCATCATCGTCGCCATCGTCGTGGTCGTCGAGATTCTCATGACTCTCACCAGCGCCGAAGTCCTGTGATTGAAGCAGGTTGATGGAAGGTGTAGACTCCAGCGACCCTGAGATGCTTGCAGCTGCAACTACCAATGGAACCATTCCAGGGAGTGGCGAGTTATTGCCGACCGCTGTCCCAACACCTGTACCGATCACATCAAGCCGACTCTCGAGTTGTTCTATTTTATGCAACCACGTTGTGCATTAGCAATTGACACTTGATGTAAGGCCACCTAATGGAGCTGACAATACTGGTGGGAATAGGAAAACATTGAATTACGATGATGACTTACGCAATTTGACTTCGAGATCACGGACTTGCTTTGGCTTACCGACATGAGATTTCCGAGCACCGGGATATGCACAAGTCAAGCCAACGCTGCCGCAACGGTCGCACGCCGGCAAAGTCCGATCACAGCGCTGTTTCTTGGACCGACACGGCGTACAGGAAAGCCGGGAATGTGATGTGAAGGCGATCGGAGACGGAGCCGCATCACCGGGCTCCATTGTTTGGTCAGTCGGGGTCGGAGTTTGGCAGACGGATTCACATCCAGGTAGTGAAGGTAAAGACATGGTCTGTTGGTGTCCTTTGGTGCTGTGGGATGCGGCTTCTAGTCGCATTTGGCTACCAAGGACACTGAGAACCTTATTGTCTGGCACTAGCTATACATACATTGCCTGTCTAGGCCCCTAAACTCAGTGAGCAGCAAAACTGTACCGATTCAGCTCAGCGGCGAGGTGTTCGCTCGGCACTGGGTGATGTCGTACATGATTCATTTTTGCTCGGCGAGGCCGGCCATGAATCACCAAGTACGATTGGTGTTATGGAGATAATCAAAGTTGACTGCCAAGGTGGTGTCTGTTTCTGCTGATTTGTAACCTCTCGTGCTTTGGAGTCCGACAAAGTCCGTATCCACTGTAACTTTTGCACCAGCGCGCGGATTAGATACCTCTAGGCTCTAGCACTCCACGAAATAGTGATAAATCTAGTGGAGACGGACAAGTCGGGGTTTCGCGCCCAGGGTAAGGTGCTGCTCCATTCATCAAGATTACCATCACAGGCCCGACATGGTCGACTAGATCTTGGCTGTGATGACTTGCCATAAAAATGTCATTTAGTCAAGACTTTGTTTGTCTTTCGATTTTCGCATCATGGCCTGTTGGATTTTAAAATCTTTTGGTTCTCTCGTTTTCTTCCCGCCGAGCCAATCTAGACATTCTTGTAATATACGCATACTTGTGTCGCCGCTGTTGTAGAATCACGGTGTAGTGATATTCTCAATCCCCACCCCATACAATGTCAGTCTCCGCTGTCCAAGATTTCACCGTAAAACCTGGGTCGCTTGTCCTAGTCACTGGTGCCAATGGCTTCATTGGTTCGCACGTTGCGGACGAGCTACTTGATAGAGGGTACAATGTGCGTGGGTCAGTCCGGGATACTAGGAAACAGGCCTGGCTCAAGGAGCACTTTGACAGCAAATACGGATCTGGGAGGTTTGAGCTGGTATGCCTGCCAGAAATGATAGAGCGAGATGCATTTGACGCTGTCATGAAAGGTAAGCACTCTTCATCTCGAAGCGTCATTTCAGCTGCTGACAAAACCATAGGTGTTGACGGCGTGGTACATGTGGCTTCGCCTACTACATGGTCCGCCGATACCGATATTGTCATTAAAACAGCAGTATCGGGTGCGCTGAATGCCCTCAAGGCTGCAAACGAGGAACCGAGTGTCAAGCGTTTTGTACTCACCAGCTCTTCCGTTGCTGCAACTTTCCCCAGCACTGACAAGCCCGGTATCGTTTTGGGACCAGAGAGTTGGAACGAGGAAGCAGTGGACTTGGCTGCAAATGGCCCATCGGACCCCGGCCAACAGTCATGGGCTGCCTACGCAGCTAGCAAGACTTTGGCAGAAAAGGCAGTCTGGGAGTTTTCTCGCACAAATGTCTGTCGGTCCGACCTGGTCGTGAACACTGGTACGTAACGCGTTGCGATTCCAAGCGCTGAGGTATACTGACAGTGTCTAGTTCTTCCTTCTACCAATTATGGCGAGAGCCTCGACCCAGTACACCAAGGACATCCCTCAACATCTTCTTTCGTCCAGAGTCTGTGGAGTGGAACTCATGCAGAAAGACTTGCTCACATCAGTCCTCGTAAGCTACACTTGCATTGCTAACATACCAGAAGCAACTGTATACTGACATGTTTTCGCAGAGTATTTCATCGACGTGCGAGATACCGCCAGACTTCACGTAGCTGGACTTGTACTCCCTGGCGTCGAGAGGGAGAGAATCTATGCATGGGCGGAGCCTTGGAATTTCGACCAGGTGCTCCAAATTCTGCGCAAACAGCATCCTCAAAAGGAGTTTACCACAACCGCCAGCTTTCAAGGCGGAAGGGACTCTTCGATTATCACAAAGCCACGCGAGCGCGCATTGGAACTGCTTCGGCGGCTGGGAAGGGATGACTTTACCTCTCTGGAGGAAAGCGTTCGGCTGAATACGAAAGACTTGTCTTGACATTCAAGAAAGCTGGCAATACCATCGATGTTTGAATAGCTCCCGCACTATCCAGCCTCCAATACCAACATCTGTGCTTCACTACTCGTCCCACATCACCGTGCGACTTTCAACGTGAGACTTTCTTGCGAGCTCTATAATGTGCAGGACGTCCCGCACCTGCGTCGCCTTGACCTCCAGCTCGCCTGTGCCCTTGATGGCGGCGGCAACATTTTCATATACCGACACCCATCTTCCCGGGACGGTGGGATAGCGACCAACATATTTTCCTGTCTTGTCGTCAATTTTCTGATGACTGGCGTCGAACTCCTCGATGGTTGTAAGAATGCCATTGGTTTCGGCCGGCTCGACACCAAAGTTGGGGTCAGACGGGCTGATACCGTCGGCGATCTGCTCCTCCTGGGTACAGGTACTTCGTTGCTGAGTCTTTGTAAATGTTAGAAGTTGTACTCATGAGAAAACTCGGAGAGAGTCGAGAATCCTACCTTGAAATATGATCCCTTGGATCCGCGTATGATGTACTTCAGCTGTTGAGACATAATAGTAATGATACTTGTCTTCACCGTGACCAGCAGATCCTTCTGGAGGCCTGAATATTGAAGTATAACGGTGAAGGAATCTTCAATGTCAGAGTCACCCCCGCGCTGGGTTCGGAAGAATGCGGTCACGGACTTTGGGCGACCGAAGAGAACCACGGCCTGGTCAATGCTATGAGTGCCTGCACAAGCCCGATGTTTTAGTCCGCATGTCTCCATATGGTCACAGAAGAGGGTTCAGTCACCCTACAAGTCACACTTACCCAAGCCAAATGTCATGCCGGACCCTGGAACATATTTCTTTTGGTCCTTGGGGAACCATACTCCGGCGCCTTCAAAGTCGTAGTGCAACTCAGCTTCTTTGATGTCGCCTAGGGCATTTGCCGCCATGAGGCGCCGCAGCGTCTGAAAGTCACCATCCTTCAAAAGTCTGTCAGCACAGATCCGAGGAGACATCTGCGAATGTGAAGTGGCTATCTTACCCATCTCCTGTTCTGGAAGCAAGTAAGAATGAGTTTCTTGCTGTCGGCGAGCTGTATCAACTCGTCCGCCTCTTGCGTAGACTGCGCAAATGGCTTATCGATTATGACTAATATTGGTCAGTCGATGTCATCATTATACAACAGTTGAGGGCATTCATTATTGATAATCTACTCACCATGTCGGCCAGCCTGGAGGGCAAGCTTTCCCAGGGACGCATGCGAAGCAGTGGACGTTGCCACCACGACTAGATCAATATCCGCATCTGCAAAGAAGGCATCGGAAGTGCGATAGTGGCGAACATTCGGGAAATCGACGGTGCAGTGTGAGCCTGGCGGTGCCGTGGTTGGGTCGCTAGGTGCCGCTGCGCGTTGAAGAATGGCGACCACCTCAAGATCAGACACAGCCTGAATGAAGGGAAGATGAAATTTCTTGGCCGAGTTGCCGTAGCCCACCACACCGACCTTGATCTTTGCAGCCATCTAGGAAGAACTTTATACTGGTATGTTACAGGTTATCCTTCAGAAGGAGGTCGTTCCAGGAGCAGGCAATCCTCATTGTTCCCCCGTCCTCTTAAGTAGGTTGATCAATGTGGAGTAAGTTGTCATGGTTGCAATGTCATGCCTCTCTATAGGCCACTGCCAAGCTTGTCTCATTGGAGGATCGCGAGAATGTCGGCTAATGTACGGTATAACACGTTCCGGTCTCCAATTCACTCCTTGGCATGCGTGACGTTTAACCGAAGTTGCTTTGGTTTCTTTCAAATTCTGAGCTCATAAAAGGCAAAGCCGCTGCTTGTACACCATATCTCGGGGCTAAAGTGCGAGATCATTGATCGGCGCGTCAAACTATAAGTATTCGTGCGCAAGATAGGCACAGCACGAGAGAATCCTGAAGACCGGGCACCAGCATTATTCTTTGGAATATATGAGAGGCACGTGCATGCTTGAGAAAACCGCTACAAGGGATAAGGAATTTGGATTCCGCATCAGCAATGCGGACATGATTATGCTACCAAGACCAACCCTCCGACGGTACAATCGGGTTGTATTCATCTTTCTATGATTAGTAATGAGCATGTGACAATGGTCTAATGATTGCAATGTGCAGCATCAAGGACTATATCTGCTCATGATTGGCAAATGATGTTACTACGTGCTGCTGATGGCAGATGCAGGTTGGAATGCAACTGCTCTGGGCCGTTGTGGTGGGTATTATGGGGTGCCCCCCACCGATGCCACGCCCCAAGTATAAAACGCCCTGAGCTCACTAACTTATAGTGGTTGATCACCAGCCTCCCATGGTGTTCCACTAAGACCCCCATCCACCAAACATGACTTAGAATTGTGTCAACCTTCCTGACTTTTATTATTGAAGCAATCGAATTAGTCAGTCGAATTAAAATCGAAAGGACGATAGACAAACAAAATCGTTTTCTCGCACTGCAAAAAGCTGACAAGCTTCAAAATTCAGCTGCGCCATGGTCAAGGTCCGACGCATTCTTATGATCATACACGAGACACATTGTTCATGGCTGGCTCAAACCTTCAGCCCTTCGCCATGGTCTCAGACACGAACAACAGCTGGATTGCTGTGGCTCAAAACCTACTCTCACAAAATCAGCGACGTGGGATAGTGGCTAGCTGAGTGGTCAAACTCGTTTCTCAAGAAAGTTTACAATTGAGATAGTAAGAGATGTCACATTCGCATTCCACGTATCATGGCGAATCATGAGTATAGACGGTGATGTCGACTTGTCATATTTCTCCTAAAGCCTGCGGTTTTTGCTCTCTTGAGATGAAGGAGCTGAAATCGGGATTGAACTAGCCGGCAGCCACGACGCTTGTAGAGAGCGCTCGATGAAAGACTGATTGCAACCGAAATATCCCTACGTAGCCAACGGAGAAGACGAACCAAAATTTAGGTATAAATGGACGACAATTCCTTGCATTGCAGATAGAACCAGAAACAATCTTTTCACTGCACACACCAGATTTTCATCATAGCTACTCACAGAGTGACCGTACTCATCCCTCAATCTGGCTCAAGCATTTGATCCTTGGTGCGGCGACATAAACGAACGCGCCGCTGCAGCTCTCACATCTGGCAATACCAATCTCGTGGTCGCTCCCATGGCAGCCGTCATCCCAATTTCTCAACTTACCAAGTATCCCTGTCATACACAGGAGGAGGAGGATCCCAGTTACGGGCCTGCTCCAGTGTCTAACCTCGCCGGCACCACTGGTGACAACGCTCCTGACGAGCCTGACTCTCTGGTCGTGGGCTACGGGACCATTGTACCACGCTGGGATGTCACACTACCCGGTGGTAGGAAACTCCAGTACTTTGTTCGAACGGGTGGTTTCCCATCTGAAAGTCAGGCGCGTTCTGCGGCCAAGAGCTTCCAGGAAGCTGCCGATTCATGGAACGAACTCGAGCTCGGCATCATCATCTCCGAGACGACTGAGGAAGAGAGCGCAAACTTCTACCTTGTCTATCAAGTCAATCCGGTCAAGGGAACGGGACGCAGCACGCTTGCTCGAGCATTCTTCCCCCACGAGGCGGATCAGGATGTCATTGTCTTCTCCCGAGCCTTTGATCGAGACGCCTTGCCCATTTTGAAAAACATCTTCCAGCACGAGATTGGTCACATTCTCGGCCTTCGACACGAGTTCGCCATTACAGGTGACGCCGCAAAGGACCTCAAGCCCGAAGGAGAAGGCGCTGTCCAATACTTGGAGAACAACTACAATTCCATCATGAGCTACAACTTTCCTCCCAGAATTCAAGCCAGCGATCAAGACCAGATCGTTCAGTTTTACGGATTGGCCAATGGGCACATGATGAATGGTAGCCCTATAACCGACTATCAGCCCCAAGCTCGTCGCAAGACTAGACAGTGAAGTTAAGGTCAAATGGCGGGGGGTTTATCAAGGACAGTAGACGGAGGAGGTGAAACGCATAGGGTCTTTCTAATTGCTGCGTGTTCATTTCTAGGTGTGGAATATTTCTAGGTGTGGAATACAGAATTTATCTCTAGCTCCCGAGGTAAGCCGGGATTCTTACAGATCTGGTATGTTATCAAATTCGATAAAGCCAATCCAAGCTTCAAATACCACTCTATATACGCCCTTGCAATGACAGACACAAATAAACAGTGTGGCTTGATTTTAAGGACTGGATTTTCTAACTGTCAGATCATTTTCCGTCTTGCCAACTATAAGTCGAATCGTTGAGGCATATCTACTGCTGGTGTACCATATTTCTGGGCTCAGCTGGGGGCACCACGATTCAAGTCGTCTGCTCATACTCCTAGCTTCTCTGAGAGACTGCCAATAAACGCGCATCGTTCCAATAGCTTCTCGTGCTGGAGTAGACGTGTTCTTTCCTGATCCCGGGCGTCCTTCATTTCCTCGTAATTGACTCCGTCAGCAAGAGGCTGCTGCATTGCGTCCTCTGAGTCCGCACTGGCCGATTGATCTTTGGCGCAGCTTGAAGAGCCTGTTCCAAATGGCCCACCTATCACCATCACGTTCAATTGAGAGAGCTCCTGATCACTGCCCTCGCGGTAGAACTCTGGGAAGGACTCGGGCCACAGATGGAAGTGCTTGTCACCGGAGCTGGTCGGATCCCCCGTGTATGCAAAATTGATAAACGACGTGCTCAAGGAAGTGGAAAGCGCTTGATCCGACTTAGAGACCTCGCCTTCGGGGAACAGTCCGTTGAAGATATAATGCGTGTCGCTACCATGGCATGTCTGCACATAAGGCATACCGATAGCCTTGAACATTGGCTCCAACATGCTTTGGTTCAAATCGTAAAGGCGCACACCGGGAAATGAGGGATCGATCGCTTTCGACTGAGCAGACAGTTGATGGCCGAAATCAACAGCAGAGCATGTAAAAAGGAGATCTCGCATAATTCGTGAAATCCGGAAATAATTCACAGGAGCGACTGGCTCGGAGTCGGTTCTCCGGGCTTCATAGTTCTGGGCTTCCTCCTGAAAGTCCACAGCTGGGTAGAGTGCAAATAGCTGACGGAAGTCCTCGTCATCCAAGGCATGAGCAAAAGCTCGGATGGGAGACTTCATGTCTTCCTCGGTCTGAAACGTAGCGGCTGGCCCCGCGTTCAATGCACCGTCGTCCTGTGTCCAGCCAAGAACAGCTGGGATACCTTGCAACGTGTTATCATCAGATGCCGACAGAGATGCCTTCATATATCACATACCTTTGACAAATTTACCAGATTTGTACAGAACTGATTGGCGGTCCGGAAGGAAATCGCCATCGACGGAAGGAATAAACGTAAAGCCACCAACGGGAGGATGGTTGGTCACGGAGTAGTCCATAGCCACTTCTGTCAACTTCTCCATTGAAACTTCACGAAGGCACGCAAGCTGTTCAGCGCCATCCTTTTCTCCGCAACCCACTTGTTCAGCTACGGCGCGAGTATGAATTTCGGTGGCATCACTGGTGATGTTCAGTGCGGTGCCGGGTGGTCCGGACATAGTCCATAATTGCGTAAAAGGCACACCTTTCTCGCCTGCATATGTCATGAGATGAAGAGAAGCGAAAGTGCCACCCGCACTGAGACCATAAGCAGTGATCCTTGTCGGATCGCCACCAAATGCTGCGATGTTCTCCTTGATCCATTGAAAGCCGGCTCTCTGATCTCTCATGCCGACATTCAAGGATTGCTGATCTTCCAAGACCTGGAGGCGTGCAAAGCCAAATATTGTCAGCCGATAGTTGATGGCCACATAGATCACCGGCTTGTTGATTGAGGCGGAAAGCGTAAGAAGTTTGTCGGGTTCAAAGTGAGAGTCGTAGGCTGAGCCTTTGATGACTGCACCTCCGTGAAGCCAGACCACGACTGGAAGATTATCGTCGGCCGTAGTACCAGCTGGTCGAGAGATCCGAAGGGTGAGACAGTCCTCACTAATTTCCGCCGTCTCGTCGAAGAACGGCGGTATCGCGGCTCGGGATTGAGGACAAGCGGCCCCGGGGGTTGTAGCATCTATGACGCTTCCGACGAGCGGCGCATAAGGCTCTGGTGGTGCGAAACGACGGTCACCAGAGGTATCATGACCATATTTAATATTTTGGAAGTGCTCCACGGCATCTTTTGTTGTGCCTTGGTATGTATTTTGGCCGTTGCCGACTTTGACAGTGGGCTCCGCAATAACAATGGAGTTGACCAGCAGGCCAACCAAGGCCGCTGCACGCGACGAGCCCAAGTGCATAGTGAAGTCCAGGGAATATTTATTTTCACTGTTGAAGCTCTGGTGTTTTATGAACAGGAAAGGTCAAATATTGAGAAGGTGGTGACAAGTAGTCGCTCCGACGACTCAGTTTGGGGGGTTCCGTGCAGGGATAGCTGCTTCCTGCGCGTTGGTTGTTAGTTGTCGTCCTGCAGACAATAAGAGCAAGACTTTTCAACGATATCCAATTGCTATCTGCCGCACAAATGCAAGCATTAATGACTCCGCTGCAGCCATTCTCGCTCACTATTTCACTGTTTCATGCTGTCCGCAGGTCATTACTATCAGTTCTTGACCTTGCCTTTCATTCTATCCTTCGTATTCGCGCACTTTACCCTCAATATGGATTCGATGATAGCAGGTGCTTCTTGGACCCTCGTATTCTATGTGATCGCGTTGTATCTTCTTGCATTGGCATCTTATCGTCTTTTGCTGCACCCATTGGCCCATTTCCCAGGACCCAAATTCGCCGCTCTCACGCGCTATGTGGAAGCATACTATGATGTTGTTTGCAATGGCCAGTACACTTTCAAGATGCAAGAGATGCACAGAAAGTATGGTAAGTAAGAAATGATTCATAGACTATATCGCCATCTAATCATCGCAGGTCCTATTGTTCGCATCAGTCCCTATGAGCTCCACATCAGTGACCCAGATTTCTTCCAAAGTATCTATACACGTGAAGGGTATTGGAATAAATATGATTGGGCTGTTGGCGCATTTGGCGCGCCACTCTCAACTATCTGCACAATTGATCATGATACACACCGACATCGACGAGCTGCTCTCAATCCCTTCTTCTCAAAGGCAAATGTCGCTAGGCGGCAAGAGATCCTATGGAGGCTTGCTGAGAAGCTTTCTTCCCGTGTCGATGAGTTTGCCGGATCCCAAACGCGCCAGATATGTTTGGGAGCAGCTATAAGTGCCTTCACTCGCGACGTCACAGCAGAGTATGTGATTGGAAAAGAGTTTGCCAACCTTGACGATCGGAGTTTTGATGCCGAATCTGTCACTGCATTTCGTAGCTCGGGCTGTCTATGGCGAAGGACAAAACATATACGATGGTATAGCAAACTCTTGAAATCAATCCCCAAATGGTTGATCAAACAGAACCCCAATGACAAAGACCAAAGCTTTTTCTCCTTTCTGACCGTGAGCAGTCACCCAGTTTGTACGCGGCTGTAGCTACGTTAAATAAAGCTGACACCGACTGCAGGATATGATGAAAGTTACCATCGAACTATTTAATTCAAGCAGAGACACCAATCCCGACGCACCGCCTACCATTGTAGACGCGATCCGCGACGCTGATCTCCCGCCGGCTGAAAAGACCTTGAACCGCGTGTTCGAAGAGGTTGGCACCATTACCGGTGGAGGGTTTGAGACTATTGCCAATTCTCTTAGAATGATTCTATATCATATCTATAGTAACCCAGAAATCCTGCGGCGCCTGCGTCATGAGCTTGGGTCTGTCGCGACCGCCTCTGCCAACTCAAAGGATCACTTGAGCAACCTCGAGCAACTTCCATATTTGACAGCGATTTTGACGGAGGGCCTACGTCTGAGTCCAGGGATCGCGACACGTTCCCAGAGAGTTGCGCCAGATCGCGACATCCGCTACAAAGAATACACCATCCCCAGAGGAACTCCCATAGGCATGACGACGTTATTGATGCACTACGACTCGACGGTCTATGAAAACCCACATGAGTTTGACCCCGAGAGATGGACTGATACAAATCTACGACGAAGAGCGGACAAGGCTTATGCGCCGTTCAGTAGGGGCACAAGAATTTGCCTCGGCATGTAGTAAGTCACTTTTGAAGCCAGAGCAGGATATACCCAGTCACTGACAAGAAACGACTAACAGCCTCGCCTGGGCTGAACTTTATATTGTGATTTCAATACTCGTTCAGCGTTTTGATTTTCAATTTGATACTACTGTCGTGGACGATGTGGTCTGTAAGAGCGACGATTTTGTCATTGGCACTTCCGGAAAGACTGGTTTTCGGACATCCGTCGCTAGAGTGTAGAAACCTTGAAGTTTGCCGCGCAGGCCACTCGATTGAAACGGGTCGCTGTTCACCTAAACTTTCGGGCATTCTTACGTACTACTTCTTTTTCTTTGGCCCCCATCCCGAAATCGCTACTTCGTGCAATTACCGAGGTCAAAGATAATTCAGATGAGACTATCGCGAATGGTGACGAAGGCACATCGGGGAGTATTTTTGAGGTAGCAAACTGCATCTCGAGCAAGGTGACGATTGGAATTCTGTTCCGCACAAGCAGTGACAAAGCACCCGCTCTACCTCGTTAACCTTCTTGTAGCATGGAACGGCTCATGGTCAATCTGCATCTGGGGGCAAAATGGAACAGATAGAGTATACAGATCAATCCGCTAGGTTCGAGCGAGTCATGCTGACAATCGAAGAACTTGACTAATCGGTCCACGTACTTTGAAAGTGCGGTCAAGGTCCATAATGAATATATGTTACCCATGTAGGACTCTTCGTTTGGCCCTCGGTTTCTTCATCTGAGCTATCCAGCTTGGCATCTCTCTGCGATTGTTCTTTCGGAGTTGCAAGGTCTCGAAGCCAGCGGTCTCGCATCTCGCGAACGGCCTTGTGTAGTCCCTGGTATACCGATGCGTCCGTTAACTTCCTGTCTCTCATGTGCTCATACGTCATTCTCGCTATGTCCACGCACTCTTCGTCTTCGACCTCCCAGAGTGTTCCTATGACATGGCGAAAGCCTGCCACCTGGAATGCATTGATGAGATCCAGGCGTTCTTCAACAGATCTCTCGTCTTGGATGCGACCAGTACTGCAGGCAGAAAGGTACGCCAATAACGGCGGTCGAGCTCCCAGATTCAACTTCCACAAGTCTTCCACAGTCAGCCTTTCCATCTCATCCGCGTCTCCTATGCAAAGATGACTGTCGAATGCGTCACTCAGGTCCGCATGGCCGTGACCAGCAAAATGGAAAATTTTGCAGGATTCCATCAGATCGCTCATTACCTGCTCTTTTAAGGAAGAAGCAGGAAAAACGTCAAGTTCCATGGATTCACAAACTTTCCGTATCTGCGCGATCTCCAGCTTGGCGTTCGGAAGCCTGGGCATGCCTAACGTGTTCTCCATAGCTACCAGGAGTACTTTCTTGGATTCAAGACTTTGTGAGACTTTGTTCGCCCGATATCGAATCATCGATCTGATCGATGAAGTATATGAAGAAATGACTCTATCCAGTGCGCTCTCTGCAGCTCGCATTGTGGACTGGCCGTTAGCGTAGACTCCGGCCGCATGGAGGGGAAATTGGCACAATGGGCCGGTAGGCATCCACCACATGTGAGGCCATTGGGCTGCTGAAAGAGATATGTTTTTTAAACCAAGCGTATCAAGGACCGGCCCGACAACTTTGTACCACAGCCATTGCAATGTTGTGGTACTACCCAATTCACGCGCTCGGACCTTTTCCTCAATATCAGTCTTCTTCAGAGACAGGAGGGGCATGACTTGAATCAAGTGCTCTTGTATCATGATTGCATCGCACCGATAACCGCTGACGTTGATAACAACAATGGGGCCGCATGTTGCAGCCTCCTTTGTGGCCAACATGTCCAACGGGCGTTGAAAGTCCTGAAATCCTGGAAGATTTCTGATTTCAGAGATAACATTCTCAAGATCCTGTCCCGCTCCATATGACTTTGTCGCGCGGGTTTCTTTTGTCGTCAGCCATTGACTGGGTCGTCGGTAGCTAGAGAGGCTGGGCCTTCGCGTCGATGCTGAGGAGGCCCTACGATCCACTGACATGCGTAAGCCAGTATATTGGGCTGCAAGCTCAGGGTAGCTCTGGTTCAGGCTCCAGAGATCACAGTCCAATCCAGTCAATGATCCCGCTATAACCGCCCGTCCATATTCTAGCGATTGTACGACTTCAAAAGGCGATTGGTCAGCATTTAAGGCTATTGCTGCTGCATCTGAAGCAAATCCAGCAGATTCCGAGAGCAGCAATCTTTTGTCTTTGTTGTTGAGAGAGAATGGTGTGAGCGAAGGCATCAAGTCGGAGACTGCACGCGCGGCCCTGTTGGCTCTTTTCCATGCGTGTGCTTTGGCCAAAATCGTTACCAGATCTTTTCCAGCTGTCAAACGATCTCTCACTGTAGAGGAAGAACTTTGAAGTGCATCTTGAAACAATTGTATGGTTTTATCAAGATCGTGCACAATGCCCTTTTCTTCATATCTATTTCTATGTTCAAGTGCAAGTAGACGAAGTCGGTGAGCTCGAGCTGGGTGATCCATTGGCGTTGATTCCGCAGCTTTCCGATGCATTTCGAATGCTGTGTCCAGGTCTAATTCATTTCCGGTAGTGAGGAACTTCTCCTTGTATAGATGCCCTATCGTTTCTAGTCTGTAAGAATAAGCAGGATCGCCACGCAGTGTCAGACTAGCAGCTTCTTCAACGAGGCGTATGGCGATCTCCAAGTTTGAAATCATTTTCTGGGATTTATACCAGTCCATATGACCCTTACCAAGACAGTGGAGATACTCTGCTTTCTCCATACAAGACTTTGGACATGTCTTGACGGAAGTCTGGTACAGCTGGATTGCCGTTTCTAGTTCTTGAATCTCTCCCGACCTGTGAAACTTTTCATGATACACAGCTCCAAGGCTAGCAGCCCGGGCAGGCTTTTCTGCATGATCAGACGGGGTGAGGTTCAATGCCAACGACGATTTGTAGAGTGCTGCTTCGAGGTCGTCTGACCTTCCCGTTTGTCGAAACCTATAGAGAAAAACAAGCCCAAGATAGTATTCTCCAGAGGTGTGGTCGGGATGGTTCGGTTGGGTCTGCTCTAAGGCATCCTGAAGTATTTGTGCAGCCAGATCAATATCTTGTGTTTTCCCCTCCCTACGGTAACGTTCAAGATATAATTGACCCAGGCGACGCAGCTGAGAGGCATAATCGAAGTGACCATACGGACCTCCCTCAATTGTTCTATGTCCCGCTGCAAGGGCCTCGCTTAGAAACTTTGTCTCTTTGGTCAAGAAATATCGATGGGACAAGATTTCAGCAAGATTGCAATGATATCGCAGGACATGTTGGTCTTCAGTTGGATGCTTATCAATAGCAGCACGGGTAAGTCTGATGGCCTCGTCGATATCTTGTATTGAGTGATCGATTTCAAAGCGGCGATAGAGACAACGAGCGAGGTGGTTCAAGGACTTGGCATGCTCCCAAGGTTCATACCAAGTGAGATCGAGCGATTCTTGTGTAAGCCTGATGGCTTCTTCCAAATCATTAATGTTCCGACATATTTCATACCCGTAGAATAGAATGACGGCCAGAATGGACAAGTACCTCGCACGACTTGGATCATTGCATGTTGTCATTTTGACAGATTCCTGAGCGTGGTTCCGCGCTTCCTCGAAGTCCGCAATTGCTCCGATCTGAGCGTAGCGCTCGCCCAGGTGATAGGCGAGGATATTCAAATGTAAAGCGCGATCTGGATGTCCTGAGGTCGTTGCATCAAGTGCTTCTCTTGCAATCTGTACATCGTTTGATACAAAAGCCGTGCCGGTGAGATGAATGTCGCGCGCCATTTTTATCTGATTTCGTGTCAGACAATCATCACTTCGTTTGTAGCATGCTATACTTACGCTCATTATGCGGCCGTATCTTTCGTAGAAGTTACCCATAGTTCTGACGGCACGCACGCTTGACGACAATTAATGACAATGCGTAAGCCCACGACACACTGCGCAACATTTCCCATACGGTCTGCAATCTGGCACTCAGCATGCTGTGATGAGCCAAGGAAAGGCGGGGTCTCAACCGCATAGAAGATATAGGGAAAGATAGAGGAGGGGCAAATGGCCAACTGATTGGTTCGCTTGTATCAAGACTTGGGCTGCGAGCATTCCACTTGCTGCTTCAAAAGCTCGCATCCGTCCTACGTCACTGGCGTCCCCCGTACATAAAATTTCGATGATATCCTGTATCGGTAAGTTGGCTGCAGCCACATAATTGTGAGCAGGTTTCCTGTCAACTTCTGTAAGCGGTCTGCCTGTCAATCTGTCTAGGCAGACAGCCATACAATGACCCCTGCAGCCATATCTCCGGCGACCTTGTTATCCTTAATACCACTTCATGTCCAAAGTACAATGAGCCACCCTGTCAACAGATGGTCAACTCTCTTGTCGGCATGGCCATTCGCCCTAAAGAATGAAATAAATCATGCATAGTAGCTTTCGATGAACGCGGAATGCAGGCGTTCGATATCATGTTAACAAGGCAACAATCAATATCCTCTCGGGTTCTGCAAATTACCAAAATATAATAATCTACAAAATTATCCCATCAATTTCTCAAGTCCATAGAGGGAGAGGAGAAGGGGGAGGGGGGGGGGGGGGGGGGGGGGTGAGGCTATGAAGCAG